>OZ024909.1:4333773-4468779 GCA_964017125.1 Flabesymbios commensalis | reverse complement strand
AGGACAAGGGTTAAACAGTATATATACGGCCCTAACGAGACAAGGGTTAAACAGTATATATACGGCCCTAACGAGACAAGGGTTAAACAGTATATATACGGGCCTAGAGAGACAAGGGTTAAACAGTATATATACGGGCCTAGCGGGACAAGGGTTAAACAGTATATATACGGCCCTAACGAGACAAGGGTTAAACAGTATATATACGGGCCTAGCGAGACAAGGGTTAAACAGTATATATACGGCCCTAACGAGACAAGGGTTAAACAGTATATATACGGGCCTAGCGAGACAAGGGTTAAACCGTATATATACGGGCCTAGCGAGACAAGGATTAAACAGTATATATACAGCCCTAGCGGGACGAGGGTTAAACAGTATATATATGGCCCTAGCGAGACAAGGCTTAAACAGTATATATACGGGTCTAGCGAGACAAGGGTTAAACAGTATATATACAGGTCTAGCAGGACAAGGGTTAAACAGTATATATACGGCCCTAGCGAGACAAGGGTTAAACAGTATATATACGGGCCTAGCGAGACAAGGGTTAAACAGTATATATACAGGCCTAGCAGGACAAGGGTTAAACAGTATATATACGGCCCTAGCGAGACAAGGGTTAAACAGTATATCTACGGGTCCAGCGAGACAAGGGTTAAACAGTATATATACGGCCCTAGCGAGACAAGGGTTAAACAGTATATATACGGCCCTAGCGAGACAAGGGTTAAACAGTATATCTACGGGTCCAGCGAGACAAGGGTTAAACAGTATATATACGGCCCTAGCGAGACAAGGGTTAAACAGTATATATATACGGGCTTAGCGAGACAAGGGTTAAACAGTATATATACGGGCCTAGCGAGACAAGGGTTAAACAGTATATATACGGCCCTAGCGATACAAGGGTTAAACAGTATATGTACGGGCCTAGCGAGACAAGGGTTAAACAGTATATATACGGCCCTAGCGAGACAAGGGTTAAACCGTATATATATACGGCCCTAGCGAAATATATTATCGGGCCTAGCGAGACAAGGATTAAACAGTATATATACGGGCCTAGCGAGACAAGGGTTAAGCCGTATATATATACGGCCCTAGCGAGACAAGGATTAAACAGTATATATACGGCCCTAACGAGACAAGGGTTAAACAGTATATACACGGCCCTAGCGAGAAAAGGGTTAAACAGTATATATACGGGCCTAGCAGGACAAGGGTTAAACAGTATATATACGGCCCTAACGAGACAAGGGTTAAACAGTATATATACGGCCCAAGCGAGACAAGGGTTAAACAGTATATATACGGGTCTAGCGAGACAAGGATTAAACAGTATATATACGGCCCTAGCGAGACAAGGGTTAAACAGTATATATACGGCCCTAGCGAGACAAGGGTTAAACCGTATATATACGGCCCTAGCGAGACAAGGATTAAATAGTATATATACGGCTCTAACGAGACAAGGGTTGAACAGTATATATACGGGCCTAGCGAGACAAGGGTTAAACAGTATATATACGGGCCTAGCGAGACAAGGGTTAAACCGTATATATATACGGCCCTAGCGAGACAAGGATTAAACAGTTTATATACGGGCCTAGCGAGACAAGGGTTAAACAGTATATATACGGGCCTAGCGAGACAAGGGTTAAACCGTATATATACGGCCCTAGCGAGACAAGGGTTAAACAGTATATATACGGGCCTAGGAAGAAAAGGGTTAAACCCTATATATACGGCCCTAACGAGACAAGGGTTAAACAGTATATATACGGGCCTAGAGAGACAAGGGTTAAACAGTATATATACGGGCCTAGCGGGACAAGGGTTAAACAGTATATATACGGCCCTAACGAGACAAGGGTTAAACAGTATATATACGGGCCTAGCGAGACAAGGGTTAAACAGTATATATACGGGCCTAGCGAGACAAGGGTTAAACAGTATATATACAGCCCTAACGAGACAAGGGTTAAACCGTATATATACGGGCCTAGCGAGAAAAGGGTTAAACCGTATATATACGGGTCTAGCGAGACAAGGGTTAAACAGTATATATACAGGCCTAGCAGGACAAGGGTTAAACAGTATATATACGGCCCTAGCGAGACAAGGGTTAAACAGAATATCTACGGGTCCAGCGAGACAAGGGTTAAACAGTATATATACGGCCCTAGCGAGACAAGGGTTAAACAGTATATATATACGGGCTTAGCGAGACAAGGGTTAAACAGTATATATACGGGCCTAGCGAGACAAGGGTTAAACAGTATATATACGGCCCTAGCGATACAAGGGTTAAACAGTATATATACGGGCCTAGCGAGACAAGGGTTAAACAGTATATATACGGCCCTAGCGAGACAAGGGTTAAACCGTATATATATACGGCCCTAGCGAAATATATTATCGGGCCTAGCGAGACAAGGGTTAAACAGTATATATACGGGCCTAGCGAGACAAGACTTAAACCGTATATATATACGGCCCTAGCGAGACAAGGATTAAACAGTATATATACGGGCCTAGCGAGACAAGGGTTAAACCGTATATATATACGGCCCTAGCGAGAAAAGGATTAAACAGTATATATACGGCCCTAACGAGACAAGGGTTAAACAGTATATACACGGCCCTAGCGAGACAAGGGTTAAACAGTATATATACGGCCCTAACGAGAAAAGGGTTAAACAGTATATATACGGGCCTAGCAGGACAAGGGTTAAACAGTATATATACGGCCCTAACGAGACAAGGGTTAAACAGTATATATACGGCCCTAGCGTGACAAGGGTTAAACAGTATATATACGGGTCTAGCGAGACAAGGATTAAACAGTATATATACGGCCCTAACGAGACAAGGGTTAAACAGTATATATACGGCCCTAGCGAGACAAGGGTTAAACAGTATATATACGGCCCTAGCGAGACAAGGGTTAAACCGTATATATACGGCCCTAGCGAGACAAGGATTAAACAGTATATATACGGCTCTAACGAGACAATGGTTGAACAGTATATATACGGGCCTAGCGAGACAAGGGTTAAACAGTATATATACGGGCCTAGCGAGACAAGGGTTAAACCGTATATATATACGGCCCTAGCGAGACAAGGATTAAACAGTTTATATACGGGCCTAGCGAGACAAGGGTTAAACCGTATATATATACGGCCCTAGCGAGACAAGGGTTAAACCGTATATATACGGCCCTAGCGAGACGAGGATTAAACAGTATATATACGGGTCTAGCGAGAAAAGGGTTAAACAGTATATATACGGCCCTAGCGAGACAAGGATTAAACAGTATATATACGGGTCTGGCGAGACAAGGGTTAAACCGTATATATATACGGCCCTAGCGAGACAAGGGTTAAACCGTATATACACGGGCCTAGCGAGACAAGGGTTAAACGAGACAAGGGTTAAACAGTATATATACGGCCCTAGCGAGACAAGGGTTAAACAGTATATATACGAGCCTAGCGAGACAAGGGTTAAACCGTATATACACGGCCCTAGCGAGACAAGGGTTAAACAGTATATATACGGGCCTAGCGAGACAAGGGTTAAACCCTATATATACGGCCCTAACGAGACAAGGGTTAAACAGTATATATACGGGCCTAGAGAGACAAGGGTTAAACAGTATATATACGGGCCTAGCGGGACAAGGGTTAAACAGTATATATACGGCCCAAACGAGACAAGGGTTAAACAGTATATATACGGGCCTAGCGAGACAAGGGTTAAACAGTATATATACGGGCCTAGCGAGACAAGGGTTAAACAGTATATATACGGCCCTAACGAGACAAGGGTTAAACAGTATATATACGGGCCTAGCGAGACAAGGGTTAAACCGTATATATACGGGCCTAGCGAGACAAAGATTAAACAGTATATATACGGTCCTAACGAGACAAGAGTTTAACAGTATATATACGGGCCTAGCGAGACAAGGGTTAAACAGTATATATACGGTCCTAGCGAGACTAGGGTTAAACAGTATATATACGGCCCTAACAAAACAAGGGTTAAACAGTATATATACGGGCCTAGCGAGACAAGGGTTAAACCGTATATATACGGGCCTAGCGAGACAAGGATTAAACAGTATATATACGGCCCTAACGAGACGAGAGTTAAACAGTATATATACGGCCCTAGCGAGACAAGGGTTAAACAGTATATATACGGGCATAGCGAGACAAGGGTTAAACAGTATATATACGGGCCTAGCGAGACAAGGGTTAAACACTATATATACGGCCCTAACGAGAAAAGGGTTAAACAGTATATATACGGGCCTAGCAGGACAAGGGTTAAACAGTATATATACAGCCCTAGCGGGACGAGGGTTAAACAGTATATATACGGCCCTAGCGAGACAAGGGTTAAACAGTATATATACGGGTCTAGCGAGACAAGAGTTAAACAGTATATATACAGGCCTAGCGAGACAAGGGTTAAGCAGTATATATACGGCACTAGCGAGACAAGGGTTAAACAGTATATATACGGGTCTAGTGAGACAAGGGTTAAACAGTATATATACAGGTCTAGCAGGACAAGGGTTAAACAGTATATATACGGCCCTAGCGAGACAAGGGTTAAACATTATATATACGGGTCTAGCGAGACAAGGGTTAAACAGTATATATACAGGCCTAGCAGGACAAGGGTTAAACAGTATATATACGGCCCTAGCGAGACAAGGGTTAAACAGTATATCTACGGGTCCAGCGAGACAAGGGTTAAACAGTATATATACGGCCCTAGCGAGACAAGGGTTAAACAGTATATATATACGGGCTTAGCGAGACAAGGGTTAAACAGTATATATACGGGCCTAGCGAGACAAGGGTTAAACAGTATATATACGGCCCTAGCGATACAAGGGTTAAACAGTATATATACGGGCCTAGCGAGACAAGGGTTAAACAGTATATATACGGCCCTAGCGAGACAAGGGTTAAACCGTATATATATACGGCCCTAGCGAAATATATTATCGGGCCTAGCGAGACAAGGGTTAAACAGTATATATACGGGCCTAGCGAGACAAGACTTCAACCGTATATATATACGGCCCTAGCGAGACAAGGATTAAACAGTATATATACGGGCCTAGCGAGACAAGGGTTAAACCGTATATATATACGGCCCTAGCGAGACAAGGATTAAACAGTATATATACGGCCCTAACGAGACAAGGGTTAAACAGTATATATACGGCCCTAGCGAGACAAGGGTTAAACAGTATATATACGGCCCTAGCGAGACAAGGGTTAAACCGTATATATACGGCCCTAGCGAGACAAGGATTAAACAGTATATATACGGGTCTAGCGAGAAAAGGGTTAAACAGTATATATACGGCCCTAGCGAGACAAGGATTAAACAGTATATATACGGGTCTGGCGAGACAAGGGTTAAACCGTATATATATACGGCCCTAGCGAGACAAGGGTTAAACCGTATATAGAGGGGCCTAGCGAGACAAGGGTTAAACTAGACAAGGGTTAAACAGTATATATACGGCGCTAGCGAGACAAGGGTTAAACAGTATATATATGGGCCTAGCGAGACAAGGGTTAAACCGTATATATACGGCCCTAGCGAGACAAGGGTTAAACAGTATATATACGGGCCTAGCGCGACAAGGGTTAAACCGTATATATACGGCCCTAACGAGACAAGGGTTAAACAGTATATATACGGGCCTAGCGAGACAAGGGTTGAGCCGTATATATACGGGCCTAGCGAGACAAGGATTAAACAGTATATATACGGCCCTAACGAGACAAGAGTTAAACAGTATATATACGGCCCTAGCGAGACAAGGGTTAAACAGTATACATACGGGCATAGCGAGACAAGGGTTAAACAGTATATATACGGGCCTAGCGAGACAAGGGTTAAACACTATATATACGGCCCTAACGAGACAAGGGTTAAACAGTATATATACGGGCCTAGCAGGACAAGGGTTAAACAGTATATATACAGCCCTAGCGGGACAAGGGTTAAACAGTATATATACGGCCCTAGCGAGACAAGGGTTAAACAGTATATATACGGGTCTAGCGAGACAAGGGTTAAACAGTATATATACAGGCCTAGCGAGACAAGGGTTAAACAGTATATATACGTCCCTAGCGAGACAAGGGTTAAACAGTATATATACGGGTCTAGCGAGACAAGGGTTAAACAGTATATATACAGGTCTAGCAGGACAAGGGTTAAACAGTATATATACGGCCCTAGCGAGACAAGGGTTAAACAGTATATATACAGGTCTAGCAGGACAAGGGTTAAACAGTATATATATACGGGCTTAGCGAGACAAGGGTTAAACAGTATATATACGGGCCTAGCGAGACAAGGGTTAAACAGTATATATACGGCCCTAGCGATACAAGGGTTAAACAGTATATATACGGGCCTAGCGAGACAAGGGTTAAACAGTATTTATATACGGCCCTAACGAGACAAGGGTTAAACGGTATATATACGGCCCTAGCGAAACAAGGGTTAAACAGTATATATACGGGTCTAGCGAGACAAGGGTTAAGCAGTATATATACGGCCCTAACGAGACAAGGGTTAAATTGATTGATCCATCCATCCATCCATCCATCCATCCATCCATCCATCCAATTATCCATTCAATCAATCAATCAATCAATCAATCAATCAATCAATCAATCAATCAATCAATCAATCAATCAATCAATCAATCAATCAATCAATCAATCAATCAATCCAGCCCACATTATGGCCTGTTTGTTTACGTTTTATGCTTAAGTTCGCTCAGGTATTGACTAATGTAGATTGAACACACATTGGTGGGTGGTCTGCATGTTTAAGTTTATGTTTATGTCTTGAATAACTCTTTCTGTAAATATGGTAATGCTACTGAAACGTGAATTGATTTGTTCTTACACTATAAGAAATAGCAATTTTTTATACAATAGAGTCGTTTTCAAAAAAAATAAATATATTTCTTATATTGGGAAGACTATAGCTATGGCAATTGGCTATGTGAAATAAAAACGAGCGAAATTTAAGTTATATTGTCGAGTTCTGAGCAGTTAATATGAAAGGAAAAAATGATGATAGGCTTAGTCTGGTGATGTGGTGGAAAAAAATGATCAAATTGATTGTACTGTTCAAAAAAATCCAGAACACATTTCCCAATCCAACGTAAAATATTGTTGAGTTCTGAGCAGTTTTCAAAATGGAAGGGAAAAATGATGATAGGCATAAATTATGTGATGTGATGTGTTGGAAGAAAAATGATCAAATTAATTGTACTTTCAAAAAAATCCAGAACACAATTCCCAATATAACGTTGTTAGTAAGTGACTACTGTTGAAACGAATACTAAAAAGATATAAAATAAAATAGCTTGGAATGTGCACGAGTGGCCTCATAGAAATTCGGGAACGAAAGGGTAGAAAACGAATGGGGCAAGTCCTAATTTGGGCTGTCAGTTATTGTGTCAATACTTATCCATTCCAAGTTTGTGTACTTATGATATGAGAGCATGCATGTATGACTATCAAATTGAAAAAAAAAATGTTTCGTGGTTTTCAAAGATGGGATGGATGCGACAGATTTACATAGGGGATATACATTTTACCGAAAACACAATATTCCTACTAAAATATTTTTCCTATCTGCTGTTAATAAATAGATAGATCTATCAAATTATAGAGGTATATCGTTATCATCTATTGTGGAGAAAATCTTTACCTAATTATTAAAAAATCGTTTTCGACGATGGGAAGATGAGAACAGGATACAGTATGAGTAGCAGGAGGCTATAAAAAGGGTATAGCACAATAGATAACATGTTCACGCTACAATAACTGACCAGTACCAAAATATATATCAAAAGAAAAAGGCCAATATTATGTCCTATTTATTGATTTCTCAAAGGCTTCCCATATGATTCCTCATTCTCTTTTATGGTATAAATTAATTAAGAGTGGTACACATGGACGAGCATTGAACGTATTAAGAGATATGTGGGCTACATCAAAATGAAAGCCTATGTTTAGACAAAACAAGGGCTGACGGAGTTCTTTAATTGTACCATTGGAACCAGACAGGGTTGAATGCTAAGTCCATTTCTTTCTTCTTTTTATATCAGTGAGCTAGTACAAATGGTGAAAGATTTACGATGTGAAGGCACATTTTTTAACGAAGATTTCACAGACAATAAAATTTAATTCTACGCGGATGATATAGCTACTGGTGGCGACTCAGTCGGAAGATTACAGAAAATTATAAATAAAATTGAACGGTTTTGCGATCTTTGGGGACTAGTATTAAATATGACAAAATCTGAATTAGTTGTGTTCAAAACAGGTGATATTGTGAAAAACATTGACAAATGGTACTTTAAAGGAAAATAAATTGAAGTTGTCCTTATGTATAAATATTTAGGACTAATTTTCACTCCATAGTTAAATTGGTCAGTGGCCAGAAAAACTTAAACCTCTCAAGCAAATAAAGCGCTTGGACTATTGTATATGTATAACAAACAATGTGGAGGTTTACCTGTAAATATAAACTGTGAATTATTTGATAAAATTGTGTTACCCATACTCCTATATAAAGCAGAGATATGGGGGTATGAATATTGTGAGAGTATTGAGACCGTTCAAATCACGTTTGGCAGACGTATTTTAGGTGTAGGCTCATGCACACCTAAGCAAGCAATAATGAGAGACATAGGAAAATACCCTGTAGCATTGTATTATTATTCTTGCTGAGAATAACATGGCTGTCTCATGTTTGATGTCTGTTGGAAAGATATGGTTTCAGTTATGTGTGGATTAGTCATGGTTTTGGTGATGTAGACCTACTTATGAAAATTTTCAAAACAAAGCTACAGGAACATTTCAAGAATACATTGTTTACCGAGGTTGAAGGGCGGGGGCCCTAGGGTAGTGGTTAGCACCGCTGCCTTGTACACCAGAGTTCGGGGTTCGGTTCCCGGTCTCAGCGGTTTGAAAGAAGCAAAAAATGTTTCTTCCCCATCCACGTGTGAAAGTTAGTATTGTGGGGAACCTCCGTGACCGAGAGGTAGCGTGCTCGGCCTCAGACCGCCAGGGCTCGAATTTCGAATCCTGTGTCTGGAGGACAGCGTCATCTCCATCATCTCACCATCCTCAGGAGGTTCTCCTGGCCCAGTTTAGCCTATATGTGCACAAAGGTGGCCTAAAGCCTGATTTATTTCATTTCATTTCCGAGGTTGAAAATACAAGTAAATTAGCAATTTATTCAACATTTGAAAGAGAATTTGAACCAGAAAGATATTTGAATTTTAAAATTATAAAGTCACATAGACAGGCATTATCTAGGTTAAGCTGTTCCAGTCATATGTTACAAATTCAGACAGGACGACATAAAAACATGTTAATAGCAGATTGATGGTGCGTTTTCTGTAAAGAATTAGATATTATTGTTTTGAAAGATGAATATAATTTCTCAATGTTATGTCCTGCCTATACAGATTTGCGATCGAATTATCTCTTTATACATAATATATCTTACAGCAATTTTATAGGAATACTAACAGAAACTGACGAAAATAAAATAAAGAAATTAGCTTCATTTGTATATCATGCAGAGAAACTTAGAAGTATTAACTTAACAAATATGTATTGATTTGTCCTACACAAAGGTGTATTGTAAATTATTTGAATATGTAATGCATTTTATGTGTGTATATAACATGTAAGATTGTTTTGTACTATGGGCCCAAGGCCTTGAAAAATAAAATAAAAAATACAACTACTACTACTACTACTACTACTGCTACTACTACTACTACTATATTGAAGTATCTAATTATGACAAATTATACATGATTATGCACTTGCTAATAATTTGAAATAAAAATTATCAACAAATTCGAAAGGCTATAAATTTTGTGTTTTCTGCAGCTTTACTCTTGGATCACATTTTTTTTCTATGTTCATTTCTTAAAATTCAAGTACTTTTTATCCAGTAAAACAACCAAATCATACATATAATCGGTTAGATTACATATCACTACTGTATAGTTAATATAGCTTTTTCATTAAGGTTGTGGTGTGCCTCTTAGGTTGTACAACATGCAACGATGATTTTAAAAACTAATGCGGATGTATCTACTACAGGATTTAAATGTATTTTGAAAGACTTTTTTTTTGTTAAAAGTCAAGGGTGGAAAAGAAGAGGCGGGAGTAAAAATATTGTATGAAAAACATGTTGTTGCATTGTATAAGTTGACTTTGAATGAATGGAAATATTGTCAGTATAAAAATAATAACAGATTAAATGGTAAAAAGATTTATTCAAAAAGAAATAGTGAAATAAAATGTAAGGTACATATAAAAATATTTATTTCACTAACGACCTACTTGAAGGTTTAAAACAAAATGTATTTATAAAAAAGACAAAAAAGAAGTCAAATCTGCACTGTAAAGCTGCGAAGCTGTATCTACTTACTTGTAAAGTAATCAGATGCTGCCTTTTGGCTTTGCATGGTAGAAATGTAATCTTTACGCAAGGGTGAGAACTCAGAACGAAAGAAACAAAAGTGCAATTATGGCTAATTTATTTAACATAAAATAGTGAACAAAAATTTAAGCTACATGTAAAAATATTTATTTCACGAACTACCTAGGCGTACTTTAAGGTTTAAACAAAATGTATTTATAAAAATGACAAAAGAAATATCAAACTGCTCTGCAAAGCTAAAAGGCAGTATCTGCTTACTTGTAAAGTAATCAGATGGGTTATATCAACCAAAAATGTACAATTGACAATTTCCCATACCTTTTTCATTATACTGCCTATATCATAAATATGTTTGTCATGTAAGACACTTTACTGTCATTTTTAAATCCAGTGGCTATGTCAGGCTCAGAAAATGTATATGGTTACAAATGTTAACGACCTTTGAACATCAGTTACCAAGCATTGAATGTAAGTCTTTGGCCTAAAATTGAAGGATTTTGTCATTCACATGCAAAATTAATGGTTATATTCTTTAAATATTTTCTGTTAGCTGTCACACAACAGTGTTCTGGGAGAGTTATCTATATAGGGCAATGCTTTTTCAAGTACGAACAAATCACAGTTTTCTTTTACTCGCTCTATACTCATTCACCTGTGATGTGCCAAATAAATATTCAATAATGCATACTTGCATAAAAAATAATGAGCAATAATAATGAGCAAAAATAATGAGCAATAATGAGAGACATAGGAAAATACCCTGTAGCATTGTATTATTATTCTCGCTGAGAATAACATGGCTGTCTCATGTTTGATGTCTGTTGGAAAGATATGGTTTCAGTTATGTGTGGATTAGTCATGGTTTTGGTGATGTAGACCTACTTATGAAAATTTTCAAAACAAAGCTACAGGAACATTTCAAGAATACATTGTTTACCGAGGTTGAAGGGCGGGGGCCCTAGGGTAGTGGTTAGCACCGCTGCCTTGTACACCAGAGTTCGGGGTTCGGTTCCCGGTCTCAGCGGTTTGAAAGAAGCAAAAAATGTTTCTTCCCCATCCACGTGTGAAAGTTAGTATTGTGGGGAACCTCCGTGACCGAGAGGTAGCGTGCTCGGCCTCAGACCGCCAGGGCTCGAATTTCGAATCCTGTGTCTGGAGGACAGCGTCATCTCCATCATCTCACCATCCTCAGGAGGTTCTCCTGGCCCAGTTTAGCCTATATGTGCACAAAGGTGGCCTAAAGCCTGATTCATTTCATTTCATTTCCGAGGTTGAAAATACAAGTAAATTAGCAATTTATTCAACATTTGAAAGAGAATTTGAACCAGAAAGATATTTGAATTTTAAAATTATAAAGTCACATAGACAGGCATTATCTAGGTTAAGCTGTTCCAGTCATATGTTACAAATTCAGACAGGACGACATAAAAACATGTTAATAGCAGATTGATGGTGCGTTTTCTGTAAAGAATTAGATATTATTGTTTTGAAAGATGAATATAATTTCTCAATGTTATGTCCTGCCTATACAGATTTGCGATCGAATTATCTCTTTATACATAATATATCTTACAGCAATTTTATAGGAATACTAACAGAAACTGACGAAAATAAAATAAAGAAATTAGCTTCATTTGTATATCATGCAGAGAAACTTAGAAGTATTAACTTAACAAATATGTATTGATTTGTCCTACACAAAGGTGTATTGTAAATTATTTTGAATATGTAATGCATTTTATGTGTGTATATAACATGTAAGATTGTTTTGTACTATGGGCCCAAGGCCTTGAAAAATAAAATAAAAAATACAACTACTACTACTACTACTACTACTGCTACTACTACTACTACTATATTGAAGTATCTAATTATGACAAATTATACATGATTATGCACTTGCTAATAATTTGAAATAAAAATTATCAACAAATTCGAAAGGCTATAAATTTTGTGTTTTCTGCAGCTTTACTCTTGGATCACATTTTTTTTCTATGTTCATTTCTTAAAATTCAAGTACTTTTTATCCAGTAAAACAACCAAATCATACATATAATCGGTTAGATTACATATCACTACTGTATTGTTAATACAGCTTTTTCATTAAGGTTGTGGTGTGCCTCTTAGGTTGTACAACATGCAACGATGATTTTAAAAACTAATGCGGATGTATCTACTACAGGATTTAAATGTATTTTGAAAGACTTTTTTTTGTTAAAAGTCAAGGGTGGAAAAGAAGAGGCGGGAGTAAAAATATTGTATGAAAAACATGTTGTTGCATTGTATAAGTTGACTTTGAATGAATGGAAATATTGTCAGTATAAAAATAATAACAGATTAAATGGTAAAAAGATTTATTCAAAATAAAATAGTGAAATAAAATGTAAGGTACATATAAAAATATTTATTTCACTAACGACCTACTTGAAGGTTTAAAACAAAATGTATTTATAAAAAAGACAAAAAAGAAGTCAAATCTGCACTGTAAAGCTGCGAAGCTGTATCTACTTACTTGTAAAGTAATCAGATGCTGCCTTTTGGCTTTGCATGGTAGAAATGTAATCTTTACGCAAGGGTGAGAACTCAGAACGAAAGAAACAAAAGTGCAATTATGGCTAATTTATTTAACATAAAATAGTGAAAAAAAATTTAAGCTACATGTAAAAATATTTATTTCACCTAGGCGTACTTTAAGGTTTAAACAAAATGTATTTATAAAAATGACAAAAGAAATATCAAACTGCTCTGCAAAGCTAAAAGGCAGTATCTGCTTACTTGTAAAGTAATCAGATGGGTTATATCAACCAAAAATGTACAATTGACAATTTCCCATACCTTTTTCATTATACTGCCTATATCATAAATATGTTTGTCATGTAAGACACTTTAAATCCATTTTTAAATCCAGTGGCTATGTCAGGCTCAGAAAATGTATATGGTTACAAATGTTAACGACCTTTGAACATCAGTTACCAAGCATTGAATGTAGGTCTTTGGCCTAAAATTGAAGGATTTTGTCATTTACATGCAAAATTAATGGTTATATTCTTTAATATTTTCTGTTAGCTGTCACACAACAGTGTTCTGGGAGAGTTATCTATATAGGGCAATGCTTTTTCAAGTACGAACAAATCACAGTTTTCTTTTACTCGCTCTATACTCATTCACCTGTGATGTGCCAAATAAATATTCAATAATGCATACTTGCATAAAAAATTGTAATTTGTACCTACTACAAAAATCGTAATTTTTAATGGGTATACAGATAGATAGACATGCGATATGTAGTATTATTAGCAGAGAAAAAATGCGACAGAATAGTTGAGGGTGAAACTGCCAGGGCTGTCCATATTTATACACATATTTATTAGGCATATCACGTTTTTTTATATAATCATTTAGCAGATTAAATAAAATAAATCGTGTTAAATGAAGCAGCCTGGATGAATTGAACACGGAACAGTATCGTAAAAGAAAAATAACTTCCATGAAAAAACATTTCTTTTACTACATTTTGCGAAATTGGAAATCATGATATGCCTAATGAAAAAATGTCTCAAATACATTTTACCATTTTCTACTTGTGTAAAGACGTGACTGAGCCAACAGTTCTTACGACATTGTCTTCAACTTCCAGATGTTTTGAAGATAAGTTTTGTGTCCCTTTTACCGTCAGATATTCTTTTTAGACGTATACCAAACCAAGTAAGAAAAAAAATCATCAGGTAGAGTGTTTGACCTGAAGTAATTATTATTATTGTCAGCAGGACCTCCTCCTATGCCATGGGCGAATAGAATTGGAATGTGGCATTTCTGTCAAACCTACACAGAATGTTATCGTGCATGATGTGCCTAATTTTTATTTTTTTACCCTCTTCTACCTTATAAAATTAAAGCTTTTACATTTTAAATTTATATAGTGTTATATAGTATTTATATAGTATCTTCCTTTCATTCACCACTAACTTTCCGCGGGAAATTTATTCACATGCCAATGTCCAAATTTAAATTACGTAATTAGTCACATCTCTGTGTCAACATTTAGGAGTTCAGTTGTTTTTTTACTTCGACAAAAATATCTAAAAATTAAATGCTTAGGTATCATGTTCATAGGAGCAGCATAATGCAAAAAAAAACCAGAATCCAAAACAAACAGAAAAACAACAACAAATATGAAAAAAAATCAATTTCCATGTCATTTTGATGTAAATTTGTATTTATCACAAATGTGGCATTGTTTCAAATAAGCCAAAGAGGACTATTTGAGGTCAAGTTTTGTGTAGTCAAGTTCTTAGCTTATGTATTAAAGTTACTGTTTTAATAATGGTTTGTTTTAATTCTATATTTGTGTTTCAAGGGGTAATTTTGAGATTGCATGATATGCCTGATTCCAGTCATGATGTGCCTAATAACGTATTTTTGTGTGTTTGGTGCAATTGTTGAGGCAATGTTAATAAAAATTGTGTTTTTAGTCAGGAAATGACAGATTTTTGTATTATTTTAATATTGACGTAAATTTTACAATAATGGGACATGTTAAAGGTGACATATCACCCCATATATTGTATGAATACATTTATGTGGTATAATTTACTGTTTGAGATTGTACAAAGTCTCCTCTAGTGAATAATTACCAACATTTAGCATTTTGAACAACATTAAAATCTGCCCTGTATTTTAGGCAAATGTACATTTTTGGATGAAATGGCCTAGATACTGCCTTTTGGCTTGACATAGGTTAGGCATATAGCCCTAGGCCTATTAGGTCAGTCTACTACAATGTCACATAAAAAAGGTCTATACAAATAAGTTATAGGCCTAGCCTAGGCTATTGTATCAGCTATATTTTAGCATGGGAATATCAGTCAGATAAAATATTGCTTCTTCAGAAAAAATGTTTACGAGTAATTACTGGAAGCAAGTTTTTAGCACATAGTGATCCCAGGGTTCTAACCAAGCCCTTTAAGCGTGTGGGGCCGACACGCTGAGTTTCGCTGCCGCTACGCTACCAGTATCGCCGACACGCTGACGATATGCTAAATAAAGAGCGACTCGCTGCCGATACTCTGGAAATAATCCTACTTTTCTTAATCCATTTGAAAATTACGAGGCTGCCGTATCCCAGCAATACACGAGGCGCTGACGCAATGCTTGCCTGATAATGCGCCGACTTCGCAGAGAGCCAGCCAGCATTAGGCCTAACACATCATTTGTGCAGCACTCCTGTATGTTGGTTAAGCAGTAGCCGTGACGTCCCCATTGAGGCCATGGAGTGCTGTATTTTTTCACCCGAAAAAATCAACGTTTTTTCAACATGGCGGTGACTGAGAGCGATCTCGACCCCAAACCACAAAAAATGTCCATAATGTTTTATTAACTGTGCGAAAAATAAGCCCAGCATGCGATCTCGTTGCTAAAATGCTACTGATTCTAAAAAACATTATTTTCGACCTGATTATTCAAGGCTAAATCTTAGTTATGACCGTCCAAAGAAATGTCCCACGATTTTGCACGGGGTCAATTTGTGGCTGAAACCTTCAGCCACGCTGGGGCTGTTTAGCAGCGCTGAATATCGCGACCGCCATTGGCGGATTGCCAAATTTCAGATGCGACATAGGCTCATACCTGGGTTGCAGCGGAACTGGCATAATATCATCTACGATGCTTTGCCTATTAGGGTTTATATATTGCGTGAACTATTTGCACCATAATAAAATGTATCTACCACCTCCTCTATATGATACAACCTAGACATAGAAATAATTTAGACAGTGTATCTCTAATACTGATATGGAGATGTGTAAAAATATACATGTAGGCATACATGTAGGCCCCTATTACTAGCTTTAAATGCTATAGAATGTATAAGTATAACAAAAGGTGCATGCACACACAAGTTATTGCCGTGTATCTGGCGATTATGGATTTCTAATTAATAGCGGCTGTGCCGTGGTTTGTCTGCAAAGTAAGTCTATAAAAAAACATTGAATCTATATATAGATGAGATGTCAAGCTTTTTTAAGTGTGGATTTTTCCTTCATTTAATCACTGTTGCCACCGAGTGACGCGATCAACAGCAAAACATCACAGGTTGCTGTAAAATCCCAGATTTTTCATGGTTTATTTATATTTTAACAAAAAATGAAGGAATTTTCAAGTCCCATATTTCATTTTTTCCTATTCACCGACTTTCCCCGTTTTCAAGGACCCGTGGGAGCCATGTATCAAAGTGTATAGAAATGCTTTAGGATGCATCTCAGAGGAGCTAGTATCTACACATTTTCCCCCTGACCCCTCGCCGATTTTTAAAGTCTCCGCTGGCGCCTCGACCGATACGCTGACATTTCAGGCTGGTTAGGACGCTGGTGATCCACTGTTTAAAGCTATTGGTTTTCTTAAAGTAGAAGATTTATTTGTAATTATTAAAATTAAGTTATACTTTAAATATATAAAAGGAATGTTACCTGCTTATTTTCAAGCTTTAGTATTGCAAGAAAATATTCATTGTTATGGAACAATAAATCGTGATCTACGTAAAATTAGAGTTTCACATGCTTTTGCTAAAAACTGTGTGCAATATAGTATAGCTTCTACCATAAATAATTGCCCATCTGATATTAAATGTAAACTATATACGCACAGCTTGTCAGGACTGATTTGGTATTGTAAACGATATTTTATTGACATTTACGTGATTGAATGTAACATACCTAGATGTTATGTGTGTTTAAATATCTGATATATCAAGTGTTCGTATATGGATAAATATGGTTATATGTATGTATTGGCAAGTGCATGCGCATGTATTTGTACATATGTATGTGTATATATATAAATTATATACATATATGTATGTATGTGTGTATGTATGCATGTGCGCAGGTAATTGTATATGTATGCATATGAACAAAGTCATATATTATATTATGAAAAAATGTTTTTTTGTGATGGTTTTTTTCTTTTTCTAATAATTGTATTTGTTATAAAATAAATAATTACAAATACTTTTTAAACTTCAGGATAGTCATACATAGGTGGCCTTCACGCTAGCAATCAATAGGACTTAGTGAAGATCTCTTGTCGCATATATGTTTATATTTTTATGATTTTTCTGTTAGTTACTTTCAATATTATGTTTAACATGTAAATGTGTATGACAAATAAAAGAGTCTGAGTCTATAGTAGGTCTAGTGCTGCATTTTTTATTTTTTGGTTTGTTTTGAAAAATGACTATTTAAAGATGCTTCAGAGCAATCAACATTTATCGGAAGGCCCCGGCAGTCCAGGCCGCCTAAATGCTAGACTGTTCATAGACTAGGACCTAGGCCAAGATTTGTGCCTACGGGATTTTTTATATATTTCAGTTTTAAAAATCCTATAGATACAGTCTTAATACAAGATTTTAAGCAACTAATATAGCTACAAAAGAAATAATTCAGCAACTACTATGATTGTTAAGGCCCAACTGCACTTAAAATTCCCTTAGTTCACTAGCGATTTTAAATGCATGCACCTGAAACGCAAATTTTTAGGGCACTTTTAAAAATGCACTTACTCGGTTTAATTGCACTATTTTTCAGTGCACTTAAGCACCTGAAACAGACATTGACAGTTGGTCCTGTAGGTTTAATAACACTAATATAAGGGTCAGAGTTGGCTGAGGGGCTAGTTTACCTGGATCCCACACATTTACGTCTCAGGCTGTCAGTATCACTTTCGGGAATAGACCTGTGGTTTGTGACTGTAGTCTAAAAATATCAACTGCGACTAACTACTACTGCTATTTAGAATCACCCACAGGGTGTAAATGTACCCCAGTATTCGAACATGCCCTGCTCTCCCCTACTAGTAGGCCTACTCCTAGCCTTACGGAATTTAATTACCAACGCTTACGAAATTCCCAAAAATCTATAGTAAGGTCTCACGCAATTAATTACTTGAAATGTAAGCGAGATTATAAATACCATGATATGATCTTGATGTTTCAAAGCAATCAACATTTTTCGCAAGGCCCCAGAAGCCCGTTTACAGGGCTAGCTTTAGTGAGATTGGAAATATCGTGATATGATCATGATCATGCAATGCTGAGTGAACCCTAGCACCCGAAGGGTGCTGAGAGTGGGATAAAGGCATTCGAAGCTTGTATGAAAGCTGCTCTTAGCCTATCCAATTACTTCATTAGTATATAATACTCATTGGAAAATGTCTGGTTGGCAAGGGAGGCAAGGAACTTGGAAACAGAAGCATTTTAGAATTGTATTAATTTTTATGCTCCCTCGGCGAACAGAGGGTCGCGGTGGTCTAAATGAGGTGTTGAATCAGCCGGTATGAGGTGTTGAATCAGCCGGTAGTTACCCTATATCTTAACTCTTGAAATCTGAATAAAAAAGGCCGGTAAAGTTGTAATTTTGACAGATCCTTTAAATGAACATTTAAGACATTTCTTTTATTGAACCTATGCCTCTCGTGTACACTTAGTTTAAAACATATTTTATTGACCGATTGAAACAATACAGGATTGTAATACATAGGCTTCGCTCGGAAAAAAAGAAAAGAAAGTGAGTGATGCTTGCGGAGTCATGGTGTGAGTACTATGAGTAGCCAGTGGGTGCAAATCTCGTTAGCAGAGCTAGAAAGTGGCGTAAAGCAAATGCTTGGAGTCATAACATTGGCAACATGACCTCATGCTATCAGCATGACTTCATGTTGTCAACATGACCTCATGCCGTCAACATGACCTCATATTGCCAACATGACCTCACATTCTAGCAAACACAAGACAACGACCCACAGCCAGCCGGGTGCTAGACCGACGTTGAAGATGGTGGGTCAACTCTATGGCAGCATTGGGCCGATGTCCAGCGGGATGAGTGATGTCAATGTGACAGCGCTATATCCATGTGATAACATATAATAATCCCTAAATATATATAACATAAAATTAAGATGGAATAGCGCCATGTCGGACACATCAGCGCCGTGGATAAAGAATCAAAACGCCAATGTGTCAGACATGACAGTAACTTCCAAAAAATGGTGATTATGAGTCTTACTATTTCTTTGTTAGCAAAGCAAATCGTTTAGTGGCGGTGATAAAAGTATCTAGCAGGGATATCAATTGAAGGTCAAGAAGGCTGTCACGTGTACCATGGAGAAGCGTCTCTAAGTTGAAGTTTATATTTATTTGGGTTAAATTTTCTATTAAAACGACTCTGGGTAGATGGTATTGTGGACATTCAATAAAAAAAGGGTTGGTTGTTTCGTTACGTCCACATGTACATAGGGGATTATCAATAATGTTCATTGTAAAAAGATGGTGGTTAAGTTCACTGCATTCCATTCTAATTCTGGCCAAGATAATATTAAGTTTCCTTTTGCCAATGTTATAGTATGATTTTGTATTGGGCTTGTTTCTTTTCAGTATTTGTTTTAGTGACTCTTTTGATGTCAAGTCTTTAATAGAATCGTCTAGGTTGTTCCAGAATTGGGTGGTGGCAGGAATATAAGATTTTCGAAAGGTTTCTGTACGAGTGTTGGTTTGGTTTATATTTGAGTTGTTTCGTAGGTTGTATCTGCCTTGACTAGTTTCTTTAACTGTTTGGGGAATAATGGGTTTTAAATAAGAAGGAGTCCTATCGTGAAGTATATCAGAATAAAGTATGATCATTTTGTTTTCGCGTCGGGACTGTAGACTTTCCCATGACAGTTCGGTGTAAATTTTAATAGATGATGTGCCACGTATAGCCCCTGATACTATTTTTCCTGCTCTCTTCTGAATTTTGTCAAAAAGTTCCAGATTTTCTTTCGTTGCATTTGAAAAAAGCTCGTTTGAGTATTCCAGGACGCTTCTGACAAAGGTAAAATAAAGAATTTCAAGACTATTTCAACTGAGTTTGAAACTAAGCAAATTTAGGATATCCAAACGTTTATTGGCTTTAATTGATATTTCCTCAAAGTGTTTGTCCCATTTTAAATTTTGTTGAAGGGTAACACCTAAATGTTTGGAGTAGGGTATATTTTGTAATTCTTGGTTATACATCTTAAGGTTATTTGGGGGAGTAATATTTCTATAATTAACCACCATGCTGTTTGTTTTTAAAGCGCTGAAGCTGACAATCCATTGTTGCGCCCACGCTTCGAGTTTTTCGAGGTCGCTGTTTAGAATTTGCGAATTTATTATATGACAATTTGAAATAGATAAAAGTAAATTGTCATCTGCAAATAGGGTCAGTTTTGATGCTAGGCCTTCTTCCATATCATTAATGTAAACCAGAAACAAAAGTGGTCCAAGGACGGAGCCTTGAGGAACTCCAGCGTTTATATCAGCCCAGCAAGACGACTCACCCTGCAACACCACCCGCTGCTTTCTGTCACACAAGCAGTTACTGATCCATGCAAGTAATTCCTCCGTGATTCCCATATTTTTGAGCTTGAATAATAGCCCGGCGTGCCATACTTTGTCAAAAGCTTTGGAGATGTCACCAAACACCATCTGTACTTTTAATCCCTTATCGAAAGCTTCGGAGATGCTGTGGTACAAATGTACCAGATGGTGTGTGGTGCTACATCCCGGAAGAAATCCAGATTGAAATTTATATATTAGGTCGTTATCTCTGAAATAGTTATACATATGCTTAAAAATACACTTTTCCATTACTTTACCTACAGAACTTAATAGGGAAACGGGGCGGTAATTATTGGGGGAGCTCTTATCGCCTTTTTTAAATATTGGGATTACATTTGCCTGTTTCCATGTATCGGGAAAGATTCCGTGTTGGAGGGATACATTAAAAAGATTAGTTAACGGTTTTGATATTGTTTTGGCAGTTAGTGTACACTTAAGTTCTCTTAGTATGTTTGACATACTTAAAAATTGCGTTTTAAATTTTGGATCAAATGTGATCAATTTACCTCGTGTTGTTTGCATGACTGTCTGTGTGCCATCGCCATACTCCGGCATACCCTGAGAAAAAACGTCAGAGTTATGTAATTTCATAAAATTTGAGTGGAATGGTCTAATAGTGTCTAAAGTTGATAATTTGAAAAATAGAACGTTCCTAGAAGCGTGTCATCTTAAATGTGAAATTAAGAAAGTTCGCTTGTTCTCTTTTCAGAACCACCAGGGGATTAAAACCATTCCACTCACTCACCATGGCAGTCTTCGCGGGGGGTGACAATTATGTTGATTATCACCCCCCCCCCCCCGCGATGACATGTGGTTGAGTGACAACAGACTGTAACGTCTGTTGTTATCGTGACGCGGTGACTGACCAACGCTGTTATCACACTCACGAGTGCTTGTCAGCGCCGCCAGCGTCACGCCAATGCCGGCTCAGCGTTGTTAGCGCTGGACCGACATTGGCATTGCGGTAGCCACACTGTGAAAGCACTTCGCTGTTTCTGTCACTCACGCATGCTGCAAACGCTGCTAGTGTTGCGTCACTGTCGGCCCAACGCTGTTGCCGCCGGACCGGCACTGACACAACTCTAGCCGCATTCACACAGCAGTCTCAATTTTCATCGTAAATTTCGGCATATTCAGATATTAATTTGTCCAAATGTGTTTTATGCCCTCTCTAAATTCTTGAAGCCGTTAATTCATTTTGTAGTTTGAACAGATCTGAATGTTCTTTGAGCGAATCTATGAATTTATATGTTAAAATTTGGAATCGATCTTTGATCAGATCGATCTTAGCAATTTTATGAATATCTTCAGTGTGCGAAAGTGGATCCAATTTGTAGGCTATTCTGATGGCCTTATTTTGAATGATTTGAAGTTTCTTGATATACGTTTTGGACGCTCCAGAATTACTGGAGCGCCATATTCTAGTACTGGACGTCTATAACTTTCATATAGTCTCATTAGTGTTTCGGGTTTACAGCCCCACTTTGAGCCGCTCAGGAGTTTGAGCAGACCAAGGCGTTGCTTTCCTTTCTTGGCGTTTTCATCTATATGAGCATTAAAAGTCAGCTTCTTATCTAAAATTACTCCTAGCAATTTTGCTTGCTGCACTGCAGTGAGTTTTTCGCCAAAAAGTTCTATATTTTTCTTAGTTTTAAGCATTATAAGCTGCGTTTTCTTAGCATTTGGTTTTATTCTCCACTTGGAGCACCATGCTTCTAAGTCTGATAAAACTTTGGCTAGCCTATATTTAATTGTTTTTTCACTTTTAGCAAAAGTACAAAATCCCAGGTCGTCTGCGAACCGAAAGACCCCTACTATATTACTGAAAGGATCTATTGGAATATCATTTACATAGATTAAGAATAGAAGTGGGCTGAGAACAGAGCCCTGAGATGTGCCGGCAATAAGTGAAATTTTGTCTGAAGTCTCATTATTTATTTTGACTGAAATTTTCCTGTCAGTTATAAATGAAGACATTAATCTGATTATTTTATCTGGTAAATTTGTATTCATTAATTAATATCTTAGTCCGTTGTGCCATACGGAATCAAAAGCTTTTTCTACATCTATAAAGATTGCAGCTCTTTTATGATGACGGCTATGTGCTATTTGCGCATCATCAGCTAGTCTGAGAATGTGTTCCTTATCTTTTATTTCTATAGCCAATTTGCTATTTCTTAAAGAAATTTTCTTCTTCTAATTAACTGCGCATTTTATGAGCAATTGTGTTTTCAAAAAAATTGCCTATGCAACTTAAAAAACGAATTGGTCTATAGTTAGTTGGAATTGTATTGTCTTTTTTAGGCTTTGGGAGCATTATTCCTTGAGCTTCCTTACATTTAGTTGGAAAATACCCTATTTTTCGGCACTGATTGTAGGCCTACATAGTTTTTAAATTCTCAAATACTATTTCTGGACATTTTTTAATTATAGTGTATTTAATTCCGTCTGCTCCTGGAGCAGACCTACCTTTGGTCCTATCTAATTGTAGTTTTATTTCTTGAATCGAGATATCCCTGAGTAGTATACTAACGTCGCCATCTTCTACTTTATTTTCTTTTAGAGTTGAAAAAAGCTGCGATTTTTCATTTATAGCGTTATGTATTAAATCTTTAAATTCATCATAAAAATTTCACCTGTGTGAGTATTATGAATTTTTCCTAAAGATTCAGCTTTTTCTAAGTCGTTTTGAGTTAGATTACCATTTTCTTTAATTAATGGCTTGGATGCGCCGCCTGATTTCTTACCATTAATACTATTAATAGTTTTCGAAAATTCTCTAGAGTCTTTAGTTTCGTCTAGTTTTTTGGTTTGTTGATTCCAAAATTCTTCTCTATCTTTGTTCACTTGTTTACTTACTAGGTTGTTTAATTGGTTATAAAGCTGCTTATCCTCTGTTTTTTTTGTATTTCTAGCTAAGGGTCTAATTTGTCTCTTGAATTTAATTGTTTCATTTGAAATAAAAGATGCCTTATCGTTACGTTTTGCCTTAGAACACGCTTTGTCTAGCCTTTCTTTAATTATATTGCTTATTTTTTCGTTAGCCAAGTCTAGTTCCTCTGGTGTTTCAGGTTCGAGTCTATCTAAGTTATTTATTATTTCTTTATTAAAGCTGCTCCAATCTGTTTTTTCATATTGTTGAATTTCTCTCTGAAATTGTTTTTGAATTTGCGGTGAAGCTAAAGTTAAATGAACTGGCAAATGATCTGAACCAATGTCATCGCCTACATCACACGATTGGATGCGTGACGCCATCTGACGGCTAACTAGCACTAAATTTAGTAGATTGCCGCCAGAGGACGTCCCTGGTCTATAAGTTACAGTGCTGTCGTTAGTGATCAGTAAGTCTAATTCTTCAATTGTGTTAAATAGTATGTCTTCGTTAGTATTTCCTACTTTACATCCGAACAAAGTATGCTTACAATTGAAATCTCCCATAAAAATTGAAAGTGGATATGAATTAATTATATGCCTGAAATACTCTATGTTTGGTTGAATTTGTGGCGGGTTATAAATAGTTGCTGTCTTACTGTCTTACCTTGTGATTTGAAGTTTATTGCCAAAAATTCTTCGTTAATATCTGAAGTATCTATTTCATTAAATTTGATATCTTTTCTCATTAAAATAGCTACACCGCCTGCTGCTTGCTGCAGGCGCCCATTAGGATTAACTACATTTCTTTCTATTCTGATAATGTTATAATTTGGAATTCTGATTCTAGTTTGCTCTCTAAGTCTAGTTTCATTTAAAGTCACAAAATGTGGTTTATATTCATTTAAATAGGTAATTAATTTTGTTCTTTTTTTATATAGTCCGTTAATGTTAGCATGAATAATCTGAACGTTTTTAGTTGGTGGTAAACTGTTATCCATATTTTTTAAGTACTGTACTGTACCTAGCCCTACTTTAGTTTTTCCTACTTTAGTTTTTCCTACTTTAGTTAGGTTTTTACTGGTGTACTGAACTGTACTAGACCTAGTAAAAACGGCCCTACTTTTTCTACGTTAGGTGAAGGTTGTACTTACAAGTTCTCTGGAAGTTGGAGTAGGTAGTCTCTGATGGTCAGTGGGGAGATGCTTTTCCATGCAATGCGATTTCTATACCGAGTTTTGTACGATTTTCAGACCACGGGCTAGCTCAATATCAGCCGTGGCTGGCAAAATCTGCAGAGACGGGAGGGAGGGGGGAGTAAGCCGGGTGGCTTGTGTGTTGAACCCTAGCACCCGAAGGGTGCTGAGAGTGAGATAATGGCATTAGGATCTCTTGTTGGTGAGTCCTTTTTAGCCTACCAATTCCTTCTGTATACAAAATGTCTGGATGGAAAGGAGGACTGGAACCTGGAAAGTTGAAATTGAGTTTGATGACCTTGGGATTCCAAGGGTCGTCTAAAAAAAGGGGTGTTGAAATAAGCCATTTGCTATCCTCGTATCTCTGATCTCCATCTCGAACTATAATTTCAGTCTCTGAATATGAAAAGCAGTTGAAAAGAATTCTGCAGCTTAGTTGGACTTCCATATTATTATGAATGTCTAAGAATCGCTTGAAATATAAGGGCTGGTGGCCCGACTGTTGAAAAGTAATTAATTTCAAATTTTGCATTGAGCTGTGTGCATGGTTGGTTAAATCTACCCTGCTTACTGGCTTAATACAGCACGACATTAGAAATGTCGGCTGTTGCAGTATTGCTAGAGGACGGCACTCATTCCATGCTTCGTTGCTCAATAGTTGATCAAATGCGATCTGATTTAATCTAAATTGAACCCTGGTGTTGATACACTTACCAATCCGTTGCCAGTCACATACACCAGCCCGCCAAGAAGAAGCCAAGAGAGCTATGCAAATATTAGAATTGATTTGATTGCCAAAAAAATGTACGGTATGAATTGGAATAACAAAGATTCAGAAATGGCAGTGGATTAGCTGTTTTAGAATTCTTTTCAAAGCCACCAGGGTATTAAAATACCCCAACCAGCGCTCTAACAACCTGAAGGTTATCATAAGTTGAGCACTGGTATAGTGTATGTCATGTTGATATTTTGTGTTTATTTTGATTTGGGTGTCAGAGTGTTAATTCATTGTGTCTGTTGTGCTTGCCGTCTTGGCGTGTATTGTATACATGCTTGTGTGATTGTGCAGGTGTGCAAGCTGATAGCAGGTTTGATGGTTGGTATGTTGCCACTGTGTCCGCGTTGTGGAGGCGGTCCAATGTCGGCCCAACGCTGGAAGAGTTGTGCCAACATTGGCCCGAAGACACCCCAATGTCTTGCATTCTTCTGCTGGGACTGCTGTGTTGCCGTAAACAAGCCCGCCTGGTGTGTGTGGATACGCCTCAGGCCAGCTGAAGTGTATCGATTCTATGCCGCTTCAGTGTTGGGCCGACATTGACGCGGCACCGATTTAGTGAATAATTTCGTCTGTTGTCGTTTGGCTCGTCTCGTCTTGCCGCTGCCGTCAAAACAGACCTGACCTTAACTGACAGCTCAGTCAGCGGTCGTCAATCCACCCCTCCGTCTAAAACACAGACTAGCATGCAGTGTCAGTAATATTCAATTCAATTATGATGTTCTTTATAAATATTCTGGAGTTTATGTAGTAGCGTTTTCTGACCTCTTTTTATTCGTGCAGCACGAATTATATTTTGGTGTTTGAATAATTCAGAATTTTCATTTAGTGAACAGATGAAGCTAGTGGATAATTCTTCAAGCCTGGTCTTTATCAGTGGAATCTCAGCCAATTTATGCATTTCATTGGTCCTGGATCGTGGATGTAATCTGAATGCTATTTTAATAGCTTTATTTTGAATAATCTGGAGTTTTTTAATAACTTGGTCTTTAGCTAAAAGCATTACTATATAGCGCTATACTCTAATACTGGCCTACTATATGCCTTATGCAGTATCATGAGAGTCTGTGGTTTACAGCCCCATGTGGTCCCACTTAACATTTTTAATAGATTATGGGACGTACCATTTGATATCTGGGGGGGGGGGGGGGCTCGAAAAAAATTGAAATAAATAGTTTGTCGCCACCAAAGTCAGAAAAAAAAGTTTGTTGAAAATGTGGGCCGAAAAAAAAAGTTTGTTGTCGAAATTGATGAAAAATATGTTGACCAGAAAAACCACCAAATACATAATAGGGAAAGAAAACGACAAAAAAATGATATTTCATTTCTTCGGCAAAACATAAAAAAAAATTCTCGGTCGTTCATTGCCAAAAAAAACAGGATTGTTTTCTCGCGGAGGTAAAAAAAAAGTTTGCAAGCAACAAAAACTCTCGCCGCCCCCCCCCAGATATCTAATGGTGCATCCCTTAGGCGCATTCATATCATCTATGTGGGCTTTAAAGCTTAAATTTTCTTCTAGTGTCACTCCAAGGAGTTTTGTATTGTCTGTGTTTTTTAATTTAGAAAAATAATTAAAGCAGATAACTAGTGTTTGGTCTAATGCTTGGTCAGCGCCTCGAGGTCAGCAACTTGAGGTCAGCACATTGAGGTCAGCATCTTGAGGTCAGCACCTTGAGGTCAGCACCTTGAGGTCAGCAGACATGGGGTATTCGTATTCAGTATTCGTATTCATCTGTATTCGATTACATTTCTTTGAGTATTCATGTGTATTCAGTATTCACAAAAAATATGAATACAAGTATTCCTATTGTATTCAAATACTTTTTGAAAAGCCCTGTATTTATGAATAATTTTTGAATACATTTTGAATACATGTCAAATATCACAGAGATTAAATATAATTGTTTTTCTTTTTTGTCTCAGTTACTAATAAAAGAAAAATAAATAATAGTCAATTAGGCCTACTATTATTTATTTTTAACGGTGCCCCTCCCCTGTCATCGATATCTGGAAAAAAACGATGACATTCGTTGTTGGTGACAACATGCATTCAATTTGATTGGTCACAGAATGTCCAGACTACTGACGGTCACCGACATTGCCCCTCCCCTGTCACCGCCGCTAGAGAAATCCGTTCACCCTCTATTTTGTGACAACATCTCAATATTTGATTGGTTACAAACCAAGGGCGACATCCCTACCCCCACCCTGCCCTGCACAGTGTGCCAAAGAACAAAGAAACACGCCTTGACACCTCTACCACTGGTGCCTAGAAAATAATCCACACACACGCCGTCATTTATTGAACATCCCATCTGGCAAACTGGCAGGCCCACAGAGGTGTTAGGGGGGGGGGGGATAGGGGGTACTCGCTGGCTGGCATGCACTAATCCGAGCTATGTGGAGGGGTGACTGGAGGTACATACAGACACCCCTCCAGTGGGCTCAGGTGAGGTTCACCAACTTATAGGGGAGGGGCGTGGTGAAAAAGTAACTGATTTGTATGGGAGAAATAACTAAACAACACATGCGCATTTTGTCATATCGAAATGCAATGGTTTATTATACACCTGATACAAACATATTAATTGATAAGAATAACCAAAATAGTAGATATAATACAGACAGACATATATTTTATTGACAGAAATAAAAGTCATTACAGACTTACTTGTCACAGTAATAAGAGAGATATATGTACATGTATATACAAGAATGCTAGTTTGTTAAAATCATATGACAAGATATACATGGTATATAGTACATATATAAGTATGCAATATCATATCTAAAATAATTCAAGCAAATATATAATTTTAATAGTGTAATTATGACCATTAAAAAACATAGATAGGCCTAATGGCAAACAGTGTTTATTAACAATGTATAGAGAGTAGGCCTATTAGTATACATGCAGACAGACAGACAAACAGGAATGTTATTCACAGTAAAAGATCACAGTTGGACTTACATGGCAGGATTATTTAAATTATTATAATATAATCTAGTTATTAAAAGTTTGATCAGAATGATCCGGATAACAGTCCAGTTATTTTAGTTGATCATTAACTTGATGTTCTTTTAACCCCTTCACTACCATAGATGACCGAAATTTCCGTCGTCATTCGTCATGTTACGTAACCATACATGACGGAAATCTCCGTCGGATTTACTATAGTTACACCAGGATCTATTGATCTTGGCATGCACTCTGGCCTGGAAGTAAAGTAGCATGTACCTCGCTCAAATGAAAATCCATTGCATGCTGACTGTTTTTAATGAAAGGCTGGACTACTCTGTCTGCAATACATTCCCTACAAATCAAAGTCTGTTTAAAATTGAGTATTTATGTCTGTTTTGTTTAGTTGTACATCTTTTCTCTCGCCGGCGTTTACTTTTATGCTTGAAATTTTCCGAACTGCCTGTTATTTTATTTATTGTAGACCCCAATGTGTTGATAGCGTGATCTTTAAGTTTAGCCATAGGCCTACTTATACTCCACGGGTGGTGGTTCTTGCACGTTTTCTACTACAATGACGTTCTTGCGCAGTCGAGGGGAACTGTACACTGTAAACACTGTCCCCTACTATGGCACAATGTATTTGAGTTACCATGGCTCAATGAGCTGGCACAGCACAAAGCGAATGAGCTATCATAACAAATTTTGCAATTTTCTTTAGGGCACCGCAAAAAATGTATGTTGACCCAGCACAGGTAACCCAGTCGTGTTATTGATCGAATCGTGTTATTGTAACTGCACAAATTAAACCATCAAACCTTTGACAATTTGAGCCTAGTTGGCCTATTTGAACAAGGTTGTTAAACGCTAACTGGCCCTAATTTAAAGTAATCGAGGCCACTCGATAAAATAGGCAACGACAATGTATATAATATTGTGTCACACGATGTTAAGAGGGGTACTGGGATGATTGCTAGTAGTAGTACTTTTCGCCCCCATCCGGGGAGGGTCATTAGGGATCTGTTTCGTCTGTTGGATGCTGTTACGGCATTGTACGGAAGCACTAGTCTACAGCAATCATCCAAGGGCAGCTGCAGCCTCCTCGTATCTGGCTATAATCTTCGGGCGGATTGCCAGTGGCGTACCCTGGTTCCTCCGCTCAACAGTGGAGCCAATGCAGCACCCGCATCAGTGCTGGCGCTGATGTAGGCTGTGGTAGCCTTAAATAACCGGCAATAGCGTGTTTGACATTAGGTCCCTCACGTGGGATGAATGGAGTTACCCAGAGGGAGTGATCCTTTCTATTGTTACTCTGGGGACTATCCGACCCGAGGATAGCGGAGCTGCGCAAAATGCCAAAGAGTTTCATCATTAAATTGTACAGCGAAACTCAAGTCTCCGGCCGTCTGGGCATGTCTGGGGGTATATCCCCTAGACATGCCAGAACCCCTTATCGGGCGAGCGAAGAAAAACGCTCTCAATAACCCACCATGCCCTATCGCCCCACCCTCACATCATCATCTGTACATCATTCATCTCATTAATTGACTACAACATTTTTATCGTATTATAATGTCACTTAAAAGACCTTTTGTGCCGAAAAGTGACGTAAAGCAATGATTTACTACTACTACGATGTTAAGAGAATTGACGTTTGTCACTTAATCCTGTTTGGTTTAAACAGCTTAAACAAACACTCTCTTCTGACGTGTTAGATTGAGCTATCATAGAAAACATATAATTTGTATAACGTTGGATATTTTTTTTTGACTAATCAAGTGATCAATTAGCAGATTAAGACTTTGTGAGTTGCACAGAATATATAATATCTTAAAATAAGATTATTTTCAGTTGTCTGTTCATTTTTGTGTGAATCTGTGAGGGGAAAATATCTTTTTACTAAACATGTTAATAACAATATGTCCTGTGCTGAAGCTTTTTTTTAATTGCTGTCTATAAGAAATAACCTTCTAGAAAAAATAGAATCTTCAATCAAGTAAATTTGCTGGTTGTTGGTCGATGTCCCCTGCAGTGGGCTGCCCAGTAACATTGGGCCAATGCTGTACCAATGTGGTCAGACTATATATTTTGAAATGCTCTTCCTACAGTCTAATAGAATGACAGGTCACACAAATAGTTGTGTTGGCCAAATGGTGAGCCAGCATTGTCAATGCCGCGCCAACGTTGGTTGAATGTTGGCTCAATGAGTTTTATTCGTTTACTCGCGTTGATAATAATAATAATAATAAATTTTATTTATACAGGGTAGACAATTTAGTACTTCGTACTAATTTGCATCGGGCCCTCTTTATAGTACAATGATTTAAACATGTTAAATATGTACAAAAGTAATGATAAAAAATACTACTTGATATAATACAGACTATAATACAATATTTGAAATTTTGTACGTAAAGCACAAAACATTAAGATGTGGAGCAAAAAAACCCTTCGAAATTGTGATATGGCTTCTTCACACCCATCTCTGTGATTAAACATAATAAAAGCGAGCAAGAAATGAGCTTAGCATAAAGTGATGTGTTTTCTTCACACTGTTCTTTGTGATTAAGCTTTAAGTGTTGTATAGCATTAACCTATCGTATCGGACCTACAGTCAAAAGGACAGGGAAGTATGTAAATAAATATTACTGGGAATACACTTCACAGCAAATAAACTTCAGTTACTTATTTAGTTATCACAAATGAAATTATTAACAAGTTTACATTTCCACTTTGTGATGGCGCTGCATAGTATGGTTTTTTACCTCCGTAAATTTTATCAGTAACACGCGTCATTCAAAATTTGTGATGACATAACCACAAGAAAATATGTAAATACGCATCATAGGGGATACACTGCATAGAAAACAAAGTACAGTTACTTATTGATTTATTATTTGTGAAGGGGACTCGCTCCATATTATAATTTATTTTCCTGCGGAATGTATAATTTATGCACGAATTGTCATTGGTATATATTTCGACCTGGCCTGCCTATCAAAAGCCTATGACCAGTTGTTTTTTTATTGATAGTGGCGTCATTCGCCTGAGCCTATGGGATAACGAAGAGTTGGAATATAATTACTGGGTCGATTTTAATTGGTGGATAACAGTCGCGGTGTTTCAGAAAAGCCTACCCCTAGCTGGCATTGGGCGTTACTGGAAAGTCTGATCGTGGTCACTGATCAACCCCTCTCCCTCCACCCGGGTGCCGCGCCATTCGCCTGAGCCTATGGGATAATGGTGCATTGAAATATAATTTATGCATAGATTTTAATTGGTGGATTATAGTCGCGGTGTTTCAGAAAAGCCAACCCCTAGCTGGCACTAGGCGTTACAAAAAAATTTACAGGCCAGCAGTTGACCTACCCCCATCTCTCGGGTCAGCCGTGATTTGACCTACCCTCCTTTTCATGTGGTCAGTGGGCCTTGCAGTTCACCTTGTCTCTCCCCCCCCCCCCTCTCCTGGCTGACGCAAGGCATTGAGCACGGACAGTACACCTACCCTAACCTACGGCCTGGTGGAGGCCTTCGTGAAAGAGGCCTGTGAGGTGTTAGAGGGGGGCGCAGGTACAGGGCACTACGCCGGCCCGCACGCCCCCTCCCCTACGGCTTACAGTATCACCAGTCAAAGAGATGCCAGATGGGATGTAAGATAAATCTGCAATCCACACAGATAAACACCTCCGCGAAGACGCAGATTGTCAACTTAACAATGACTATGCAATTAACCATATCGGTGCTAGAATCGTCTTATTAAAATGTCTATAGAACCACATTTTATTTTCTACAATTATTGTGCACAAGAAATAGCCCTACCGGTATGCATTATTCACCTAAAACAATATAAATATGTTTTTTATGTAATAAAATAATACAACTAAATATCATAATTGTATAAATGCTGAGCTATATATATGTATTTATATGGAGCCAGAGATGTCATCGTACTTCACGCGTAGTAAACAGTCACCAATTTAATGCATATACATTCTGAACATTACATGTAATGCAATATTGCACCAATATATTGCCAATGCATAAAAACACACTATCTCTACAAATTATATATTTTATCTTTGTTACTTATTCCCAAACATGTACCTTAATCCATGCGGTTTTATGTACTAATCACTGAAACAAGTTACAAGCATACAAAATACAAGCATTTGAAACGTTTTATATAATAAAAGGTAATACTTAACATTTTAAATGATTAAGGGAGTGGTCATTTAACATGCTTTATAACAATTGAAGACTTAATAGGAATCATATTATGTTAGTGATAATATAAACATACTGAATATAATAACATAAATATATATTGATATCACTAGTGACATTTTTAAGTTTTAAATGTTTTAAATGTATTCGTATTCGAATACATTTGAAAAGTAATGTATTCGTATTCGAATACATTTATAAAATGGAGTATTTGTATTCGTATTCGTATTCATGATTTTTCAATGTATTCGTATACATATTCGATTACATTTGTATGTAAATGATTAAGGGAGTGGTCATTTAACATGCTTTATAACAATTGAAGACTTAATAGGAATCATATTATGTTGACTGAGAGGTAGCGTGCTCGGCCTCAGACCGTCAGGGCTTGAATTTCGAGTCCTGTGTCTGGAGGACAGTGTCATCTCAATCATCTCACCATCCTCAGGAGGTTCTCCTGGCCCAGTTTAGCCTATATGTGCACAAAGGTGGCCTAAAGCCCGATTCATTTCATTTCCCTCTCTAAATCAAGACATTTCGCACCCTTGTGTGAGACCTTTCGCCAACATTCTTATAGGACGTTTCGCCCCCATTCTTATAGGACGTTTCGCACCCTAGGCTAGTCGTTTCGCTCCCGTTCTCATAGGACGTTTTGCACCCTAGAGAAGACGTTTCGCCCCCGTTCTTATGGGACGTTTCGCACCCCAGAGAAGACGTCTCGCCCCCTGCCCAAATTTAGCCTAATATTAGGCCCTACTGTTAGGGTAGGGCCTAAGCTTCCTCCATAGGGTTCATCCCGAATTTCAAAATAGTCACACAAAACATCATGAAAATAAAACTAAATCTTACCACAAAGGATGTCATCATGAACATTAGTAATCCTAGTTGGAGATAGCAATCATATTGTAATGATTTGACTTCATTAATTGTATATATCAGCCAATTTTCGCACATGATGTTCATAAAATTCTCTCATCTGCTTATAACCTCGCACTCTTTGTTTATAAGATGTACTGAAAGAAATTTAATGGTTACATGTAGGCCTATTGCCCCCAAGGCCAATCAAATTCATAATTTTTGTGTCAATAAATATTCATCCGAAAGCTCAAATGCCTTTACCCGGGTGTATGCCTAAACAAGCCATTTCCTATACACTGCACAGCAGCAGTTCAAACAATGATATATTAATGTTGGGCAAGCGTCGTATAGAGTCTACCGACATTAAGCCAACATTTGAACAATATTACCGCCCCTATTCGGTACAGTCAGTCTGCAGCGTGTGATGAAAGCTTCTATTTCAATGGTAAAAACCGGTTTGCGAAATCGGCAATTTATTCCGAGTTTCGTCGGCAAGACGACGTCATGAAACGGCTTGCAAATGTGCCACGGATTTCAACGCTAACGTCTTAGAAATAATACAACTTGTTCAATGGAACAATGGAGAACAGAAATCTTCGGTCATATTCCCAGAACGGGCTAGTTCAACAGGACAAAAGTATAATTATTATCCCCTTAAGATTCTGTAAAGTAAAAGTCACATTAAATCTGTCACTTTTGCGTTGCATGCTTTTCACTAATTACTCACACAATTTTCATCCGATTGTCATGAAATTTGGCAAGCATTATTTTCTAGTCTAACGGCAACTTCCCTGAAAATTTCAAAAAAATTTATTATGTAGTTAAAAAGTTAGACCATTTGACATGTAGTTTTTGCGAATTAGGACGCTCCTCTATAAACCCATTAAACGCTATCATCTTCAATCACGAAATTCCACTACATGTCAAATGGTCTAGCTTTTGAAATACTTTTTCAAATTTTACGAAATTCTCAGGGTAGGCGCCGGAATACTTGAACAGAGAGCTTGTAAAATTTCATGAAAATTGATTCAGATTTCACTGAGAAATTGGCGAGAAACACCCAACGCTGGAGGAAGTTGACTGCAACTATAATGTCGTACTTTTTGTCACAGGCCGATGTTGTGACAGATTGCTGTTGCTGTTCAGTGATTTCTGTTATAAAAACGGGTAACCGGCGGTCTTAGCAATTTAACTGGGTGGTGCATTATTACAATCACTAGGAGTTGATAACATTCGTGGAAAGTGACAATTTTGGCCAAAAATGTTATCGCCGACCGAAATCTACTCACAGGTTCGGAGAATTACCGTTTACAGATGACATTTACACAATCTAAGTCTACATGTAATGAACACGATGGATATATCAAAATATTTGAACCGCTCATATGCTTAATTATCATTTTATTTATATATTGAGGATAATGTATACGCCTAGGAAAATAGATGGACTATAAATTTTCTAAAAACAATCCTGGTAGTGGAAGTCCTTCATGTATATATGCGTATGTAACGTCTTACCCTCATAATTATGCCATATTTTATTCAGCTGATGCTTTTGAAAGCTAATATTAGACTAAAAAAACTATACTATGCACAATAGAAATGTACGATCAATTTCATGATGTCCCACAGCAGGTGAGTATAGAGCCACATTGGAGGATTGAGTTGGGAACGGGCGTACTCCAAGCTGATTTTTTTTCTCGAAAATATAGGCCTATTTCTTGGCAAACCCCAAAACGAAAATACCAGAAATCAGCTGGGTGGAACATCGTCAAGATGGCCGCCATTTTACACATTAGGATCTCTTTGTCACACGCAGTTTAAATGTCAAATGGTAAATATAATCGTATTAGGAACGTTTGTATATTTATAAGCATAATTTAGATATAGGATTTTAGAAGACAAATTGCTGACAAATTGAAGACAAATTGAAGACAAATTGCTTAATCCTTCTTTGTCCAAGCTAGCAATAATGCGAATCCTCGGTAGACGGCAAGTTATGAACAATGCAATTTTCATACATTAAAAAAAGAAGTTTATTTGACCTTGAAATGACATTGAAAATCCTTGGCGTCATCTTACATCTATTTCACATTAAAGCCCCGAGGGTTATGCAACTATGTGCCAAGTTTTATGAAGCCGCATCTAATGGTTGCTTGTGAAGGTCTACTTGGAATATTACATCACAATTTTTGTTAAATAAACTCATGTTCCAGGGGTACGTCTTTGTGGGGAGTTTTAACTATTTTTCTACAAATATTCTGCAGGACTTTATGCCCATACACATCGGGTGTCTTATGCTGGTATTAAAAAAACAACTTCGTTTTCCGAGTCACCCCCAAAAGGGGGTAAATAGGAACAAAAACATTGTCTATCACAGTCCCTTGTGGGCATAACTCAACCATATGGTGAACAGGAACAAACATGTACATTTAAAACAAACAACTGCAGGAACAGTAGAATGGGATGAATAGGAATGGTGGGGTGACTAGAAATGAAAAGTTAGAAAAATGTACAGAAAAATCTACGCAGAAAGAATGGAAGCTGGTAACTAGGCTTTAAAAAGTAACTGTATATACGGAATACGGCGTTCGCTCATAGTATCACTGAAGTTAAGCAGCGTCGCGCCCTGTTCATAATTGGATGGGAGACCGCCTGGTGACTGCCAGGTGCTGTATACACTCGTGGGGCTCAGAGAACCACGTAAATAAGATCGCTCGTCTGACTGACCTAGAGGTAGACGTAAAAGAACCTCAATGGACGTAGGCGCAGTTTCCATCCAGCGAGACCCCAGAAAATCCACGATGTGTGAGTACTTGGCACATAAGGCGAATTTGCTTGGAATGAAAATAGCTTGATGCGCCTAAATGGCAGCTCGGCTGCATATCTCCCAGGAGACTGAGTTGGAATTTGAATGATAACAGGCCTTGCTAAGTTACTCCCGATGTTCAGCGCTCTGAACAGTCTCCAGCTGGATACATGCGCTATATAAAATTTCATTCATTCATTCAACTGCGCCGATTTGTTATACATTTGTCCCAGGGACCGGTTTGTAATAGCGCAGTATCTTGGTGGTGTGCCACAGCAATGCATTCATATTCACCCCGTTTTTCATCGAAAAAAAATAACTGGAACACAAACATGTCAGAGAGCCACACTGTCATTTTCACAATAAATACCCGGCAAGATACTAGTATACAATTTTTTCTTTTGTAGTTACTTATTGTAGGCCTAGTTATATAGATATATATAAATCTATAGATATGGATAGGAAAAGGGATATTTGCCAAAATGTGAGACTTGCAGACGATGTCAAAACGTGATCTTTAATCAGTGACCAAAAATAGTTTCAGGATGTATTATACTATTAACAAGGCGTCTTGTTACAAGCAGGATTAGTTAGTGCAGTGGGCAAGTCTCTCGGATGTTCCTCAGATGGATACAAGTCCCAAATTTGGCACAGAGCAAGGTTTAAACATAATAAATACAATTCTGGTCTCAAGCCCAAAAATTTCAGACCGAGACCTCGTCAGTTGAGCAAATTCGAAATGGCCGCCAAAATGGCCGCTATCGAGAAATGATAATTGCACAATTTTGCGAATAAAGTCACTAAGAATCATGTAATACCCCGTTTTTTTACGAATCTGTTGGGGGAGAATATTTTACGATTCAAGGTCAAGGTCACCCGAGAAAGTCATTTTTAAGGTTGAATATGACATAAAAAATGTAACAAAAAAAAATATAATATAGTCATTTTTAATTTATGTATCCCAGATTGATGCAAGTTTCAAATTTGGCACAGAGCAAGGTTTTGACAAATTAAATACAATTTTGGTCTCAACTTCAAAAATTTGCGGGTTAATAAATTTAAAATGGCCGCCAAAATGGCCGCCATCAAGAAATGAGAATTTCTAAACTTTACAAATAAAAGTCACAAAGAATCATATAATACCTCGTTTGGGAGGGATTTGTTTTGTACAAAGTCAAGATCACCCAAAAAGTCCTTTTCACGGTCAAATATGACTTAAAAATGAAAAAAGGAAAAATCATAGTCATTTTAAACGTATTGATTCAATTTAGTTATTATTCCATTCTCGTATTATGCATAGTTCATTTCTTAGTCACCCATAGTGAGGCGAGAGCATGTACCAGGGTTCTAACCAGCCTGAAATGTCAGCGTATCGGTCGAGGCGCCAGCCAAGACCTGAAAAATCGGCGAGGGGTCAGGGGCCGCCTAGGCCCCCGGGAAATTTGTAGATACTAGCTGCTCTGAGATGCATCCTAAAGCATTTCTATACACTTTGATACATGGCTCTCACGGGTCCTTGAAAACGGGGAAAGTCCGTGAATAGGAAAAAATTAAGTATGGGACTTGAAAATTCCTTCATTTTTTTGTTAAAATATAAAAAATCCATGACAAATCTGGGATTTTACATCAACCTGTGATGTTTCGATTTTGATCGCGACAAACGTCACTCGGTGGCAACAGTGATTAAATAAAGGAAAAAGCCCCACTTGAAAAATCTCGACATCTGTCTCATCTATAGATTCAAAGTTTTTTTATAGACTTACTTTGCAGACAAACCACGGCACAGCCGCTATTAATTAGAAATCCATAATCGCCAGATACACGGCAATAGCTTGTGTGTGCATGCACCTTTCGTTTTTCTACTTATACATTCTATAGCATATAAAGCTAGTAATAGGGGCCTATGCCTACATGTATATTTTTACACATCTCCATATCAGTATTAGAGATACACTGTCTAGGTTGTATCATATAGAGGATGTGGTAGATACATTTTATTATCATGATTATGGTGCAAATAGTTCACGCAATATATAAACCCTAATAGGCAAAACATCGTAGATGATATTATGCCAGCTCGTTTCAACCCAGGTATAAGCCTATGTGGCTGAAGCGTGGCTGAAGGTTTCAGCCACAGATTGACCTCGTACAAAATCGTGAGACATTTCTTTGGACAGTCATATCTAAGATTTAGCCTTGAATAATCAGGTCAAAAATAATGTTTTTTTAGAATCAGTAGCAGGACTTATTTTCGCACAGTTAATAAAACGTTATGGGCATTTTTCGGGGCTTGGGGTCGAGATCGCTCTCAGTCACCGCCATGTTAAAAAACGTTGATTTTTTCGGGTGAAACAAGTACAGTAATCCACGGCCTCAATGAGGACGTCACAGCTACTGCTTAACCAACAAACACGATTCGCTGCACAAATGATGTGCTAATGCTGGCCGGCTCTCTGCGAAGTCGGGGCATCATTAGGCAAGCATTGCATCAGCGCCTCGTGTTTTCTGGGATACGGCAGCCCCGTATTTTTCAAAATATCGGCAGCGTGTCGCTCTTTATTCAGCATATCGGCAGCGTGTCGGCTATACTAGTAGCGTAGCGGCAGCGAAACTCAAGGGCTTGGTTAGAATCCTGATGTACCATAGGACACACACAGAGAGCCGAACAAACAAATCCCCAAATACAACAAAAACAGTTGCCTGCACAACGCTTCTGACACTACAATACATAAAACATATATCAACACTAAAATGAAATAAAATCTAAAGGTAATATTTCTGATAAACGTCACAGTACTTTACTGTATTACATCTAACCTTTATCTTATAAATTACCTGCTACATCATTATATAATGTCATATTTTCCCATCATTTACTGTATCACACATACATACAATCATTTCTATATAGCTGGAATTGGTGACGTGATTGTCAGCTTCAAATGACGTCGCGTCAGTTTTTCATTATTTGATCATTGCCAAAACGTACCAGCGCGACGACGTACGCGAGCGTGAAAGGCAACACGACCATTTCCAAATCTGTTACATTTTTGTCACGCCGGTTGTCGCAAATGAAATGAAATGAATCGGGTTTTAGGTCACCTTTGTGCACATATAGGCTACATGTCCACACACAGGCTATCATGTAATTTTCGCGTCAGTCGTCGCGTCACTCGTCACATGCCTAATCGCGCTGACGTTCGCGTTGGTGTGTTTTGCACTTAAAGTGGAGAAATGTAAATAACCCTATATATTATTTTAACCATCAGTCTGTTCTCCTTCTATATAAAACATAGAGAAGGCATGTGAAACTGACGTGTTGTTTATTTGGGCCCATAATAAGCTCTTGCCCACTCTCCCCTGCGCGAACTAGCAAAAAAATGAGTGAGGTTTTAGGAAGAACCTAGTTACTGATAGCGCAAGGACTTCCTGTTACCATATCTTTGCTTATTTTGATGCTTTCACTACAGCAAATCATCGCAGAATCGATTCTAATAGGTTGCAAAATGATATATCTGTAATATGTACCACCGAGGCTGCTGCAAAGAGCCACAAATTTAAAAAAAAGGAACTAATTTTCTTATTCTTAAACTTTATAATGATATGCGCGAATGAATTTGTGTTGTGAGACCTTAACGCTCGATAATCTCACATCGAAAAACATTTGCGATGCTGCCTCAACCTTAATCCACTGCGACTTATCGCAGACTGTGTAAATGGACTAAATATCGACATGTGTAAAGTTCTGGTCCTTAACAGCTACCTGCACATTTGATAAATGTCAGTTGACGTGTTTTGGAAAACATTTCAATAGTTTATGACAGAAATATAAACAGCTCTTCACACAGAATTGGGACCAATGCCTTAATTAGCTCTATTCGCTTCATTTGAATACCTATGTTATGGGTCTACGGTCATTATAAATATTTTACTCTTTCAGTGCGGGAATCGACTTCAGACAATGAGCTCTGTATGAGCTCAACAAATATGACAAATAGATGACTATTTAATTTCAATATTAAATATATTTGCATCGAAATTAAACATTTTAAAATTCCATAAAAATGACAAAAATATAAAATCTGTCGGTATATTTTATGACATAAAGAGTATTTCTGAACCTGGTGCTACGGCAGTTCAGTTGAAAACGGCTTGACCCGGATTATAACCTCTCAAGTATGACGCCTGGTCATTTAGTTTTGCGTCATCTTCAGGTATAATGACATAATTATTAGTTTTAACTGTAGAGGTAGCCAACAATATCTGTAGGGCTGCCAACCTCTGGAAAAATAAACCCATTAATTTGGCTGCTTCTGTCTCTGCCATGTTAGGTGTGTGACGTGTGCAAAGGTATGAGTTAAGTGGAAATGAACGACTTCCAGGAAACACTGCTATATTGGTTTAATGTTGGTTTAATGTTGGTTTAATGTTGGACCAGATAGTAGTAGTAGTAAATAATTGCTTTACGTCACTTTTCGGCACAAAAGGTCTTCATACTTCAACTCTTCATAGCTCACACAACTTCCATAACTATGAACAGTGTCAATGAGTGATCTTAAACCATGGTTATGATGTATAAGGATTGCGTGTCCCAAATGAATTGTTATGCGCCAATAAACAAGCTTTACTTCTAACCTCATCTGAATGTGCTGTGTCAACTCTGTATTTCTGTATGATCTATTATCAATCAGCTTTTAGCGCAGCCTTAAAACCAATATAGGTATACACTTACCAGAGCGTTTCTCTGTCAGGGTTGGGGTCAATTATAATTGTAATTGAGTAATTGAGTAATTAATTACAATTACAGTGTAATTGTAATTGCATTTGTAATTGAAAAAATATGTGGCAGTGTGATTGTATTTGTATTTGTAATTGAAAATTTCATGGTCGTAATTGAATCAATTACACTTCAATTACATCTCAATTACAGTGTTTTTTAAAAAATAAAATTTCATAAAAACACATAATATCGAATGAGCTTTTTATGATTTGTATGATTTAATTTTTTTATAATTTGTATGCTAGATGAGCTGCCAGAATTATATACATGTACGTATATTTATAAATAATCAGGCCTTGAAATGAATGGAATGACCCACCCTCGGGTCAATAACACATTTTCGGGGGGTTAATTATGGGCCGATGTCCCACACAGCATGCTAGCATTAACTCATCATTGGTGCAGCGTTTTGGTATTAGCTGATTTTAGCCAACATCACGTTCCGTGGGATTAGTCGAGTAATCATGTTCTTATTCGGCTGATTAAGGAGTCAAGCATAGTCAAGCATTAGGGTCAATACGTGATACATATATGTAGTTATCAATCCAATATTGTCTTAATGTTGATTTAATGTTGGACCGACAATTTGACACTCTAGCTTAATCTGTAATATATTTCTATATTTCTGAAGTATTAGGCTAGTAGAAATTTAGTATTTAAAATATTTAAACGCTTTTTATCATCTTAAATGTGTATGTTTATTTGTTTTTAATGCAAAGTGTATGCAGCCAGGATTTTTGAGATATTTTAAAAAGGTTTAGTTATAAAACTATAGGATCGGTACTCGTAGGGTTAATTGCCTGACTATGTTGTAGGGATTAATTTCTATTCACCTGCGAGAGGGGTGAATGAGCAAGGTCGGATATTCCCGGCATGGTAGGGGATCTGAGTGTGTGTGTGGGGGGGGGGGGGGGTGACGGGTTGGGGGTATTATTATGGTTGTGACAACATCCCAGTGTCTTCTTGTGGTTGACAACATCTCAACAGTTGATTGGTCCACGATAGACTAGTGCAGACATCGGCTACAGTGGCGGGGTGCTGTAGATGACCTCCAATTAAAACTGACATTGTCACGATATTGCTGCTACACATTCTACTGTGATTAAAAGCTATTTGACACAACACTATGTAAATACTCCCTAGCAGGTTAGTCCAAACGTTAGAGATTATTCAAACACAATAGATTTGTTTTTTGCTCAAATTGAGGTGTTATACCCCTTGCTACTGGGATAGGGTTGAAAATTGTATACACATCACATTCATTTTTAACATTTCCTTTGAATTTGTATTATTTATACTGTTAACTTAAATAACATTTATTGGCTGAGATAAGGCTGACCAATAGTAATTGTCGGCACTAAGATCATAATAAATTATTCAGAACCTGAATGTTGACTGTATACAAAGTGTGCAAATTTCGTGTGTGATACCGTAACAGTCCATTTAGTGTGATACCGTAACACGCCTATTGGGTCACTGCTCTGAGACTATCCATATCACACACTGTTCTCTTGTTCAATCTTACTCCTTAGACTATGCGTCTCCCCTTTAAATATAATAAAAAGTGGTTATTCCTCGAGGAGAGCAGAACTATCTGATAACAAAGTTGATGTACAAAACGGTGTCCAAATGGTCGTGATACCGTAACGACATTTAAACTTGAGACTACATAAAAAATATATCACCAATTACAGTGATTTCAATTCAATTAGATAGACAGCATTCGTATCCGCTTATAACTTCTAGTTTTTCGATGATCACCTCGGCATTACATTCTCAAAATATACATTCGAGTACAAAAACCTTGTTGCGGCAGTGATACCGTAACAATGGAATTCATGACCTGGTCATGTTGTGTGCTATTTCCCATTCACGTGATTTCGGATCAACTCTAGCCTAGACTGTCACTGTGCCTGTGGCCTGTGCCTGGCTGTGCTATTTCAATCGATTTTCTAATACTAATAGGCCCCCTAGGCTAAGGGCCTATTATTTGAGTGTGAGGCCTACACTAACAGATAGTGTCTATTCTATGTATGTCTACGGCCATTCAGGATTTCCCCCAGGAATGTTTTGAGTGTGAGAGGCTTAGAGTCTACTATAGGCCATGGAAATTATCAGATTATAGATAGTCTTTAATATAATTATTAGTTGTTTGAATAAGTCTATATTAGGCATGCATATGGCTACATGTTATACTGTGCACAGTTACCTACAAAGCCCAAATGCAGTAGGCATATCCAGGGGGGCGCAGCGGGCGCGTATGCCCCCCTATTTTCGCCAAATACTTTAAAAATTCCCCTAGGCTGACTAAAATTTACCGAAAAAAATTTAGGGGGCAAACCCCCCAGGTGCCCCCCCTTTCTTCAGATCCTGGATCCGCCACTGATATCTGTTTACTTTACAACTAAAACAATTATACTGTATTTTGGCTTTGCAATATACCGTTATAGGCATATTCTACATATTCATGATATTCAGATAAAAAACCTTGTGTCTGGATATCTTTTGATCTTCAATCAATAGACTTCTATGTCGCCTATCCTCAGCGGACAGAGCTTAGAGGCGCACAATACCATAAGCCTATTTTACTTCCTACAGTGGAATGTTCCAGAAAACATTTTGCCAAGTTTCAAAGCCCCCGGCCTGCCCCGCATAGATCCGCCCCTGCATTTAATTAGCTTATAACCCTACGAGTACTCAACTCCGTAAAAGAAGTTGCCATTCTGCACTAACCAGGCCCGTAGTCACGGTCGGAAATCAGACAAGGGCGAGGTCAGTGGCCCAGCCTAAATTTCTGAGAACCCTAAATTTCTGATAATTTTCAGGGATGAAAAGAAAAAATGTGAAAAGACAGACAAGGCCGTTGCCTCGTCTGCCTCAGTCTATGAGCCTGCTAACTGTCACTATTTCTATTTTTAGCAACGCCCATGGCTAAAGGCAACATTATATAATGTTGGACAAAAGTTTTCAGGGCAGGGCTACCTGAAACCACACATTTTGTTTTATAGCTACGCCTAATGGTCTAGCTACATGTATCTGACAGTTTGTCAGCTCTCAGGCATTTTAATTAAAAACAAAACAAAAGGCACATCTACAGCCCTTGAAAGGCTAGTGTGTGTGGAAAATTAGAGAAATACATCTCAATGCTATTGAGAATGCAATGACTGTTAAACATCAACATCTGCAAATTTTTGGTCTCAAACTACGGTTTATTTCTACCCGATTGGAGTTGTGGGTCACAGTAGAAGAAGAAAAGGTTTATTTGACAAATAACACTGTGAAATAATGCAAATTAGCGAGACGGTAGCGGGACACAACTCAAAAATTAGGTGATAATTAAATATATTATTTAATTAGCAGGTCTAGGTCAGGTCTGTATATTTTACCAGGCATTAGAACAGGTGTGGCTTCACTAGCCAGACCAGTATTTAATGTAATCAAATTTGAAGTGTATAAAATAGCCTATATAGCTAGGTTTTATATTAGGCCTAATATATACATCTACATAATATAGTTAGAGGTCTACATATCCATAACATATACAAAAAAGAATGGAAAGTACCCCTACATAAATTTAAAAGTTTACCTCATAAAAAGTTTGTTTTTTCATGGACCTTTATACATGTGTACATTTGTGCAATCAATGCACCCTAACAGAATAATTAGAACATCCCCATCCTAGTTTATAATAATTGTAAGTTAGCCATGTCACCACCTGATTTTTTTGCAATAGCATTTACCTAAAATAAATGTCAGACAAATGTGTTAACTTCAAATATATCATGAATGATATTTAGAATTCAATTTCAATAATGGAGGAATCATTACTTCATTTCACTATCACAGCTTTTTACACAACTTTTCAAACTCAGTTTATCAGACAGCTGAGATATTAACATAGAAAACCATGTTTGAGACACAAAAAGTCACTAGGCCCACCAAATTAACATTGGCCCACATGCAAAAAAGAAAATCCTGGATACATCCATAATTTTGTTAATGCATATAATATTAATATTTTTGATTAACTTATTTGCATAATTAAGAAAGTATCTATCACCACAAGTTAAATGTGGAAATAACTAACTGTCAATTCAGTGTATATTTGAACCGCTGTGTATAAAGATGTTTTTTTATAACTAATCCCATCTCATTTGAGACTAGAAATTGTATATAACACATTAAATGTTAACCATTTTTTCCAATTGTACATGTAAAGATTAGATCTTAAGTAATTAACCAGTTCACTGAAATATTGCATATATACACAGTTGTAAATTGTAATAAGTGTAATCTTAAATAATTCACCACTTGCCCTGACATATTAAATGTCTGTTTTCTAAATGTATCACAATTATTCTTCTAATATTGTGAAGTTTAGAACTGTTAATAATCACAAAAATATTAGTTACAGAAAATGAAATATTGTTGGAAAAATAATATTATTGGGGTGTTTCACCATGTTTACTGCATTGATTTTTTGTTCAGACTTTTTGTTTCTATATTGCAGATGTAAACTAGGCAGTGAGATACATTGCAGTGAATATGTTCTGTGCTACATTGTGTATGAGGTTTCACTGTTTATTAACGGTAAGTCAAATCGATTAACCCTTTCACTACTAATCAGCACTTAAATTGATTTTAATATTTTTTATTAGCATGTTGAAGCAGTTATTGGAAATGAAATCAAATTCACTAAAATGATTAATTTCTCTCAAAGGGGATGAAAAGTTAAATGACAGTTTGTAAATGATTGCATGCATTATTGGTAAGTTTTCATCTTCTAGGCAATTAAACGTTGAATAATAATCAACTCCAGGAATTTCATTGTGGGAGAGGTACAACATGTTGAATAAATTTTTTTCCAATCATTTCAAATGAAAGAACTATATACTTAATGTTGTATTTTATGTAGTTTTGTTTAAAACTAAACATTTAGTCTTATGTGTATTATTATATTTAATTACTTTGATTATAGGAAAAAATACTTCTATATTCATACAATGAAATATATATGTTTGCAGACATGTGAGAGGTTTCTTCATGCATGTAACATGTTCACTGGAAAGAAGTGACCTGCTCTTTGGACAACCATGTGCAAGATTGCTACAACAGCACATATTTCTCACATTAAACATGTTTGAGCCACATTTTGTATATTTTGAATACCGGTAATATGTAACACGATCTTTAGACTAATTATAATAAATATCTGTTCGAATACAATACGTTCTTTACAAATTTCCTATAATCTGAATTAATTATAACACGATCTTCAATTAATTTATAACACGATCTTCAGAAATTTATAACACGATCCACAGAAATTTATAACACGATCATTAGACTAATAATCATCGGCCCAAGTGTAGTACTCGACACCCAGCCCACACACTACACACAAGTAGAACCAGGGCAGACACTTACATGATTATTTGAAGTTGGAGTGCCTACCTGTCCATCTGCCTACCCCTGTGGAGACAGGGCAGGCAGGTGGATGTAAGTGAAATTGATTAGAAGTGGGAGTGGGAGGAGGATACATAAGATATGTTGGAAAAATAATATATTAAAAATTAAAATATATAAGTAATTACAGTCCAAGTGTAGTACTCGTCACTTAACTGAAATATAATATATATAATATATATAATATTATAATATAATATAATATATATAATATATATATAATATATAATATATAATAGAAAATATATATAATATATAATATATAATCTATAATAAATAATAGAAAATATATAATATGTTATATATGATATATAATATATAATATATATAATATATAATATATATATATATTTACTTGAACTGAATGTGTGTAGTGTGTGAGCTGGGTGTCGAGTACTGCACTTAGGCCTAGTCATCTATTCGAATACAATACGTTCTTTACATTTTTATAACACGATTTTTATGAGTAATTCTATTATGCGGTATTATAATTTACGAAGATATCAAAGCGTCTCCAGTGGGCCACTTATTCTCGCCTCACTGCCCGGCATAACGCGGCACACTATACAGCGGTGACATGTGTAGACCCAGCGTTGGCCAAACATTGTTTCAATGCTGGGCGTAACCCTTAGCATTATCTGAGTTAACATGATGCGTGTTAGAGTTGTCGGCGATAGCGATTAGTATACGCGATACACATACTGTTTACTATTTTAATAAATCTTGTAGATTTAGATATTATAACACGGTATTCTGTAAAAAAGCTAGAAAACGGGTCTTAAATTTTGGGGTCCATGACCTTACCGTGTTACAACCGATCCGTGTTGTGACGATTCGTGTTATATCGATGTTCACCTGTATATATATTTGATAATGGCTCGTTACTTTTGCTATGTTGAGCGTTAGATATTGTCTGATATGTGAAGCTAACGACAAAAATACCCTACCCCTTTCCAAGGAGGGTGGAGTGGACGAGTCGATGTTGTTTTACCGTTTGCCCAGCATTGCATGCAGTGGGTCTACCATGACCCAGCATTAGGACAACATCTGATAGTCGTGTGCCTAGTCTATTATACATTAGCCAACAAACACGAAACTTAAACTCAATATTGTTTTAATGTTGGTCCACCGTCTTCGATGCTGGGCCACCATTACAACAACATCTGGTCCACCCTTGTGTTTGCTGAGTAGCATGCTTGCTGACGTATTCCTTTGTAGCCACTACTCCCACTCAAAGCATCAATCTTAACCATAAATAAATAGATATCTTGCTAAGAGCGAGACAGATCACACATCGGAAAGCGAGCGAGATACGAGCTTCACCACTATAACACTTCAGTCAGACAGCTTCACCACTATACACTCGTCAGAGAAAGCTTGAAGCTGAGGTTCCATCGCCTAAGATTGATTGCAGACACTCTGAATTCGCAGATAGAAGATGAAGTACTTAGAGCTGATCCTGATGACGGTCTTGCTTTGTTTCACTCTTTATGAACAATGTTATGGTGGTAAGTACAAACTCTATCAGTTGATAAATTTGTTGTCCTTTTTTCACGAATATAAATTGGAAGTTAAGCAGAATAAATGTTCATTTTCGGAGAAGGCGATGGTAGTAAGAACGAACAGTTTCAGGTACCATTGGAAAATTGTTCTCCGATGTGTCATCTGAACATAAAATCAGCTCCGGCAACAGTTTTCACAAATAAGTCAGTTGGATTGAAGTTTTCGTAATTTTAAGACACAGGTTCCCATACAATCCATTTGTAGTTATGAAAGATCAAATTGTCGTGGCACATTTAATAGATTTTGTCTAGATTAGTTCATAGGTACTTTTGAATTAATTGAGAAGGTATACTATAGCTCTTATCTCCATCTTAGTAATGTTGCTCTTAAAGTACAGATGTCATGCATAAACGTGCATGGATATTGTTGTCCATTTTCTTAAATTATGTAAAATGGTGATATCACGATATCCCGGTCACCAGCAACTAAAGTGTGCCTGTCATCGCAAGGCAGGTCTGCCGTGCGAATCAGCCAAAAGGCAGTATATGTTTACTTTACAGGTAAGCATGTACGAATTGAAATCGTTTTGGTGTGTTCATAAGGTGAAATAGACGGCTGCTCACGAAATATCGGCATGAAAATTGACACTTTTGTTGATTTTTTTTCAACATGGATAAACCTACCGCGCCAAAAAATTGTCTGAAAATACTTTATTGTCCAATACATCAAATCGATATCCCACCTGCTCAAAAATTATCCTCCAACTCTACGATATCCAGCAAAAATATTATCAGAAAATGTCCTGCTTTCTAACAATTCTATTTGAGATATGTCCTGCTTTCTAAGAGCAAGTTTCCTGCTTTATAAGGAGAAAAGTGGTACAGTTAATATGGCAAATAAGTATAAATTGGCTAGTATTCTTACTATCTATATTAATCATTCAACGCGGACAGAAGAGGCTGACACCATTAGGATGGTTTACAGCATGGTGGTGCCAGAGTATATGATAAAGAGCTACAAAGAGAGCCAAAATTAAATTACGCCTCCACGAGTCTTGGTGGAAAAGCAAGGTTCTGTATCATGGGATGGCTTCTATTCTGCAGTACAAAGCCAGGCGGTATCTGCTAATACTAAAAGTGAGCAGATAGTGACTTTTGGCTTTGCATAATAGTAGACTAATGTGTTCTAATGGATATGTAAACTGTGATAAAATGACATTTTAGAATAGTCTACTTAACTTTATTAAATTGCATATTTCAAAATAGGTTAAGTTAGGTTATATATGTTTAGTCTATAATCGTGTAGGCCTATTTTTGATAGGCCTGTCGTATCTTGGCCAATATGTGTTTTTGTTATTTGGCCCTATATATCGATTAATAGGGCATAATAGATTTTTTTGTCGGTAAGCCTATATGTACTAAAGCACTAAAACGACAAAAACATTTTTTATCTCGTTATAACGACTTATAAGTCGTTAAATCGACTTAGAAAAAGTCATTCTGGTGACGTCACTGCGTTCCACAGATTATGCCTAAAATTACATTTCTATGGGACCACTATTCAATCGCCTGGGGGGGGGGGGGCATTTTTTTAAATAAAACCTCGAGCAGGCTCTATATGAAATAAATAATATATCTCAAGAACTAGACTAGGCCCTATCAAATTTGAAATTTTCAGCGTGCCACCGAGCTACGACCAGTTGAAATTATGCGCAGATAAATAATCCAGCCCCCCCCCCCCGGAGGTTGAATATTCCCCCTCTCTTAACAGTTATGTTGATTATAAATATATGGTTGATTTAACAGCCTACATGCGCACATTCCCCTGTAGGTCTATTGGTAGGCATATGCTTAGGGCTGTTGTAGTCTATACCCGGAGTCTATAAGCCTACACACCAGAGTTGGGGTCAATTCCTTTTTATCAATTCCAAATTCCATTCCAATTCCTTTTTATCAATTCCTGAATCAATTCCAATTCCTTTGATTTTAAGAAAAGTCAATTCCAATTCAATTCCAATTCCTAAAAAGTCAATTCCTTATCAATTCCACCCAAGAATGAGACTTTTGATACAATATAGCAGCTGTATAATAACTTTATATAAAATAAAATAATAATAAAAAAAAAAAATACATTTTATTTATTATCTTGTAAACATGGTAAACGTATTTAAACATGTTACACTTACTAAACTTTAATACTATATACTGATAGGGTGGAGTATATCTTTAATACCTGATGACGGATTTGTACTCGTGTGGACGCGGATGTGAGCGCGGTACTTCACAATTGCCATCAACACGGCAGTGTAATTAACACAATGTCTCGCGACAAGCCGTGCTGATAAGTCAGACCCAGTGGAGGCTACGGCTTGTCGACCCACAACTCACTCAAATAAAGCAACGTAGGATCTATTGTTGTATTTCAATAGATGCAATTATTCACATTACTTATTTTCCGATTATACTATTTTTTAAGATCTTTTTGGCGATTAAATATACCATAAGAAAATATAGGCCTATCATGATAACCTCTAGGGCACAAAAGGCATATTAGAGAAGTAATCAAAGGGTCAATTAGAGCGCTTGTCTACGTTGCATAACCTCCTTCCTACTAACACTGGATGTTAACCCAATGTTGCCTTATTGCTGCTCCACCGTCTTGAGCGCTTTCCCAATATTAAATCAGTATTGGCTCAACGTCTATTGGAAACGCATTCGTTTCAAGGTCCCGATATTTTACCAACTCGAGGGACAAGCGATAGTTATGTTCTAAGCCATTCATTCACCTAAAGTCTGATCATGATTGTTTTAAAAACTATAGGTGTCCAAATGACAAAAATATAACAAATACGAGAACTAATATTATGCCCATGAGACGAGCATTACTTTATAAATACAAATGTTAAAAAATGTTGTTAAATGACACAAAAGTGATAGTTAAACAGTGTGATCATGCTTGCGCGAATATATAAGCTTGAGGAAAACATTAATAAAATAAAAGTACAATTTTTTCCAGAACTTTAAGCCAGTAAATACGAAACATTTACCTAATGTTGATATAATGTTGGCCCGTCGTTTACGATGACGGGCCAGCATTAAACCAACGCCGGCTCGGTGTCTCATTTTGCGGATAATTCAGCCGCTCGACGGTAATTCTATAAAACACTAATTACACAGTAGGTGTTGACACTAGTTGAATTGTCATGAGTTGCACTTCTCGGCAAAACTGTTACGGCTGGTTACACCAGTCCGCGGGAGTAAATCAAGGGTGTATACAAGTAATAACAAGTAACAAGTATATACGCACACACCAATCTCTGATAGTTAGATTGAATTGCTCCAACTTAGCAGGGAAATCTTGTTACAACTATTATTTGGATTACACATCACAGTCTTATTTAATCTTGATGTCCATCAGTCATATAAATGAGTATTTTTACATATAACTTAAATAAAACTTTTTGATATAATTTAGACACTAGGCCTATATAAATTTATTGTTGTTATTATTATTATTATTATTATTATTATTATTATTATTATTATTTTTATTATTATTATTATTATTATTATTGTTATTATTATTATTATTATTATTATTATTATTATTATTATTATTATTATTATTATTATTATTATTATTATTATTATTATTATTATTATTATTATTATTATTATTATTAGTATTAGTATTAGTATTATTATTAGTATTAGTATTAGTATTAGTATTAGTATTATTATTAGTATTATTATACACATATATCAATCAACATTGATCAGGTAAAATTCTACTGCAATGACAAAAGTGATGATCACTCATGCGTTTAATATAGCGCTTAAAAAATGAACATAGATAAAAAAGTAAATTCCTTTATCAATTCCGGGCATTTTTTGTCACTTCCAATTCAATTCCAATTCCTTTTTTTTCAATTCCAATTCCTAGTCCAATTCCTGGAATTGAGTCAGGAATTGAGCTCAATTCCCATTCAATTTCGGAATTGACCCCAACTCTGCTACACACATATTGTTTTAACATAAGCATAATGCCTAGTTAGGCCAACAGTTAAGACGTGACTGCTATCGAAAGGTTACAAGTTACACACACGAACGTGAAAGTTCATGTAGACTAAGTTGTTTAGCTTCAATGATTAATACAATTTACCTATGACGGACTCCTTTCCTTAGGACGTTGGTTATGATGCGCATGCGGATGGGTCTACAACATGTGCTCAACGATCCAGTCGGTTTAGTTTACACCCCAGTGATATTTAGTTTAATTTGTATGTATTTTACACAATACTGGTTGCCGCCCCGTGTGCGCATCAGTTGTTGCAGTATTATTATATATATAATGTATATATTTACAACCTTTTTCAAATTGCCAATACTTAACTGCAACAGTTATATCATGAGCAGATCGCTTGGAAAGCAGGACATACTTGCTCAATGTAATGTTAGAAAGCGGGAAAATGATGGTTAGAAAGCAGGACCCTTTCTGATAATATGCTGGATATCGTAGATTTGGAGGATAATATTTGAGAAAGTGGGATATCGATTTGATGTATTGGACAATAATGTATTCTCAGACGATTTTTTGACGCGGCAGGTTCATCCATGTTGAAATAAAATCAACAAAGGTGTCAATTTTCATGCCGATATTTCGTGAGCAGCCGTCTATTTCACCTTATGAACACACCAAATCGATTTCATTTCGTACATGCGTTTGCAAGGTGGTACAACAGCTATTCATAAAATATCTAATTAAGAAAATGAACATTTTTAGCATATGTAAATATGCAAAAACTGTGAATTTCTGTTTGTCGTATGCGCTTGTTGATGGCTCACCATGTTAGAGGGAGTATCACGCATGACACCATGCTAGAGAGAGTATCTGCATGACAGCTCTACAGAGGGTGCTATTGCGTCCAAAATAGCCGCCATATACATGGGACGGTTTGCTAACTTAGTTTATAAGTGGCACAAATTGTCATATAATACCTTTTTTAGGGTTTTAAGGTATAAGGAATCTAAATAATATGTTACTTTTTAATTTTAAGGTCAAGGTTAGATGTTACTGGCAAAAACATATTTTGTAAATTATATTTACGTATTTGGAAACTAATAAGTGGCACAAACTGTCATAAATTATATCGTTTTTAGGGTTTTAGGGTAAGAGAAATCCAAATATGATGGGAAGGTATAAAAAGTTACGGTCAAGGTCAAGGTCATTTATCATTGAATTGTGCTCAATCATATAATATAGTCCGGTGGAAGGAGGCCGTTTTTATCTCAAACCTTCCAATATCTGGTAACAATCATTTCTAGGGTTTTTTTGCACAAGACCACCTAGAGTAATAATCCGTCGACTTGGCTTGTAAAAATCCAAGATTGCGACCAAAATGGCCGCCAAGGGATATACTGGGTCAGAACAGCGGAACTATTAGACATAGATATGTGATTTTGGTGTCCAACATATGGTTTTCAAATCCAAGATTGCGACCAAAATGGCCGCCAAGGGATATACTGAATAGTGAATGAATAGTCCAGGCTATTTCAAAGAAAGTTCATGAGTTCATTAGTATCTCGCAGGGGATAAAAGCGTGCAGACACAACCTACCGATTACAGCTCATAGTCTAGCTGCTAAGACCCCAACATTTACGCTTCGTTTACCGATATTTATTTGATAGTTTGTAAAGATAAGACCCTGTGGTCCTTATCTACTTTTCCTGTCATATCATAACTGAATAACTTTATGTATATTTAGGGTTCTGATCTTAAATTATCAACAGAGCTGGGAAGACATTTAAATGTACCGAAAAGGAGGGCTAACTTATGCAACTTATGTCAACAGATACAAATAGTAATGACTATCGATTGTTATTTGAAGGCAATAGTTTGTTTGTCATTTGAATAAAAATATTTCCGAAATGTAGCCTATCACACTGATCATTCAAACTTTATTTTTTTTAATTCGCATGGCGAGAAAGAATTGCTACTTAGTTTTTGTGTTTGTGACGCACGCTATTTTTGTTTTTGTGCAATTCATGGAGATACAATTAACTTGTTTAAACTTGTTGAGCTTGCTGATATTGACCAGTACATAGATGTAGTGAATTGACGGCTTAGCTCTTAATTTGTACGATTGTCTCAGAACACGGCTCCATGTGTTTTGAATGTTTTGATGTTGACTTATAGTGGCCATTGACTATTATTTTGGATTATGATCCTGTGACCACTCAATTGTATGTAGCCTCTTACACTTGTCTTGACTATTGAATAGGTTGTTAGAAATGACAAGCCCGATGAGGATCACTCGTAGACTAAAACAAGGGCTGATTTGTCTTCTGTTAAAGGGTTACTATCCTTGGTGGATTGCGTCTTTTTGTTGTAATAATAGTGTCCGTGTGGCGGTTTATAACTACCAGTGAATTCGGAAGGATGCAATAAAGTTATAAAATAGTTGTATGCTATCATCCACTTTTGGACCAAGAACAATATTCTACTACCGATCAATAAAAGAGTATCCCAGTCTGTCACTTGACAAGATCAGCTAATCGCCGCCGTCATTTAGTTGTTCTTTAAATAAAGGAGTATAATATCGTTTTTGGGCTCCACTTTTTCATCAATGATATCAGTGATCGTAATGACGTCTCTATTATAGAAGGCATTGGTGTAAGTTATTGTCTTCGCGTTCATCCACGTTCCTCCTGTTGTCTCGATATCCATGTTTACATCATGTCTGCATGCTTTGAAGGATTGCCCATTCTACGGATTTTCCGTATCGTAAGGATTTTGTCATGTTTTTAAATGATACGGGCGGATTGTTTTTATCAGGCAATTCTACGGATTTTTTTGCAAATGAATTTTTACATTTTCGTAAATCGCATTTTTCTCTTCAGTGGCGCTTAGATAGGTTGCTATTTCGCCTGCAAACTCCTGATATAATCTCTGATTTAATTATGCCGTGAGAAGTATCTATTTGAATTACGGGGCACATAATCCTTAACACAACGTCGCACCCGGTCAGATATTTCCAACCCCCGCGATCCCTATTAATAATTAAGTATTTAAACATCGCCATCGCTGACCACGAAGTAAACAATTTTCAGGTATTATTTCAATAGGCCTTGTTTCAATAGGCCTTGGGCCGACGTTGTACAAAATTGTTACTCCAATGTTTTGTGATGCTGAGTAGTGAATAGACGTTATCCAGGTAAGTGTTTTAAACATGATTTGCACAAAGGTTTGGGTGTTTTAATTACATAATTTAAACCTTAATAGAAATATAATTGATTTATGATTTCGCTCTTTATCAAAGTGTCGCGAATAAGGATTTTGCGAGCTATCAAAGGTGGAAAATAATTCTGAGGACATTTTTCCGGTCCATTGGGCAGCCCAGGTGATGCATGCAAAATGCATGGTACATTATGTGTCTGGAGAAAGCGTCAGTTTGTATCTGTTCACATCGGTGTGGTATTAATAATGAGCTTTAGTACAGAGTTTGAATGTTAGATCTAATTACATAGAAAATAAGCCATACAGTTTTATGCACCTTAAAATTGCATGGTTCATGGGAAATCGTTTGTGGTCGATAGACACAGAATATAATAGGTGACAACCAGTCTCTATTATACCGAGCGCTTGAACTGCATGAAGTAGTAGGTGACTGAGTTTTTTATATATCCCAAAAAGGATCATAGCGTATGAAAATATGGACGGTTAAACATCAAACATAGCATTTTTATAAGAGCATGCACTTGAGGATATGCCGTATTTCACCCGGTCGCAGTATAACTTCATTCAATGTGTCTAAATCGTGCCACGTTATCATGTACGAGAGCAACTCCTTTTTAGATGGCGATGTTAATAATACTAGCGCCCTTACTTATAACATCGGTTATGTCGTCTAGCCATAGCATTATAGAAGGTGCCCTAATGGCCAAAATCATGGTGACGCCGAAGTGAACAAAAATGTATTTATTTCTTATTTATTGAAACATTTTATAGAAGGTGAACTAAATCTAAGCTTATGTAAGTATGCCTAAAATAATGATCAGTGATTATATGGACCTCTGCCTACACCAGCATCATCAGATTGTGGTTCAATACTTTTGATGCTTACTGTAACACAACAGTACACCTCTTAGTGGTTTATAGGGCTGTCACGGCTTAGCCCTTGACAAACAAACTTAATTTACATACAGCTATTTATCATTTTTAGATTATCAAGTTTGCTTTATGGGCATGTAATTGGTGTTTGATAAGATAAAACCGTGATTATATAAAAAAGCTACATAGGATTTAAAATCGCTGAAAAGAAAAATTATCGTTTCCTTTACCGAAAAATATATTAGGATGAATTTGGCATCATTGTAACGATGAGACCATGGGGGAGGGGGGGGGGGCGGCGGCTAATCGGGATCTCACAATGGCAACGGGCTTTCAATCAGTCCTATCTATATACATATATATTAAAATAAACTGTGAGCGAAATGTGGCGGATAAAGGTAAATGGCTGAGAACAACCATTACATCATTAGGGCCTCGAATACAAACCTACATATAAAATGTCACCATTAAGTAGATCTCCGATGTATGATCGCGAATCGTTGTGTTATTTGGTGAATTCCTGCATTGTCAGACAGGAGTGACATCAGGATGATTTTATGGGTATCACCCCTCTAAACCTTATGTTATCCATGCAACATATCGGGGTATTTTTGAATAGCTCTGTGGCCTACAGTGGTCTAGATGAGTTTCAACCATCATATAGCCATCACAAGTTGACATAAATGAAGCAAAACAACACAAACATAACCTATTTTGACCCATTTTGACCTAATTTGATCTTGGTGTGATCTTGAAATGACCTTGCCATGACAATGGGGTACACCCCTGTGAAACCCAGCCCATATCACCATGTGTACTTGGTTGTGAGTCATTAGATGTAATTGAAGTGCTGTCCATTGGTCCGAAAATGACAATCATTGTGTAATTTGGTCCATTTCTGTCATTTCTATCAGGGGTTAGATAAGGGTAGTTTGATGGAGTATTACCCCTGTAACCCTCATATTACCCCTTTGACCCCTCGGGTTGTTTTTGTATGGCCCATTGATGATGCCTAGATGATTTTTAATCACCATAGATTTCTCAAGTGAGCAGAATCAGAACAAAAACACCAAAAAAAAGCTATTTTCACCCGCTTGACCTGATTTGACCTTGATGTGACCTTGAGATGACCTTATCATGATCTTGGAGTAACACCCCTGTAAAACCAAACCTCAACCCATATCACCATGTGTAAATGTACTTGGGTTGTGATTCAACAGATTCAATTGAAGTGCTGGCGCCATTGGTCCAAAAATGACAATTGTTTTGTTATTTTGTCCATTTCTACTATTTCAGACATCAGGGTGATTTAACTAGTTGAACTTTAGGAGGCATTTTCTCTTAATTTTATTATATTTTAGGTTCCGGGTTTCCAAGCTTCTTTTATCAATATATTCGTCAATAATTGAGATATGTGTATAATTTATGTTCTATTAAAAAGATGCAACATAACACTTCAATTACAACTAATAAACTCAATGACTAGAGACATAGGTCTGGTTTTGACGTGGCGCGTCCCCTAAACAACACCGTTTGCAACAACAGCTACATATACTATAGGCGGCATACCTCTTATATCATCACGATAAGAGTGGCTAGATACATTACAATGTCAGTCTCGACTATAGTTTCTGATTCTACTTTATAATGGTTGGCCTATATATTTCTTGAAATAAAGAATGTTTTCCTAAATATTGTTTAAATTCATCGAACATTTTCTAACTAATTTAACAAGTAAATTAGTTTCACAGTTAACTCCATAAGCCCTTGTGTATCATTTAATTAAAGCGTGTATGCATTTTATTAACATTTTGTGAAAAAAAGTGATTTATCTCAAAGTTGTCTTGGATTTCTCCCTTTTATAATTTTCTGAAACGTATACAAATATTATTAATGGATTTAACCTCCCCCCCCCCCCCCCCTACATTCGACAGCAAATGATGCCTATGTGGAGGATAGTTTTAACTTATGTGTGTAGGCTCACCTTAATGCTATATATACACATGCATGTATGTGGTGGTCATATTGGACTCCATCTTTGCTTTTATTGACATTATTTTCATCTATCTTAGTATTAAATACGCACGACAAATTAATTCCTTGACCGAGAAAACCGTATATTAGACACAAACATCGCGTATCTATGCCTAATAGTTCAGTAGTTATGACTCATCATAGTCTGTATATGGCGGCCGTATTTGACGCCATCATTATTTTTTTGCGAAAACCATGATGTTAGACACCAAAATCACATTTTTATGCTCATAATATTTCTGAAGTTATGACGCAGCATAGCCCGTGGCGCCCATTTTGAACACCATCTTGGATTTTTTAGGCCAAGCCGATGTAATCAGTATGCCTACACCCGACTGATTCTCAATCTAGATGGCATTGACTCAAAGAAAAACATAAAGAAATTATTGTTACCAGATAACACAAGGTTCATATGCCACCGGACTAATATTTTCCCAAACGATTACGTTGCAACTTCGAGTGAGTGAATATTGCTTTACGTCGCTTTATGCACAATCCTGGCAATATCGCGATAGAAGGAGGCCAGAAGCTGGGACTATGCCCTACTCTTATTTCGAATGACTTCAGGGGTTCATAATAGTGCACAGTACTATAGGCAGCACTGTACATTCCAGGCCTTTGAACAGTTTGTATATGCACTGTAAATGCACAACCAAATATATTCGAGCATGGTACCTTAGGTTACAAGCTCCAGTCGAGACGAATGAGTCATCGGGACCGGCCCGCAACTTTGAAAGGAATCGAAACTTTTTTTTGCATTTTCGTCCCAAGTTAATATAATATATAATACACTACATCAACATTGCTCAACTAAGCTCATATATCATTTATCATAGTGATTTGTGATACCAAATTCTGAAAATTGTTCAAATGAAAAGATTCATGAGATTCATAGTATGATGAAAAATACACATACGTGAACATAATTTACAATTAATTTATCTGGACTCGTAGTAAGAGGACACAGCGAGGAAAGGGTTTGGGTGAATCGGTAGGTTTATTAATAACAGCATCTAGCAGAAACAGTTACATGTATATATGTAATAATACAACGTTACATAATATGAGAAAACAATTAAATTACGAATAAACACAAACACAGCTTCTTGTGAAATTACACTGTAATAATAATTATCACCTAATATTACGTAACTCAATTGTAACAATTGTAATGCTAGAATGTTATATACAATATATAGTTAGAAACACAGATACGCGCCTGCATCTAGTTGTGACCTCCCGATTAACAACTATACTATGCTATGCTATGCTATGCTATGCTACGCTACGCTACGCTACGCTACGCTACGCTACGCCTGCATCTAGTTGTGACCTCCCGATTAACAACTACACTATACTGTGCTATGCTATGCTATGCTATGCTATGCTATGCTATGCTATACTATACTATACTATACTATACTATACTATACTATACTATACTATACTATACTATACTATACTATACTATACTATACTATACTATACTATACTATACTATGCTATACTATACTATACTATACTATACTATACTATACTATACTATACTATACTATACTATACTATACTATACTATACTATACTATACTATACTATACTATACTATACTATACTATACTATACTATACTATACTATACTATACTATACTATACTATACTATACTATACTATACTATACTATACTATACTATACTATACTATACTATACTATACTATACTATACTATACTATATTATACAACGATTATACACAACACATAATAGATCGAATGAGAGTACAAATTAGTCAAGCATAAAAGGTGACGCGCAGGTCACTGTGAAATACAATAAAACGGGAGTGGGCGGGTGGGAAAAGCTGCTGCTGGGAGCATCCCGAACCGTTGCAGGCCAGAACAAAACTGCCTATATGTAGCCTATACAGGGATGTATAGATGCTCTTATGACAGGCCGAGGGTACCCCACATACAGGATGCCACATGTAAATGGTAAAGACATATATACACACCCAGCCTCCCAGCGGTTGAGCCGCAACCGTCTTATAAATTAAAGTATAGTTAATCAGAAATAATTCCCTCAATGAAAAATATGCCAGTAACATCTGACATTGACCTTGAAAACATCTTACTTAGATTCCTTATACCATAACCCCCCCCCCCCAAAAAAAAAAAGTGGTATTATATGACAACTTGTGCCACTGATTAACCAAGTTAGCAAACCGCCTCATTTATGGCGGCCATTTTGTACGCCATCTTGTATACCGGGTTTTGCCCAACCGTAGGCCTACTTCACAGGTACTGATCTGTTTCTCAAAGTACACCATCTGAGGAGTCAATATCAACCAAAACCTCATTGGGGTCTTTCTTGCAAGGCTGGGCTAATATATGCCATTCTGCCTCCAGACTATTTCGCAATTCACAGTTTTGTACTTTCGCACTTCCGTTGTTTCGTGCTTTCATTATTTCGCAGTTTCGTACTTTCGCAGTTTCGTACTTTCGTTTTTCACAGTTTCGCAGTTTCGCCCTTTCGTTGTTTTGAACTTGCGCTGTTTCGTTCTTTCGCTGTTTCGTACATTCGTTGTTTCGTATTTTCGTTCGTTGTTTCGTACTTTCGTTGTTTCGCAGTTTGATACTTTGTTTCGTACTTTGGTTGTTTCATTGAGATGGACGGCCGCGCTAGCCTCCAGACGAAAAGTAAGAGACAACGAAACAACGAAAGTACGAAACAACGAAGGTATGAAACAACGAAAGTACGAAACAAGGAAAGTGTGAAACTGCGAAACATCGAAAGTACGAAACAAAGAAACAAGGGAAGTACGAAACAACAAAAGTACAAAACAACGAAAGTACGAGACAACGAATATACGAAACAACGTAAAAACGAAACAACGAAAATACGAAACAATATTGAATCTTCACGCGTGAGCAGGGAAGAAACATATGTTGTTCCTTTAAACTTGAATACCAGAGGGGTGTTCAAACCCGCGATCACAGAATGTCCAAGCAAACTTAAAAACTAAAACAGATGAGTTTTTCACAGTCAAATTAAATTAGGTTAGATGCCAATATCCACTCAATATTTTGTTACACGTTGGCAAAATTCAGCTGAGTACTGTATCAAATATAACACATATTGGAAGATTGTGACAGCCGAATTCAGATTGTTCCCACTGACCTAAGACCTCGTATCTACATAGTTCCGTTTTATTATTTTGTTTTGAAAATTGTCGTCAACCTGTCTTGAGAATCAAATTATAATGATCGTTTCGTTTTTATCTAGTTACCTTTTATAAGCTTTTATTAACTAAATACGAATAACAAACTGTAAAATATTATCAACCACAAATACAAAACCTTCATTTTCTCAGATTGGTCTATGGCATAGACATGCCCTTTTTTCAAGTAAAAAATAAGGTGACAGTTAATCCCGGCGTGATAGACGATAGCGTTAAACATCACATCAGGGTCTTTGCTGAAAAGTGAATCCCAGCGTGACAGACAGTAGGATTAACCATCACATCAGAGTACGAAACAACGAAAGTACAAGACAGCGAAACAACGAAAGTGCGAAACTGCGAAAATGCGAAAAAATGAAAGTACGAAACAAGCAACGAAAGTACGAAACAACAAAAGTACGAAACTGTGAAACAACGAAAGAGCGATATTGCGAAACAATGAAAGGGTGATGCGAAACTGTGAAAGGGCGGAAGTTAGAGACTACGAAACAACGGAAGGGCGATGCGAAACAACAAAAGGGCAATGCAAAATTACGAGACTGCAAAACAACGAGAAGGCGAAACAACAAAAGGGCCACGAAAAGGCGAGGCGAAACTGCGAAAGGGCAATGCAAAACAACAAATGAGCGGAAGTGCGAGACTGCGAAACAACGAAAGGGTGATGCGAACCACGAAAGGGCGTTGCGAAACTGCGAAAGTACGAAAGTGCAAAACTACGAAAGATGCAGAATGTGATAATAAGTTGAGAACCGGGATAAAGTGAATTAGATTTGTATTTATTGGATATATATATGTTTAAAAAAAATTGCGCATGCATGCATGTTTCATACCAGAACAATGATACATATGCTCAGTTATTCATTCATTCATTCATTCATTCATCGATTCATTGATTCATTCATTCATTGATTCATTGATTCATTGATTCATTGATTCATTGATTGATTCATTCATTTATTCATTTATTCATTCATTCATTCATTCATTCATTCACTCATTCATTTATTCATTCATTCATTTATTCATTCATTCATTCATTCATTCATTCATTCATTCATTCAGTCAGTCAGTCAGTCAGTCATTCATTCATTCATTCATTCATTCATTCATTCATTCATTCATTCATTCATTCATTCATTCATTCATTCATTCATTCATTCATTTATTTATTTATTCATTCATTCATTCATTCATTCATTCATTCATTCATTCATTCATTCATTCATTCATTCACTCATAATTTTATTTGCGTGATGCTTTATTCGTTTGCTCGCCTGATATACACATTACATAAGCCGGACCACTGCGTCTGTTGTAAAAATAAAAAGAATAATAATAATAAAATATATTTCTTCAGGGTACAATTATTAGTGAAAACAATTGTGAAAATAATTGCCCTGACTAGGCCTCTGTGTATCATAGAAAACAGTACAAACTTGTAAAAGTACCATTATAATATTGCAAACAATATGATCAAAACATTAGTCTTTTACATAATTATTGCTGACTAGGCCTCTGTGTAGCATACAAAGCAGTGTATAATTGTAAAAGAGAAGGTATAATATTACAAAAATATATAACAACATTATTCCAAGTTTTTAAAAAACTGTTTTAATGTTTGTTCAAAAACATTAAACGTATCAATGTTTCTTATAATGTCTTGTAAATTATCCCATATAATAGCACAAGAATATTGTAAAGATCAGTTAAAGTTAAAAACAATTTAACTGTACAACATGATCTAATTATACGGGTTGCAATATCTCGAGATAGAGTAAACAGGTCTCTTATATAACTCGGTTGCAACCCTGCTAAGAGATGTACAGTAATAGCGGTAAAATAATCTCTTCGTTGACAAACATTTAACCAACCAAAACCTTTAACAACATCTATACCTCTTACATTCCAGTCTTAATTGTTACTAATAATCCGTGCCGCTCGATTCTGTAGTATGTGTAATATTTTACATTTGTTATGTTATGCAACAAATACATAAGAATATACCGCAAACTATTTTTTGAAAATGAAAAAAACAGGCTATGAAATAATTCAAGGTTTTAGAAACTAAAATAAATACATTATGGGTCTCGGATCGAGTATAGTATTCTACATCCGACCATAGTCCAGTTGCCAGCTCCATCATTCATTTAGTGGACCGGGATTTTCTTTTAAGTCCAAGGTTTTTTCATTGATTTGTGCTCATATGCATCTTTCAAGCGTTTTCAGCTTTGTTGGCGTTGCGCCAACTTTGGGGATAATTTTTTATAAGCTAATTTGCATAATTCACCCTAATTAACATACCTACCCATTTTATAATATAAAGTTTGAGCAAATTGGCGTAGAAACAAGTGTAATACCATTTTTTCGAATAAATTTAACCAGAGGAAGTGATTTCTGGCGTTATTTTAACAATGAAGGTCAAGGTCAACTGAAAATGTCAAGGTCAAGGCTAAAATATTGCCAAAATATCAATTTATGCATGTTTATATGTCACATATGTGTTAATTGTACGGGATGTTTTGCATCTATTAAATTACTATCAAATTCAGAAACCGTACAGTATTTCTAATAGTATTAATGTCTAATTATTCCCTTAGAACATTATATCACTCATATCATAATAATCCTACCGATTTATTGTGACGCAGTAGAAGTCCTTGACCAGAAAATTGTTATCTATTAGTAACAATTATCATGGTTATTGTGACACACATATAACATGGCGTTAAAGGTCGCTAGGCATCAACATTCCAATTATAGGGTGGGCGGGGGCTCTAGGGTGGTGGTTAGCACCGCTGCCTTTCACGCCAGAGTTTGAGGTTCGGTTCCCGGTCTCGGCGGGTTGAAAGAATCAAATAATGTTTCTTCTCCATCCACGTGTGAAAGCCTATAGGTGGCCTAAAGCCCGATTCATTTTATTTCATTTCCAATTGCAGGGTTTGACGAATTTAACCTGTTGTTAGCGTAGCCTGACCCGTCAGATTTTAAAGTGATGTGTCACATAATACCATGTCCTAACAATATACGCCATATTCTGAAAAAATAAAATTCCATATTCTGGCTTTACACTGCCGTATCCCGACATTGTTATACACATCCTGATCTTAACATAGTGTCATAGTGTCATAGTGCCATGCATCTTGATAATAATGACGATGAACTGTTAGTTATATCTCGATTTTATAGTGCATATTCGGACATTATTGTGCCATATCCAGACATACCATTTAATGATGCCAAACATGCATATCCTAGCATATCCATGCATATTATATTGCAAACAGCATGACATTTTATTGTCATGTCATGAATGAAAATTACTTACCCTGATAAAAAATGTCATCCCCTGACCATACACTGCCCCAGATCCTGACATAAAAATGTAATTTCTTGACAAAAAAATGCCACATGGTGACGCCATACTGCCATGTCCTTATATTACAATGCTATATTGGCACCTTAATATGCCAGATCTTGATATTATAATGTCACATCCTTATATTATGAGGCCATATTGTATCATTAAGCTGCATAGGCTACTGATATTATAATGCTGTATACTGACATTAATATGCCACATAATGAAAATAGAATGTCATAGCTTGGTATTAACATGATATCGAAAATGGTATGATCTAATTATATAAGACTATATTGTGACATTAAAGTGGCATATCCTGATATTACAATGCCATATCCTGACTATATAGTGCAATCTCCTGCAATATTATTGCCATGTCGGGACGTTAAACAGCCATAACCTGATAATATAATTCCACATATTGACTTTATGATATCATAGCCTGACAGTCAAATGTGATATCCTGACATTAAAATTTCATTTACTTATATTACAATGTCGTCCCCCGACCATACACTGCCATATAATGTTATATAATGATATTGTAATGCCACATCCTGACATAAAAGCTCCTCTAACCCTTGAATACATTTCAAGTCATAAATTTGCTTTAAAAAACTTTTGAAAAAATCGTCGTCTGCGCAGTAAGGCTTATTTTATATGTTTCAGTCCAGTTTAAAAAAAACTGATATATTTAGATCTAACTAGCAGTGACGTAAACAGAAGTGGCTTCTATGTTAATATGGCATATACAATTTCTAGGGGGGTACGGTCGACGGCATGCCCCCATGAACAACCCCCCCCCCTTCCCACAGTAACTCCACTACATACTCGTTAGTTCGTTAGCTCGAGATGATTGATTAGATTGTTTTCCCAGTTAATGTTATTATATGGTCCGCGGGCACGGGATTTCACCTGCGTAGAATGTCATCTATACAATTTGAAGGCGGCGGTAATATTTATTAGTAGAAGTAAATCACATTAGTAATAGATCATGCATTTGAATCTGTAAGAAATAATAACCGGCGTGTTTCTCTTCTGTGAAAAGTGCATTTAATATTGATATTAAATATTCATCTGTTTGTTCAGCTCATACGAAAATTCTATTTTATCATATTATCATTAAAAATAATAATATTGAGTAAGATTTTTCTAGCACTCGCTGCACGATGATAATTGAGTTTATTTTATCATTCTTTATGTCAGATTTTGTACGTAGGTATAATTTTATAGGCCTCGTCGCCCTGATATTATACTGTCGTATCTACAGTTTTCATTATTCCTAGATAATCGAAAAAAACTTAATTATAAAAAAGTAGTAATATTTCAGCCTTGTCTTTAAAAACCTTTGTAGATATAAGAAATAGACGTTTGTTCAATGTGAAAAAAATGCAACAGACCTTAGCGTTGCATAGCAACAAGCATTTACAAAAGATACGACCTTATAATATTATAAAATATGGCCAGTGTATGATAATACATAATATTACATAGTTGTATGCGCACATACGACAGTGTAATATATAAGTAGGATTTTTTTCAGAATTAATTAATTTTATGTTTTAATAACTTTTCAGTAATATTTAACTGCAAAACAGACATTAAAATTGTATATTGTACAAAAAGTGGTTAAACGATGTATGTACCACATACGACTGTATAATGTTGACAAAAATGTCAAATGTGTGAAAATGTCAGTATTATAGAGTTGTATCTGCAGATACAACTTCTAGAATCAAAATTAAATGACTCAAAATGTCTTACGTAATACACTATTATAAACAATTCATAAGTTTTGCCTTAATTCGTTATAATTTTTTTTCTAAAATTTGACAGTTGTATGTGGCAGATACAACAATATAAAATAAAAAATTAAAGGTAAAATTTAAAAATTAAAATACTACATAGATGTATGTGCAGATACAACTATAGGAATCAGATCGTCCGATTTTTAAATTATTTTTTTTTCCAAATAACTGACAAACCCATAAGAATAAATTTAAGAAAAACATGGTGAAAATTACAAATGTTTTGTTATTTAAAATTACACTGTTGTAAGTGGCACATACGACCTTGTAATATATATCTTGCATTAAGATTGTGTTGTATCTCAACAGAAATACAATAATGAATAACGTTTTCTATCTAATGTGTTTTTCGAACCTATGCAAAATCTGCTCGAGTATGTGATGTTCTTATTTACATTTTTTGAGAAATAATGTAAGTAAAATAATATACTTATGCAGGTGACATTGTCAACAATGTTAGGTATGAATGTCACTTGTTAGGTTAACATACAATTTATTCTAATTTTATATCGGTTTATAATTGTCATTTCGCAATTCATATTATGGTTTGTTTTTATTCAATTACTAAAGTTACTTGACATTTTACATGTTTTACAGAACATTAAACAAAATGTTAACTGAAATTAACACTTAGGCTCTTACATAAGTATCTAAATCAATAATGTAACAACAAAAATTCCTAACAAGGGTCATTGAACATCAAATGTCTTTAACTACATGAACTAAGCGTAAAAAGACAACAGTTTTCAAAAATATTACAAGAACATATTGTTCTAAAATAACAATACAGAATATTGTCTCTTTAGGGTGAAGTCAGTTAGCGCAGCAATTCAGCAAAAATCCCTGTTTAAGTCTATAGTCAGCATAATGATGAAGCCCACTCACAAATCAACTAACAATTACCATGATACTGTAATTAAATGGCTGAAGTCAGATTAGAAATTTTAAATGACTTCTTATTGGAGTAAATTATTTATATAACACATTCGAAGCCAGTTTAAAGGATCTGACTCATTACGAATAAACATGACTGTGTGGTCTGGGGCAATTCACACACATGCATATCATTGCTCAAACATATACATGTGTCTGCCTCTCTTCCCAATGGTGATGTGGACAAATCGTTTTTCATTTTGTTTGCGTGTCCACATTCGAGAACGCAGTGTGCAATCTTATCCATTTTAAATCGGTGCATTGCAGCAGTTATCTGATAAAAGATACACTCTATTGTTGTCTTTACCAGACTGTTTCTGTAATTATTGAATCACACAACTTGCTTTTTTACTCTCTCTGTGTAATTGCTTCATGCTACATAAACCAGTGTACATCAGTGTCAACATCATAAACACTTAGAATGTAAGTTTCCAGCTTCCTTCTATGATAGTATAGAGATGATGGCTGTCCATGAGGGCTGTTGATGACATGTTGTTAGCCAAAACACCCGACAACCACATTAGCATATTGCTTAGCTTTTAGTTTCGCAATGTGTTTTTTTGCCAATGCAAGTATTTTATTTATCAGATCACCATTGTTTAATTTAAAATTAATGTTGGATGAAAAATATTTTTAATAAGTTATAGGATGAGCCCCCACACCTCAAGACAAATTAGCTTGACCATGTTGATTTCACTATAAGCAGGCAGGTTTTTTACCACGGGAAATAGAAATATAGATCTACTGACAATGTATAAGGAACTAAATCTAAGGTAAAGAATTATGTGTTCCATCTGTTATAGATATATTTGTTAGAAATAAATACGTCGCTGACTGTGTGAGTATAATTAAACACTGGCAGTGACGTAGCTAGGAGTAACATAATGTGGAAGCACACTGATGGATTGATAGAGTTTAGGCGTTACGAGGCAACTCTACTGCTATCAATTCATGGTGTTCCGAAGCACTGAACTATTTTAAGATCGGTGCGAATCGAACAGGCAATTAGTATCGTGCTGATTGTAGACAGGGACACAGCATTGCATAAAAATAGCGTTGAGCCCTGAATAGTCAGCGCCCCCTCCTTTTTTCTATTGCTTCCAGTCGGGATTATCTAGCCGAAAAACGAGTGGACTAAATTTCATCCTGCATTATTAAACGTCGACCAGTGATTATTTTTTAATAATGTAGAGTGCATCTGAGGTCAACTCAGAAACACTGGCAAACATTAAGTCGCGGCCTCCGTCTGTGAAGGCGTAGTATACCCTTTGTCTCTGCAGGTTGGGTTGGATACCCCTCTTCATATAGTAGAAATTACCTTCACACAACGTTGTATAAATTATGGGCCAACGGTGTAAACATTAAACCAACAATAAATTTCAGAGCGTTCACACATAGTTTTCCTTATAATTATACGCCTTTCATATAATATATAATTATACGTCATTTCAAATAGTTATAATATATAATTACAGCCTACATTGTAAGTCATTTCAAATATTTTAGAAAATAAAACCCAGCAAACAGGAGCCGTTGACATAAAGTTTGTTTGAATGTTGGGCCAACGTCGCGGACAGTGGACCAATATTCAAACAACATTGGGTCAATGCATCTTGTTTGCTGGGAAAAAAACAGAAAATATCATGTTTAATGATCTTTATGTTATGACCCAACAAACACGACACGTTGAGCCAATGCTGCTTTAATGTTGGCCCATTGTCTGCGACGCTTGCCCAACAATAAAACAACATTGGCTCAACATATCGTGTTTGTTGCAAATCACCTATTAAAAGTATTACAAAAATATATATTTTTTAATAATGGGACAATAATTTATGAAGGAAGAATTACAAATAACCACTGATAACATGACATTCAAAAATAATTTCTAAATTCTTATAATCTTCGCTTAGATCTAATAAAATTGTTAAGCTATATTTTGTTGCTTTCATGATTAGGGCCTATTTCTTCGGTACCCTAGGTACCTTAATATATAGCGCAGTATTTTGGGTTGCAAATATTTTCTTCAAGATCATAATCACTTATACCAAATATATTTTTTCTTTTTATGTTGGTTTTCCTTCCTTTAAATGCATTTGAAAATTATTTCAGTAGACACTTCTGGAACAATTTCACTGCCCATTTACTGACACCCAACTGTATTTAAATTTATTTGTGTCAGGGGCTGTTATTGTGAGTCTTTGGAAATTTAAAATAAAGGCATATGCTCATCCATTCTACAATAATTAAATTCTTAAAAAGGAAAAAAACAAACCCAGTATTTCTTATCTTTTTTTTCAAAACTTGAGACTCTCCTCAGAAATAAATTCGCTGTCACCCGGGTATATAAATAATGGTAATTGAGAAATATTCTTCATTTCGTTCTTATTTTCTGCAACGACAAGTGCTAGGGAGAGCAACATGTCCAGCTCTGAGACGCTCCCCATTGTAAATGACCCGTACTGCGGATTTTGATTGTGGTGTGTCATGATTATGAAACATCAATTTTACTTTGGAACAATGTTGTTTCAAGTATGGGTCAACGTTTATGTTATTGGCCAAGTTTAAAACAGCGTTGATATCATTTATATAATTTGTTTGCTAAAATACTATGAAAAAACTGTCTATTGTTTATTGCCTACTGTCTTAGTGGCGCCAGACACCAGCCGTAAATGGGTGGGGTGTTGGTAGAGGGGGGTTTCTTAGAATCATGGGGAGAGTGACTATATCCGATAATGAGTTCAGCAGTTCAACATTATGACAAATATAGACCACGGGCTACGCCCTCGGTCTTTATTTCGCATACTGTCGACTGCTTCACCCATTATCTAAAAAAGCCAAATTATGACACAAAAAATAAATCAGAGGACGTTCTCAGATTAAATGGAGATATGCTGTGTGGGAGGTATATATTGAGTGGCGGGAAATAGCGATTTTGAGAGGGTGAGCGTACAACGAAGGAAGAACCTAATTGTATTATAGTACAGAGTTTGTGCGTTTCTGCCCCCCCCCCCTTTGAATGTTTTCTTTCTATATTAATTTCCCTATTTTTGATGAAATAAAATGTTCAATTTGACAAGCGAGGTCTACAGCTGTTGAAATTGTTGCAGTTGCTATTTAAAGTAAGGCTTGTAGGGTTAAATCATGCAGAATAGGGTGTTACTAGTGAAGAAAAAGATCAGAAGTCCAAGAGAGATTCAGCAAACAAGATACAACAACACATAATACAATTTTCAGTGCACACGCATGTTCAGTGCCTCATGATTTAGCTAAGTATATATCACAGAAAAAGATTTGTTTTGTCTCATTTAATAACAGATTAAGTGAGTCAAGTGAGGTTGAATCAATTTTTAAGCAAAACAATAGCTGACTATACAAAACGGCCTTCGATCGTCTGAGAATCTATATATTTGTGTTTTGTGGTTATTTTGAAACTGAAGTCAAATTAATATGACTGTCCTGTGAACACTTGACTAGTCTAGTTTGCCATGATTATTGTAGGTACAACAAATTATAAACAAAACATTGCAATTATAGAGTCGTATCTACCACATACATCAACTTCATTAGACAACAACATAAGAATGTTAACAGAGCTGCTGATTCATTTTAATGCAGTTTTATTATAGTATTATTATCATAGCTGTTTTCAAACAGTGTTAGGTAAAATTGCCCTATACTGACGTATCTACCAGATACAACACTATAAGATTTATATTTTTTCCAATTTTGTTGTGTGTGCGCATACGAATCTATAATATTTTACTTTTTTAAAGATTAGCAAATCACTTGCACTATGTATTAATGTGATTTAACCTACTTATATCCGTAAGTGAAATTTAAAAATTTAATACAAGATGCGTATGCCCCTAATACCTTCAAATCAAACATAAAAACACTTTTGAAAAAAATGTTAGATACGACAGTATAATATCAGGATGACGAGGCCTATGTTAACATCCTGGTTGGACTATTCTACGGATATCTGGTCCAACATTAAACCAACATTAAACTAAAATTAAATCAGTATAGTTATGTTTGCTGGAAATCGTTCATTTCCACTTAACTCATACCTTTGCACACGTCACACACCTAACATGGCAGAGACAGAAGCAGACAAATTAATGGGTTTGTTTTTCTAGAGGTTGGCAGCCTTACAGATATTGTTGGCTACCTCTACAGTTAAAACTAATAAATATGTCATTATACCTGAAGATCACGCAAAACTAGATGACCAGGCGTCATGCTTGAGAGGTATGAATCCGGGTCTGGCCGGTTTCAACTGAACTGCCATAACACCAGGTTCAGAAATACTTTTTATGTGATAAAATATACAGACAGATTTTATATATTTATTTTTATTTTTATGGAATTTTGTAAATGTTTCATTCCGTTTCAAATATATTTAATGTTAAAATTAAATAGTCATCTATTTGTCATATTTGTTGAGCTCATACAGAGCTCATTGTTTAAAGTCGATCCCCGCACTGAAAGATTAAATTATTTATAATGACCGTAGACCCATAACATAGGTATTCAAATGAAGCGAAAAGAGCTAACTAAGACATTGGTCTCAATTCTGTGTGAAGAGCTGTTTTTATTTCTGTCATAATCTATTCTATCCATTCAAGGCGAATTTGAAATGTTTTCCAAAACACGTCAACTGACATTAATCAAATGTGCAAGTAGCTGTTAAAGACCAGAACTTTACACATGTCAATATTTAGCTCATTTACACAGTTTGCGATAAGTCGCAGTGGATTAAGGTTGAGGCAGCATCGCAAATGTTTTTCAATGTGAAATTATCGACCGGTAAGGTCTCACCACACTAATTCATTCGCGCATATCATTAAAAAGTTTAGGAATAAGAAAGTTAGCTCCTCTTTTAAAATTTGTGGCTCTTTGCAGCAGCCTCGGTGGTACATATTACAGATATATCATTTTGCTACTGATTAGAATCGATTCTGTGATGAGTTGCTGTAGCAAAAGCATCGAAATAAGCAAAGATATGGTAGCAGGAAGTCCTTGCTCTACCAGTATTACTAGGCTCCTCTCAAAACCGCACTAATTTTTTTCGCTAGGTCGCTCAGGGGAGAGTGGGCAAGAGGTTATTATGGGCCCAAATAAAAAATACATCAGTTTCACATGCCTTTTCTATGTTTTATATTGAAAGAGAACAGACTGATGGTTAAAATAATATATAGGGTTATTTACATTTCTCAATTTTAAGTGCAAAACACACCAACGGGAACGTCAGCGCTATTAGGCACGTGACGAGTGACGCCACGACTGACGCGAAAATTACATGACTTTCAAAACACCAAAGCGACGATCAACGCGACATTTGAGGCGCGACAACCGGCGGGCGGGGGCCCTAGGTTGGTGGCTAGCACCGCTGCCTTTCACGCTAGAGTTCGGGGTTCGGTTCCCGATCTCGGTGGTTTGAAAGAAACAAAAATGTTTCTCCCCCATCCAAAACTCAGTATTGTGGGGAGCCACCGTGACCGAGAGGTAGCGTGCTCGGCCTCAGACCGCCAGGGCTCGAATTTCGAATCCTGTGTCTGGAGGACAGTGTCATCTCAATCATCTTACCATCCTCAGGAGGTTCTCCTGGCCCAGTTTAGCCTATATGTGCATAAGGGTGGCCTAAAGCCCGATTCATTTAATTTTATTTGCGACAACCGGCGTGACGAAAATGCAACAGTTTTGAAAATGGTCGCATTGCCTATCGCGCTCACGTACGTCGTCGCGCTGGTACGTTTTGGCAATGATCAAATAATGTGTTTGAAAAACTGACGCGACGTCATTTGCAGCTGACAATCACGTCACCAATTCTAGCTACATAGAAATGATTGTATGTATGTGTAATACAGACAGACAGACAGACAGATATTTTATTGACAGAAATAAAAGTCATTACAGACTTATTTGTCATAGTAGTAAGAGAGATATATGTACATGTATATACAAGAATGTTAGTTTGTTAAAATCATATGAGTCAATATACATAGTATGATAAACAACTAAAATCATGTTAGGTGGCATTGCCATAATAAAAACTGGGTATTTCGGTGATACAAATGACTACTTCTTAAAATAAAATTAAAAGGCATAGCCAAGATAACATGGGAGTCTATCATTTTGCTTCCCGCACCAAAACCAGAGATAAAATAGCTACTATGTTTAATATACTAATTATATATAGTAGCAAAAAAGACACTCTGGAAAGCGTAGAAACCAAAAATATATACAGGTGCATAATTATGCTACAGTAACTGGAGTATGAAATAAGACAATGGTAAAAATTATATGGTATTTAAAAAATATATATATGTATATATAATATAACGCAGTACAATTAATGTGGCAATCCGCGAAACAGGTAGCTCCGAGCCATGTGACCATGCAAGCACAGTCGCTATGAACTCGGAGATTCCCTGATAATGACTAGTGGTGTAAACTTAACAACGTAATAACAGTACTACTACCGTAACACAATATATACATACTAATAAAAGTCGGACATTGTGGTTCGTCGACTGCCAACAAAGTATAGCATCAGAACCATCCATATTATCGAGTGTTGCAGACTTGTGATGTAATAACAATGACAATTACGGATAATAATTATGTGTGCCATTCACGCAGGACATGGCACTCGCACAATAACATTAAAGTTTATTTAATTAACTAGTGATTTATTACCTATATGGCCCTCGCACAAAAAAAAACATTACAGCTTATTTTAATTCACTATATTGTTTATTACATACCATTTCACTCACGACCTAGTTAGTACCACATACTCGGAGTTACAATCGAAGAAAAACATTCCCGACCTCATAGATAAAATCAGCTGACTTAGCAACTCTGAAATCATCCATAAGGCCCCACCTCGTCTGATAACAAAGGCGACGGAAACGTCCCTAACCGGCCCTAAAAAGCCAAATAATAAATCCGAGAGCAACAGCCGTCCTGATATGTGGTAATACCCAAGTCAGATCATGAAGGCATGATAATATGGATAATATAGCGATAGGTGACTTAGATTTATTATACTCGGTGTTTTTAACAATTAATTTGTTTAAAACAGCCATAGATAAATTGCGCTAGTGACTTCACCACTGTTATGTCTCTAGATGTCATAATTTGTAGAAACATTTCATTTGTCGGCTGTATATTGATAGTTGCGGTTACCGAGTTAAACAAGATTTTGCGTTCATTATTCATAGCGTTACAGTGGAGAAGAAGATGTATTTCGTCGTCAATTTCGTTTTATTCACACCTTGTGCATATTCGCTGGTTTATTGGAGTGATTGGATTATTGTATCGTCCTCTTTCTATATTTAGATCATGTGAGCTCATTCGGTATCTCGCCATTGATGTTATGAGATGGTTACCCCTTGTGTGTAAGATATATGGTTCAACACAGAAATACTTTTTTACTAATGCATATGTGCGCAGCTTACTCGAACTCTCAATATCTTTTCTCCACTGCTGTGTAAATATTCTAACAATTGATTCTTTAAATAAAAGCATGAATTTATTTGTATCCCCAATATTCTGTGATTCCCAAATTTGATCAAGCCCGGCTCGTTCGAGGACAGAGCGAATACGGGAACACCAATTCGTGAAGCCAATGCCATCTAGCTCAAGAAGCATATTGTAGGCATTTCTGACTGGATGGCTCTGAGATAGTTTTAGAATTCTACACCAATATTTTACGGCTTTTATGTGTTGTCGGATGATCAGTGGAAATCGTCCCGTGTCCCCATATATTGCAGGTGTAGGTGTTTGCTTTCTAACTCCAAGTGTAGATTTAATAAATTTTAGATGGATTTTTTCCAGATCGTTAACATCATCGCCTGTGTACCATATATCACTTCCATATTCTAGTATGGGCAATATTTGACAATCAAATGCCTTGAACGCAATAGTGGGTGACAATTTACCGACCACAGGACGGGACTGTTTACGTAGAGAAAAAATTGCTTTCCCAGCTTGGGAAGCAAGATGAGAAAAAGTTTCTTTTAACACGTTATTAGCAGACTTGGTGCTATACACCACGCCCAGGTATTTATATTGTTCAGATTTTTCTATAATGTTATCACCATAGTGGAAGCTTCCGTGTACTTTTGTGTAACGCTCATTAAAGATTAAAACTTTTGTTTTAGGAATGCCTACTATGATATGCCAAAGGGAAGCATATAAATACAGAGCAGTTAGCTGTTTTTGTAATCCCTTAGCAGATTCTGAAAAAAGGACAAGGTCATCTGCAAATAACAGATATACCATTAGTAAGGTGTCCACAGGGATACCTTGATCTTGGTCAAATGTTGCGGATATGTCTTGTAGAAATTCCGTGAATAGTTTGGGACTGAGCATACCGCCTTGTAGAACCCCATATTCGCTTTTTAATATGTCACTGATACGCGAGTCCCATTTTACACGACACTCTGCTTTAGAAACATGCTTCTTATTATGTTTAGCAAATTGCCGTCTATTCCCCTGTTCAACAATTTGTAGTATAATGCTGTTCTATCAATATAGTCAAATGCTTTTGTGAAATCGACAAAGCATGTATACAGGGGTTTAGAAAGACACCTATGTTTATCTATGATGGCACATAGTATGAATATATTGTCCGTAGTTCGCGAATTGCTTTTAAAACCAGCTTGATAAGGATCATTATCATTACACACTTCGTTTTTAAATGAGAGTCTGTTATTAAGTATAGATTCAAATAGTTTCCCAATACACGGCATGACTGTGATTTTCCTGTAATTATCTGGAACACCATGGTCCCCCTTTTTGTAGACAGGGTGGATTATACCGGTAGCCCATCTAGATGGATATTCACCATTGGTAAGAATGGTATTGAACAACAATTCTAATGCTGGCAATAGTTCATTACATCCATATTTGTAAAATTCGGAAGAAATACCATCTACACCCGCTGCTTTCTTGCATTTCAACTTTTGAATTGCCTTTTTAATTTCTTCTGCAGTTATGGGACTGTTTAGGAACTGTGTCGTATTAGATTTATCGTGCTCTACATTATGTTGAAATGAAGTAACTTGCTTTATAATATTATTCATGTGTTCATAATCAAAATAATCCACATGTGGTGGGTAAACTTGTTGTTCAAAGTATTTCACAAAGTCTGCCAAAGTAGGCCCTGTAGTAACATTTCTAGGATTTAAAGATTTCCAGAATTTCCAATAGGAATTAGGATCTTCCGTTCTCATATTTTCCAGCTCACTAAGTTTGGCTTGCTGGTATTGTCTTTTCTTCCTTTGGATTAATTGCTTATATTGTCGTAACATTATATTATATTCGCCATGCCGTGCGGTAAAGTCTCTCTGTTTAGCAATATTATTAACAACATACTTCAAGGATTTACATTCTTTATCATACCAGGGGTTAGAGGGAAAATTATTTTGAGTGTTCTTTCTTTGCTTCGAAATATGTTTCCTTGTTGGGAATAATGGCGAAATTACATTTTCTATCATACCATTGAACATGTCACATAGAGTGTCAGTATTACAGTAAATGATGGGGAAATATCACATTATATAATGATGTAGCAGGTGATTTATAAGATAAAGGTTAGATGTAATACAGTAAAATACTGTGACGTTTATCAGAAATATTACCTTTAGATTTTATTTCATTTTAGTGTTGATATATGTTTTAAGTATTGAAGTGCCAGAAGCGTTGTGCAGGCAGCTGTTCTTGTTGTATTTGGGGATTTGTTTGTTCGGCTCTCTGTGTTTGCTATGGTACATGCTCTCGCCTCACTCTGGATAATGCATAATACGAGAATGGAAAAACAAATAAATACGTTTAAAAGACTATGACTTTTCCTTTTTTCATTTTTAAGTCATATTTGTCCGTGAAAAGGACTTTTTTGGGTGACCTTGACCTTGTACCAAACAAATCCCTCCCGAACTGTTTCGTGACGCGAAAACACTACCAAACGAGGTATTATATGATTCTTTGTGACTTTTATTTGTAAAATTTGGAAATTCTCATTTCTTGATGGCGGCCATTTGGGCGGTCATTTTGAATAAATTCACCAGCAAATTTTTGAGGTTGAGATCAAAATTGTATTTAATTTGTCAAAACCTTGCTCTGTGCCAAATTTGAAACTTGTATCAATCTGGGATACATAAATTGAACATGACTATATTATCTTTTTTTGTTACATTTCTATGACCTTGACCTTGAATCGTAAAATATTCTCTCCCAACAGATTCGTGAAAAAACGGGGTATTACATGATTCTTTGTGACTTTATTCGCAAAATTGTGAAGTTCTCATTTCTCGATAGCAGCCATTTTGGCGGCCATTTCGAATTTGCTCAACCGACGAGGTCTCTGTCTGAATTTTTTTTATTTTTCGGCTTTAGACCGGAATTGTATTTAATATGTTAAAACCTTGCTCTGTGCCAAATTTGGGACTTGTATCCATCTGAGGAACATCCGAGAGACTTGCCCACTGCAATAACTAATCCCGCTTGTAACAAGACGCCTTGGTAATAGTATAATACATCATGAAACTATTTTTGGTCACTGATTAAAGATCACATTTTGACATCGTCTGCAAGTCTTACATTTTGGCAAATATCACTTTTCTATATCTATATCCATAGATTTATCTATATAACTAGGCCTACAATAAGTAACTACAAAAGAAAAAATTGTATACTAGTATCTTGCCGGGTATTTATTGTGAAAATGTGAGAAAATGTGTGGCTCTCTGACATGCTTGTGTTTCAGGTATTTTTTTTCGATGAAAAACGGGGTGACTATGAATGCATTGCTGTGGCGCACCACCAAGATACCGCGCTATTACAAACCGGTCCCTGGGAAAAATGTATAACAAATCGGCGCAGTTACATTTTAAAGCCTAGTTACCAGCTTCTATTCTTTTTGCGTAGATTTTTCTGTACATTTTTCTAACTTATCGTTTCTAGTCACCCCACCGTTCCTATTCATCGCATTCTATTGTTCAGTTGTTTGTTTTAAATGTACTTGTTTGTTCCTGTTCACCCCATGGTTGGGTTATGCCCACAAGGGACTGCGATAGACAATGTTGATGTTCCTATTTACCCTTTTTTGGGGGTGACTCGGAACACGCAGTTGTATTTTTAATACCACCATAAGACACCCGATGTGTATGGGCATAAATGTCCCGCTAAATATTTGTAGGAAAATAGTTAAAACACCCCAGAAAGACATACCCCTGGAACATGAGTTTATTTAACAAAAATCATGATGTGATATTTCAAGTAGACCATCACAAGCAACCATTAGACTCGGCTTCATAAAACTTGGCACATAGTTGCATAACCCTCAGGGCTTTAATGTGAAATAGACTTAAGATGACGCCAAGGATATTTCAATGTCATTTCAAGGTCAAATAAACCTCCTTTTTTTAATGTTAGAAAATCGCATTTTTGAAAAACTGCCGTCTACCGAGGATTAAGCACAACTATATACAACACAGTCATATGCCAAAATCGTTCGATTTAACATGATTAACATCAATTTACTGTATAACATTGTAGTTGGACTAGCATTGTATCGAGCTAAAATAGAGTGCAAAGTCAGCAATTTGTTTTCTAAAATGCTATATCTGAATTATGCTTATAAATATACAAACATTCCTAATACGATTACATTTAAGATTTGACATTTAAACTGCGTGTGACAAAGAGATCCTAATGTGTAAAATGGCGGCCATCTTGACGTTGTTCAACCGAGCTGATTTCTGGTATTTTTGTTTTGGGGGTTGCCAAGAGATAGGCATATATTTTCGAGAAAAAAAATCAGCTTGGAGTACGCCCGTTCCCAACTCAATCCTCCAAAGTGGCTCTATACTCACCTGTTGTGGGACATCATGAAATTGATCGTACATTTCTATAGTGTATAGTATAGCTTTTCTTGGTGTAAAATGAGCTTTCAAAAGCATCAGCTGAATAAAATATGGCATAATTATGAGGGTAAGACGTTACATACGCATACATGAAGGACGTCCACTACCAGGATTGTTTTTAGAACATTTACAGTCCATCTATTTGCCTAGGCCTATACATTATCCTCAATATATAAATAAACTGATAATTAAGCATATGAGCGGTTCAAATATTTTGATATATCCATCGTGTTCATTACATGTAGACTTAGCTTGTATAAATGTTATCTGCAAACGTTAATTCTCCGAGTACGTTTAAATCACGCGACGGATAAAATATTATTTATACATGTAGGAATAATATGTTGTCTCAGAATAATTTATAATTTATTATTTCTACATCAAAATATGCAAATTACTATAGAACAGGAAATCAAGTGATGGTATGTGGACAAAACATGTATGTCATTTTTGTGTGACAACCTAGGCACTAGGCATATCATTTTTACAAATGCAGGATATTGAACGTCATCTACATGTGTATATCGCAGCTGATAAATGATCAACCTTTATAAATATCTAGTAGAAATTGGTGAAAAAGTGACGTCACAACCATCACGACATGACGTCACAAATGCACGTTTTATGAAAAACTCGACCACTTGCCACAAAAACTGTTCACGCTACGTAAAACTAGACGTTCATACATTTCCAGCCATATATTATTTGTCTCTAGGAATTTAAGTGTCAACTAACTCCTTAAATAACGTCAATTTTCAGATTTCCTCCTCTACTAAATGGTGGTAATCACTTCTTCAGTAGTCAAGATCACTTTGTAGTGGTTTAGATAATTATTAAAGTGGCTTTGATCACTTCTTCAGTGGCTAAGATCACTTTGTAGTGGCTTAGATCACTTTTTCAGTGGCTGACACCAGTTTGTTAGTGGCCAAGATCACCTTTGCAGTGGCTGAGATAACTTTTAAAGTGCCTATGGTCACTTATTTAGTCGTCAAGATCACTTTTGTAGTGGCTTAGATCATTTTTAAAGAGGGTGTGATCGCTTCTTTAGTGGCAAAGATCACTTTTGTAGTGGCTGAGATAACTTTTAAAGTTGATGTGATCACTTCTGCAGTGGCCTAGATCACTTTGTAGTGGCTTAGATAACTTTTTCAGTGGCTGACACCAGTTTGTTAGTGGCCAAGATCACCCTTGTAGTGGCTGAGATAACTTTTAATGTGGCTGTGATCTCTGGAATAAACATCAAACCAGTGTTTCTATAATGATTATTACGTAGTACATGTTTACCAATTACAATAATTAAAGGGAACTGAATGTTCATTTTTTAGGAGACAAGGCTTTAGGTGACCGGGGGCAAAGCTGAACAAACGCATATTTTCTTGTCATTTTCACTACTGCCATCTTATATTCTATCTTAAAGTACTTAACATTACGCTTAGTGGATTCACTGAAAATTAAAATGAAAAATTAAATACCAAGACCGTGGTTGAAATGACTATTATATTATGCACAACATGTTCAATAACGCATTTTAGGAGGATTCATTGATTTCATGGCGGCCATTTTGTAATCAGCCATAAGTATTAATTACCCAACAAATCAATCATTAATAACCTTATCTTGACTCATAGGACGTCTCGGAAATAAATAATACAGCTCATGGAGGTTTTCATACATATATAGAATAGAGACAAATTTAGTGATTATTAAACAAAAAATATGTTTCTACAAAACGTTTATTATTAATGGTATTAGCAGTTCTTTCAATCAAAACACAGGCGGATATGCCTGTATGGTAATATCTTTTTGAATTGTAATCACAACATTGATGCATCAAAATATCTATATTGTCTTCCATGTGACATAAAAACGTGTTAATGTAGTGAAGTCCTTATCATAAAACTTTGATGCAAATCTCATCGCACAATGAAGTGCACCCAACCCATTATCTTGCTGTATTATTGATAATTCCAGAATGAAGATGTATAAGCTGATGTGCCTCAGATAAAGTTAATAAATAGGCACCAGTCCGTAAAAATCAAAGACATTTTTTCAGATAAAGTGACACTCTCCTATGGAGTTCCACAGGGCTTTGTGCTAGGACCAGTGCTTTTTACTTTATACCCTACATCACTCGGCGCTATTATCTCTAGTTTTGACATAAACCACCATCTTTATGCTGATGATACTCAAATTTACATGGCTCTATCAGTTTCAAACGCGGAGGAATCTTTTGAGAAGTTGCAACATTGTTTAATGGGTGTGTCGGCCTGGATGACAGGATCTAAGCTGAAGCTTAATCATTGCAAGACAGAATTTCTTCTTATTGGGACCAAACTTCAACGAGAAAAATTCTTGAATAATTTCCCTTGCCTACTTCCAGGTCAAGACACAAATCCATCTACATCAGCCTAAAATCTTGGTGTACTATTCGACAGTAGCCTAAATTTCCGAAAACACGTATCCCAAACATGTAGGGCATGCTTCTGTCATATCCGTGACCTGAGTCGAATTCGAAAAAGTCTGTCCTTAGATCTTGCAAAGAAAATTGCAGTGGCACTCGTCAGTAGTAAGCTAGATTATTGTAACTCACTTTTTCACGAAATGCCAGAAGAGGATATCGCTAGATTACAATGCGTTCAAAACTGCCTTGCAAGAGTGGTAACCAAGGCCCCACGATTTAGTCGCTCCGTTCCAATTTTAAAATGTGTACATCGGCTTCCTGTCAAGTTTCGCATTCATTTTAAAATATGCGCAATAACTTTGTGAACCCTGAAAGAAAACCAACCTGCATATCTGGCTGATTTACTTGTTTGGCCGAAATGCGCAAAATATCTACGCTCCACTTATTCGAATAGATTTGTTGTTCTTTGTATAAAGACTAAGACTGGGTCAAGAGTTTTCTCTATATCTGGTCCAGCCGTATGGACCTGTGCCAATACAAAATGCCAAAACAATCTTAACATTCCGGAAATTACTTAAATCTCACCTACTTGACCTGGCTCCCTGTTGACGAACCTGCTTTGGCCTCGATTATGACACATGATCACGCTAAGGATTTGTGCGCCTCTGACCTTAGTCCGCTGAGGATATAGGCGCTATAGAAATTTGATTGATTGATTGATTGATTGATTGATTAATTGATTAATTGATTGATTGATTGATTGATTGATTGATTGATTAATTGATTGATTGATTGATTGATTGATTGATTGATTGATTGATTGATTGATTGATTGATTGATTGATTGATTGATTGATTGATTGATTGATTGATTGATTGATTGATTGATTGATTGATTGATTGATTGATTGATTGATTGATTGAAGAGAATTTGTGAAGGACCAGTAGAACTGAAGTACAATTTCGTGATTCGATCCCACTTTATGTTTTGTAGTTTGCTTGTACCCAGCATATAGGAACAGTAGAACTGAAACACAAATTCGTCATTCGATCCTACTTTATGTTTTGTAAGTTTGTTTGTGCCCAGCATGTAGACTGGGGAATATTGTTACACACTACTAGTTACCATTTTAGTGAGATATATTGGCAAGCACATTTCCCACCTGCAAAACAAGTGGAACAGCTGATGGGGTAAAGAGAGACAGTTTCATATATCTCTTTAGATCTATCAATAGATACTTCAAATAAAGGGAATTGCAAACAGGTATAAATGATTTACACAATAAATATCCAGTCTATGAAGAAGCAATGGACACTTACGTGAAGAAGTGGGACACTAACGAAGATATAAGTTTACCCAATGCCTATCATTACATAGTGCCCCAGTTTTCCCTGTGCCTCCTAAATTTATAATACACTTATACAATAATCACTACTATAATTATGGTGAGCAACATTTATATTATACATACAGATGAAGAAGGTAACAAGGGTGCTCTTAACACAATAAATATGAGATACTGTGCAGTCATAATAAACTTGCTTTACAACACTATGATGTACTTCTGTCTGCAATTTTATTCTGGAATAGGATGCTCAAAATAAAGATGAACAGTTGCATCCCGCGTCTGATTCAAAAATGATAACAAGATGAGACCAAACACAAACCTAGTCAAACTTTTCACTTAAATTGCCCTTATAACTTCAAATTCCCTTGGGCAATGATCTAAGATAACCTCTGGGGCCATATTATTGGCTACCACTACTGACACTCCAACATCCATTTCCCATAACCCGATATAGATAATTAACCATAGACCTGGTCAAACTTTACAGTTAAATCGATTTATCTCTTCAAATGACCTTGATTAGTGACCTCCAATAACCTCTTGTGACCAATCCCACCACTGCCAGCATCTCAATGTCTGTATGTCGAATTCCCACGGGCCAGGTAGATAACCTTTCCAATGATACCAGACACAAACTTGGTCAAGGTTTTTAGTTAAATCACCCTTATATTAAAAAAACCCCTTGAATGACGACTTTAAATGACATCTGATGACCTCTTCTACCACCTCAGGTAACCCAGCTTAGATTTTCCATACTCTCAAATAGATAACCTTACCAAACACACGCATGGTCAACTGGTTTAGTGAAATCACTTTTACCTGTTAGTGTGATTTGAAAGTTATGATCAAAACACAATTTGTCAGGAATTTTGGCGGCCATTTTGGATTTGGACAGTTTATATGAACAATAAAGTGAAAATTCTGCCGGAAATAAAGTCTGCACTAATAGTTTAGTAATAATATAACGCTTGAATGTATTTTTAGGCTGGCTATGAATGAATGAAATGAAAACTTTTATAGCGCCTAACTCCTCGGAGGGCAGAGCTCAAAGGCGCAATCCATCCTTATCAAATTCCAAAGAAGAGTCGAGGGAAATAAGCATGGTCGTCATCAGGGGGCCGGGACGCAGAGGAGCTAGGGCGGAAAAGCCAGATCGAAGAAATGCGTTTTTAACAGTTTTCTGAAAGAGGAAATATTATTAGCCACACGAAGGTGTGCAGGCAGTAAATTTCAGAGAGTAGGACCAGAAACAGAAAAGGCACGCGCACCGAACTTAGTTCTGATACGTGTGTCGCGGACCTTCTGCCGTATTGGGCCGTCCGCCGTTACACGCTAGGTGGTACACCACTTCTCTCCACTCAAACCAGTCTCAGCCAAGTCTTTTTTCTCTTTTGAAATCAGCATGGTCTCACTGACTAATTATATTTATTTACAAACAAACAAACAAACAATTATCGAAAGGCCCGAGCAGCCTGGTTTTAGGGCTAGCTATGCCAAACAGCAAACAAACATCGTGTCTTTCCAAACTTAACACCCAAAAACGTGCATCAAAACCTAAGCTATGCGATTATTGTATATAATTTTGACATATAAAGAGATATAAAGCATGAAAAAATAAATAAAATATAGAATCTCAATTATTACGAGCTGGGTAGCCTATGCTGCCGTGCAAAGCCAAAAGGCATTTTCTGCTTACTTTACAAGTGAACAAATACTGCCTATCGCTATTGCAGGAGAAAATTCGGGTGAAAGGGAATGTAATTTAAAAAGTGTCAATAAAAGTCATTAAAATATAATTTTACTTTAAAAACACCCGCGTAAAAAACATGCATAAAAACTATTGTAGACCTAATTAGGCCCTACTGTATATAATTTAAAGAGTAAAAACTAAATAAAATAAATACACTGCATTATTATGAAATCTTTCAAATGGTGATACAAGCACTAAACTTGGCACGAACATTCACCAGGGGCCACCCTTAAGAAACCGTTAGCCACCCACAAATTTAAGATGGCCGCCATTTTTTTCAAGATGGCCGCCATTAGCGGTCCACAAAAACTTTTTTTCACCATAAAATTTGACTCATTTGACCGATTTGGATGATTGGGGCTCAAAATATATGTTTTCAACTACGCAGAAGTAGAAGAGGAGAAAATCTGAAAATTGACGTTATTTAAGGAGTTAGATGACACTTAAATTCCTAGAGACAAATAATATATCGCTGGAAAGGTATGAACGTCTAGTTTCACGTAGCGTGAACGGTTTTTGTGGCAAGTCGTCGAGTTTTTCATAAAACGTGCATTTGTGACGTCATGTCGTGATGGTTTTGACGTCACTTTTTCACCAATTTCTACTGGATATTTATAAAGGTGGATCATTTATGAGCTGCGATATACACATGTAGATGCCGTTCAATATCCAGCATTTGTATAAATTATAGAGAATTGGCCTAGGTAGTCACACAAAAATGACATACATGCTTTGTACATATGACATCATTATTTTATGCAACAGTCGTGAGCTTTAGTTTTATATGGACTAATACAATATAACTGCACATAGCAGACTGTGATCATATTATCAACGAAATATTATTAAGTGATTACCATTTTTTCAATATTACATAAACATTCTCTTCAATCCAAGGAAATACCAAAGGCAGTTACTAAAATTACATTCTGGCACAGAGTAAACTTCGGTTTGCAAAATAAATGTGTTTTTTTATGACAATATATAACGATAGTGTGGAAGTTTAAAAAAATCTGTGATTCAAACGTCAATATCACATTTTTGAACCTCCACTCGAGTCGGGACCTCAAACATGTCGAACATGAAGTTATATAATCATATTATTAAGAATGCTGCCACAAAAAAAACACGTAAAGGTTTCAATTTTGGTTTTAATTTTAGCAGTCGAAAAATGTAATATGACAAAACTTATTAAACTGTTATGCTCACCACTTCTAAAACATGTAACTTGATTTTGTTCATGTTACTATCATCATTATGTACATGTGCATTGCATTCATTTATCTGATATAACAATACCAGTCAGAATTATTAATATATTGCTGCTTATATTTTCGGAACTATCCTTTCTCTAAATATATATCGAAGAAGAAGTCCATCAAAAACAAAGTTGTGTTTCTGAGAGTGGCTCTCTGGCCAACTCTTAAAAAACGCTTTGACTTTGGATTCACGTTTCACACACGTTTTGCCATTACATAAATAACTGCATCTCTATATCTATCTTGTATTATTTGTTAGTGTAATATTGAGGTATCATTGAATTAAATGTATACAGTTTTCATAAGGTTATTAACATAACGTATATCACATAATTATATGACAAAAATAAATTGATGGATAACGACTTTACACAATGATGATAGCTATAATAGCTCTTTAGATAATAATTTTCTTTCATTTCAGCTTAATTTTCTTTTATTTCAGATTAACTCATTTAATTCTCATTCAAATTGTATAATGTACCGTACATTTATTTATTATGAAAATTATTCTGCAATAAATTAATATGATTTATCGTAGTAGGGCAGTAACTCTAACGCTAAGTAACTCAAGGCCAGACCATACACGGTTAAAGTCATCCTTACTTCAAACACACTAAATGTTGAGTAAATTTTTCAGACATACGTGCCACAAGGATACATTAGGCCTGCTCTTAACTTACATTCCAGGAATTTAACAACAGCAATGCAAGATCCAGATGGTACTGCCGCCTTTTGCCATCACCATAATATTATGACCAATGTTAGTTTCAACTCTCCCAAATTGGAAGAAAAATATAGGCCTAGCTGCAAGAATGAATTGATGCTACAAATGAATAAAATATCTTTTGCGGAGGATAATTTAGATTCCATGAAAACTAAATGCCAGGATTGCGTAATATTTGTTTTATGTACGAAGAACTATTATTGGACTTTGCAATGACCTTATGTTGTCCTTAGTATGATATTTGTTTGTTACTGTAAAGGCCAAACCTGCATCCTGAACCGATATAAATCTTTATTTTCTTCAGCATACCCCTTTCCATTAATGTGTAAAACATTACATTTTTACGTCAAATTGTGCAAGTGCTTGAGGACGGGTGTGAAAACAGTATGAAATGACCTTTTGCTAATAATCTATATATAACACCGAGTTAAAAATACCTATAGGCATATGTTGACCTGTGTAAATATCTAAATATGACAAATAGTTCAGATCAGTTATTCTTCTACTTTTCTAATTTAGTATGTAACACATGACATCATTTAGCATTTTTGTCCTCCTGAAGTGTTATTTGCGCATTTGACGTCTTGCAATTCAGAATTATGCGCAGAATATACCAGATTGGAATTAATTTCTTAAGATTTCTTTTGATTTGGAATTGAAATGACATTATAAAGCACCCATCGGGAAAGGGACCCTCAGTGTATCTGAACAATTACGCTTGGTTCATATTCTAAGCTATCATGCAGTTAGTTATGTTTATGGGTGATGTGTAGGCTTACTACACGCATATAATGAATAGATGTGCCGGTATGTAATTTACTTGGGAATATATATAATAAAGCTTATCGTAGCATTTTAGGCAATATAATGATGTCGAATGATGGTAGGATTTGTTTTATTGTAGTTCCTGATAAAAAATATTATGGAAAATATGACTTCAGTGATTTCATGGCAGCCATTTTTAATTTCATGTTTTACAAAAAAACATCCACAAGGATAAGAGCTCCACATCCGCCCATATATCTCCATAGGGGAACCAGCCAAGCATGATCAAAACAGGAAAAAAAACTATCAGCCAAAACAATGTTAGCCATAGTTTCACTGCGATACCCGCTTGTTTTTGTTCATATTTGCATAAATATAGACTTTACAATATTTTTTTCTAAAAACTAATGAAAGAATTGGCTTTCTCATACCTGAAAATATAAGAATAGACATATTATTTATGTCTCTAGCGTATGTAGTTGCAAAATTATTCGTAAATATGTTTAATTTTATATACTTTGGCGGCCATCTTTGCTTTCGCCATTTGAGACCTTCTATCGACCTATAAAAAATGCAATCCCTTTTTTTCTTGATTTTCATGATATTTTGAATCAGAATCAAGTGAAAAATCAATTTTAACAGACAAATTGCACGAAAGTGTTATATGTGACATATGTGCCTACACTATAGGAACGTTTGTTTTAAGCATAATTCAGATATGAGGATTTAGCCTGCCATGTTCTCAATGCATTATAAAATAAGGTTATTTGATTTGAAATGACATTGAAATGACCTTGGTGTCATCTTACATCTATGCCACATTAAAACTCTGAGGGTTATACAGCTATGTGCCAAGTTTTATGAAGCCACTTCTAATGGTTGCTTATGAGGGTCTACTTGAAATATTACATTACGATTTTTGTTAAATAAACTCATGTTCCAGGGGTATGTCTTTGTGGGGAATTTGAACAAAAAAGAGTTTTAACTATTTTCCTCGAAATATTTTACAGAGATACACATACACATACACATACACATGGGGTGTCTTATGGTGGTATTTTAGAAAAAACGACCGCGATGTTCCGAGTCATCCCCAAACGGGGTAAATAGGAACATTAACATTTTGTCTACCGCAGTCCCTTATGGGCATAACCCAAACATGGGGTGAACAGAAACAAACAAGTATATTTAAAACAAACAACTGAACATTTCCCACAAAAATATGGAATCTTCATAATAAAATAGAATAGGATGAATAGGAACGGTGGGGTGACTAGAAACGAAAAGCAGAAAGAATGGAAGCTGCTAACAAGGCTTTAAGATGTAACTGCGCCAATTTGTAATGCATTGTTTCAACGGACCGGTTTGTAGTGGCGCAGTATCTTGGTGGTGCGCCACAGCAATGCATTCATATTCACCCCGTTTTTCATCGAAAAATATCACCTGAAACACAAACAAGTTGCCTTTTTGAGGGATTAATGTCAGGGAGCCATACATTTTCACAATAAATACCCGGCAAGATACTAGTTTCAAATCTTTCTTTTGTAGTTACTCAGTGTAGGCCTATAGTATCCCGAGATATGGAAAAGTGATGTTTGTTAAAATGTAACACTTGCAGACGATGTCAAAACGTGATCAGTGACCAAAACATAGTTTCAGAATGCATTATACTATTAACAAAGCGTCTTGTTACAAGCAGGATACCTAAGTTATGTGAGTTCCATATCTACCAGCATAATCCACCAAGAAAAAAACTATAGACCATATTGCAAGGTCAACCCTAGTGGCTGCCAGACTATGATTTAAAATTATCTGTTTATTGAAATAATTATATTAAAGCGACAGAATGAAGCCAAAATTATCATTATCTTTTTGTTCCTTGATATGACAATATATGTCAACATGTGCATAAATCGACTAGAATTGCATCAGTTTTTTTATCCCCCGCCCGTAGGGGAAGGGGGATTTTAGTCCCGCCAGGATTCTGTCCGGCGTCTGGCGTCCGGTGTCACGTTTTCTTGTGGGCGCAAAAACTCAAAAACTGCTGGTCAAATCTTTTTGAAATTTTAACATGACATTCGTAGTAACATGGGGATGTGCAAGTGATTTTTTAGAGATGCTACCAAAAATTAAAATGGCCGCCAGAGGGCAACTCTAAATTTTTTTGTGGGTGTAAAATTCTAAAACTTTAAGTCAGAAATTATTCAAATTTTACTATCACATTCCCCATGATATGGAGATGTGCAGGTGACTTTTTCAAAGTTTTACTGAAATTCAAAATGGCCGCCACAGATCAGCTTTAATTTTTTGGGGGTGTAAAAACTCGAAATTTGTTTGGTAATTTTTTTATTTATTTTTTACATCACATTCCTAGCAACATGGGGATGTGCAAGCGATTTTTTAAAGATGCTACAAAATTTCAAAATGGCCGCCAGAGGTCAACCCCAAATTTTTTTGTGGGGGCAAAAACTACAAAACTTAAAGAAAGAAATTATTCTAATTTTACTATCACATTTCCCACGATATGGAGATGTGCAAGTGATATTTTTAAGGTTTTACTGAAATTCAAAATGGCCGCCATGGATAAACTTCATATTTTCTTGTGGGCGCAAAAGTTAAAAAATAGAAATCACTAATAATTCACATTGTACAATCACATAACCCACCATCAGGAAATGTGCATGTGATTTTACTGAAATTGACCACCACAAATCAACTTTTAAAATATTTGTGACCGCAAAAAGTCTAACCTTATTTATGGCGGAGGATGATATAGGACTTTAGTCCTTTTGTTAAAATCTTGTATTATGCGTCTACCAGCTAAACGAGAAATAAGGACAATTTTATTTTTAGACATGCATGTCCAAAATAAGAAAATGACCTAAAATAAATAGGGTTTTCGACACAGGTGCTAGACTATTTTTTGTATAGGCCTATATACAATAGCCTACCACAGCGAACGAAAATTTAAAAGACAATTCTAGTTTAGGCCTATGGCTTGTTTACATAAACTAGTCCAGTAGATTTTGACAAAAGCGTGTTTTGCGGTATGAACGATGTTTTATGATTGATTTTGATAGCATGGGATGTCCCCATAAAAAGTCAGCCTGGTGCCACTTTGGCATCCTTGGGCGGAATTTTTTAAGGGCAAAAACAAAATGGCCACCATAGGCCCTATATTTCAAGGTCAAATATGATTTTTTAACAAATGAAGCGCCAGGGACAAGTGTAATACGTCATTTTCAAGTGATTTTGACTAGGCACTAGGTCTTGCCCCTTCACCCGTTTCTTTCTCATTCGTTCAGTTCCTCTGAAAACTTTTATTTAGTGTCTTACACAATTTTCAAGAACTTCGCTATTATATATAATTACTTGCTGTTTTTAGTCCGAAAATGGCTTTTATTTAAGATTTATTTTCCCTTTCCCCATCAGCCATATTTTCCCATGCAATCAATGCCCGTTTCAGTTTCTATGTAACTTTATTTCCTATTTGACGTAAATTTACGTAAACTAACGGCTTTTGCAATTATATCTAATTAGGGGGTATGTTCTCAACTTGCAAATCGCCTTTATTGGCGATTTTACATTACCTTGCCTCTTCAGCCGTATTTGCTGATGCAATTTGGGCGGGGGCCCTAGGGTAGTGGTTAGCACCGCTGCCTTTCACGCCAGAGTTCGGGGTTCGGTTCCCTGTCTCGGCTGTTTGAAAGAAACAAAAAACGTGTGAAAGTCAGTATTGTGGGGAGCCTCCGTGACCGAGAGGTAGCGTGCTCGGCCTCAGACCGCCAGGGCTCAAATTTCGAATCCTGTGTCTGGAGGACAGTGTCATCTCAATCATCTCACCATCCTCAGGAGGTATACCCATTTCTGTACCTCTGTAATCTGTATAATGTATTTCCTATTTTTATATAATTTTATATGGAATAAGGGCATTTGCAATTATACCTAATTACCTCCGTGTTATTCTAGCATGAAAACAGCTTTTATTAGCACTTTTAAATTCCCTTGCCCCTTAAGCCGTATTTTGTCATGCAATATATTCCCACTTCGTAATAATTTAATGTCTGTATTTTATTGATACCTCACATGAGATATATCTCTTAAAATTAGGTGTAATAATTACACAGGTTTTCATTTTTTTTTCTAAACTAAACCTATATTTTAATGATGCCTGATAACTATCTTGCCCCTTCAGCCGTTTATTTCTGATTCGTTCAGTTCCTCTGGTAACATTTATTTATTGTCTTACAAAATTTTACGTGAACTACGCAATTATGTCTAATTACTTGCTGGTTTTAGTCCGATAATGGCTTTTATTTAAGATTTAAATTCCCTTTCCCCATCAGCCATAATTGCTTATGCAATCAATACCCGTTTCTATGTAATTTTGCAACTTCATTTCCTATTTAACGTAAACAGGTAAATTTACGTAAACTAACGGCTTTTGCAATTATATCTAATTAGGGCATATGTTCTTAACATGCAAATCGCTTTTATTGGTGATTTTACATTTACTTGCCCCTTCAGCCGTATTTTCTGATGCGATCTGTGCCAATTTCAGCGTCTCTCTAATTTTACCTTGTATTTCCCATTTTTCATAATTTTATATGAAATAAGGGCATTTGCAATTATATCTAATTACTTTCGTTTTATTATATTTTGTTCGAAAATAGCTGTTATTAAAAATTTTATTATCCCTTGCCCTTTGAGCTGTATTTTGTCATACAATTAATACTCAGTTCATAATAATTTAAAAATATATATTTTGTTGATCAGGTTAAAATAAAATGCAACATTGTCATAAGTTAGCTTTCTGTTTATTTTAATAAAAGGTATTTTAATGACACCTATGCCCCTTTACCATGTTTAACTCTTAGTTCTAATTTCATCGGTTACTCTGGTAATTTTAATTTTGCTTACTATTTTACATGAACTGAGAGCCTTTGCAATTATATCTCATTATTTTAGTTTTTTCGTCTTTTATTTTAGCATGAAAATAGCTGTTATTGACTATTCAATTTCTCTTGCCCCTTCAGCCGTATTTTGCAATGTAATCATTTCCGATTCAATTCCACTGTAATTTTAATTTATTTACCACTTGACATAATTTTATATGAAATAGGGGGTCACTGTAATTATATATAATTAAGCAGCCCTTGCCGACGCGGGCTGATTACTGTATTCCACATGGTCCGCCGCCGCCGCCGCAGTTATTTGTTTTCAAGATAGCTACTAATCTATCAACTTCTGCTTCCTCATACTTCACATAGCCATCACATACCACTGGGGAATTGTTGGGGAATTTGTGACATTTTGATCCCCATATCATCAACCCTTTAATTATTATGGCCACTAACGAAGAAATGCTCGTTAGCGCATTTTAGGAAAAAGTTGCCATCAGATCTTCTTTTAATATGGCAAATGTGTTCAGCTATGTCAGCCAATGACCTGACTCACTTTTTGATCAAACAATTTCAAAATGCATTTTGAATTTGGTAATATTTACTTAACTCAAGAAATGCAAAATGATTGGACAATGAATATAAAACAAAATGTAATGTCTCACACAAGGATAATTACCCCATGACAAATTTCACACTAAAAAATCCAAAATGGACGCCATTCGGCCCTTTTTTTTTCACTATTGCGGAAATCTTGATTGATAGCTGATCTACGAATTTCTGTTTCCTCATACTTTACATAGCCATCATATACCACTGGGGATATGTTTTGACATTTTGATCCCCATATAATCAACCCTTCAATTACTAGGGCCACTAACAAAGGAATACTTGTAAACGCGTTTAGTGAAAAAGTTTCCAGCAGTTCTTCTTCTTATTTGGCAAATATGCACAGCAATGTCAGCCAATTTCCTGATTAACTTTTGGGAGCAAACAATTTGAAAATAGTGGTCGAGCGATAACAGAGGGCTGCTTTCGTGTTCGTTTCCGAACAACTCTTTCTAGTTACTTCCATTTTTCTGTTTTTAGTATCGATTTAAATATTTGTTGCCCCTTCAACGTTTTTTTCTAGTATAATCTGTCCCCATTTTATAATAATTGAAAATTATACATTTCATTGTTTTTTTACATGAGATATACATCTTAAAATAAAATGTAATAATACGTTTTGTTTCAATGACTTCAAAAAATAACTGTTTTGTATGCGTTCGGTTATTTCTTCTGGTCATTATTTGCCTTAATATTTTACATGAAATAAGTTTCTTTAAAATTGTATGTAATTACTTCCGTATTAGGGGTCACAAAGCCAAAATTGGTTACCCTTTTTTGCTAAATTATTTTAAAAGTCCCCTAATTTGGCCAAAATATGCCAAAAAAATCTTGGGGCAGGCCTCCGCAACCCCGGCACACCCCATTTTTCATATTCTGAATCCGCCCATGGCTTATACGTGACTGAGTGAGTGAATATTGCTTCACGTCGCTTTCTGCACAATCTTAGTAATATCGCGACAGAAGGAAGCCAGAGGCCGGGACTATCAATCAATCAATCAATCAATCAATCAATCAATCAATCAATCAATCAATCAATCAATCAATCAATCAATCAATCAATCAATCAATCAATCAATCAATCAATCAATCAATCAATCAATCAATCAATCAATCAATCAATCAATCAATCAATCAATCAATCAATCAATCAATCAATCAATCAATCAATCAATCAATCAATCAATCAATCAATCAATCAATCAATCAATCAATCAATCAATCAATCAATCAATCAATCAATCAATCAATCAATCAATCAATCAATCAATCAATCAATCAATCAATCAATCAATCAATCAATCAATCAATCAAACTTCTATAGCGCCTATATCCTCAGCGAACCGAGCTCAGAGGCGCATACATCCTTAGCGTGACCATGTGTCATAAGCGAGGCCAAAGCAGGTTCGTCAACAGGGAGCCAGGCTGCTGAGGGGCTAGGGTGGGAAAGCCAGGTCAAATAGGGGAGATTTAGGTAATTTTCAGAATGTTAAGATTGTTTTGGCATTACGTATTGGTCCATAAGGCTGGACCAGATATAGAGAAAGCGCTTAACCCAGTCTTAGTCTTTATACGAGAAACAACAAATCTATTTGAATTTGTGGAGCATAGATATTTTTAGTGCAAGAGCATTAGTGAAAAAAACACAGGAACCTGGAATCAAATTGCAGAAAGCTGATTTTTTCAGGAATGATACCTGGACATCTCCCCAGACGAATTCCGAAGATGCCCCAAAAATCCCCCTTGTGCATTTTTTTTAATTTAAGATGGCCGCCACCATGTAACGCCATTTTCGAAAAACAGGGGTATACCCTAATTCTTCACCTTTGTAGTTAGGAAAAAAATATTTTTGTGTCTCTACTTATGTTTTAAGGCACAAAGAGTTGATACAGATGATCAGGAATGATATCAGCACTTTTCTCAATACCAAAAATCCAAGATGGCCGCCATATTGTTCTGATTATGTTAAGCGATCTCTTAAAAACACACGAAAATATGAGATATCTATCTCGTTGTTGAACCTAAAATGTATTTTTTGGCCAAACCCATGGAATATAACACTTATTTAGATCACCATTATTTTATTATATTGAATTTATCAACATAAATCCCACATAGTAGTTAATTAAAAATAACACCAGGTAACGCCATTTAAAAAAAGGGTTATACCCCAATCCCCCACTTTTGAAGTTAAAACAATGATTTTCGTGTCTCTACCTATGTTTTAAATTACAAGGAGGTTATCCAGATGATCAGAAATAATATCAGTACTTTTCTTAATACCACAAATTCAAGATGGCCGCCATAATATTTTGTTAAGCGATCTCTTAAAAAACCCGAAAATATGCGATAACTATCTCGTTGTTGAAACTAAAATGTATTTTTTAGCCGAACCCATGGAGTCTGGAACTTATTTAGATGACCATATTTTATTATATTGTGTTTATCGACATGAATCCCACATGGTAGTTATAGTTAATTCTACCATGGTGGGTGACGCTTTGGAGTGTTTTCGAACTGCTTTCCAACTAGAAGTGTAGATTGAGATTCGTCAAGTTAACAAATTAATCTCAGGTAAATAATGAAATTATTGCGTTTCAATCATCCGAGCTGTCACAGTTTCTACATGTTTGGCCAATACAAAAAGAGCACATCGTTGTACAATATAGTCTAGATTTGTGAGATCCCCCCCCCCTTTGAACAAGCCACTCTGCACCCGCAACTCACTCTTTTTAGAAATCTTTCTGGGGCGACTGCTCTTTCAGTTTGCGTTGGTTACAAACGACCATGATATAAAATCCGTTCCCAGACTGTAGATTCCACACCCTCTTGTACAGCAAAATATGCTCTGTATCATTTAATGCTGTTTTAATATGGGCTGACCGTCTTCGACGCTGGCACAAAAATTAAACAGAATTGGATTAATGCCCCGTGTTGGCTGGGGCAGTAGGTGACGTTGAAGGGAGGCTTTCTAGCAAAAATCAATTACAAGATAAGGACTTGCGCCTCACACGTTACATGTACATGACATCTTTGATAATCGTCCTGTAACAATGCTCTTTTAAATACTTACTTTTGTCCTTGATCTGCGAATGTCAATATATTAATATCATGAAATATATCATTTAAATATCAAGATATTACATTTTGAATATTAGGATATATATATTTCGTAATGAAGTTATGGCATTGTATGGTGTTGTAATGAGATGATTTTACATCAGAATATCGGAATATGACATTAAATTAATTGATGTCACAGTTTATCGTCAGGATATGATCTCTTTATGTCACGATAATATGAGGACAAGAAACATTAACGTCATGATATGGTTTTGTAATGTCCAAATATCGCTCTTTATTATAGTAAAATGACGTTATGATGTCTGGATACAGCTTTATAAATGCAGGATATGGTGGTTAAGCATCACGGTATGGTATTAAAGTGACAGGATCTTTTACTGTATTGTCACGATATCAAATATCATGATATAGCATATTAACATCACAATATGACATTTTAGTGTAAGAGGAAATGAGAGTAAAAGAGGGCAAGGCCACATGCTGTTCAAAGAGCATGTGTCTTAACACTATCTAATTACTTTCCATTTTATTGAATCTTCTGAAGTGCTTTTGTTGTTGGCAGTTTTGGGAGTACTGGTATTTGAGCAATGTAGAGGCCTTTACTTACTTAATTATATTGCGATATATATGTTGAACTGACATGTGCCAGCCTGATATTGGAATGTTCTATGTCGATTCTGTATTACCATATGGTAACGTGCGTCTGTCAATATAATGTTATTGAAATGTTATACCTTGACATGACAATATATTATCCTGACATTAAAATGCCATATCCAGACTTCAAAGTGACAAAGCCTGACATTCTATGGTCACATTAAAATATTGTAGTGTCATATTCAGTCCTTATAATGTCACATTAGAATGCCGCCAAGCCCGCCATATCTTAATTTGATAATGTCATATCCTATCATAAAAAATTGAATATCTTGACATTCAAATCTTATTGTGTGATATAAAAGGACAAAATTTGGACATTATAATATCATGACGTTAAAGTGTCATATTCTGATAAATTACAATCCAATATCCTGGCATAAATATGCCAGATCCTGACTTCGAACTGTTTATTATACAATATTCGATAATAAATAGCATGTTTGTCATTATAATGACACACCATCACATTACAATGCTATATTGTGACCTCAATGTGTCATTTCATCAATGTATAAAGTCACATTATAATATTCAAGTACCATATCCTAATATTCAAATGTCATATCCTGACATTAAAATGTCATAGTGATGTTAAAATGATATATCACGAAATTGTAATGCATTTTGTGATAATATGATGTATATCTTTTCATTTTAATACAGCAACGTGATGTTTAGCCACTATATACTGCCTTTATAAAGCTGTATTGAGCCATCATAACGTGATTTTGCTATATTAAACACCAATGTTTGGACATTATATTACATATCATGATATTAAAGTGTCATATCCTTATATCATATTCATATATCCTGACATAAAACTATCATATCCTGACGTTAAACGTGTTCAATCTGGTGTAATATTGTACTTAGCTCTGTTATTATGTACATTCACAATAATAATCACAACTAATACTCAACCAAAATCGAAAAACATTTTATATAGGCCTACTATATAAAATACCTACATTAGAATTAGTCGCTGTGTTTGAAACTGGAATTTCTTACGCTATCTCAAGCTTCAAATGAATGAAATATACACATATATTTAAAGATGAGAGATGTTAGAATTTTTAATCAATGATTCTGACATATGATATTTTGTAAATTTGATCAATCTATATCTATATTCCCATATGAAAAAGCAGTTGGACATCGCTTAATCGTGGCATCTGCGCTAAAAGAGCTAACCAATATGGCAGCCATGTTGGATTTTGTGTTGATAAGCACATTCTATTTAAAAAATTGGTGATTGAAATATATTCTAGCTTCCATGGCCCTGAAAAAAAAGTTTCAACAACATGATGATTATGGCATGTACGTGATTTTTTGAGGGGGGGGGACCCTTCACATAATGGTCGCCATCTTGGATTTGTGGAGATAAGAAAAGGAATGATATTATTTCTGATCCTGTTGATGAGCTTTTTGTGTAGAGGCACCAAAATATATTTTTTTAACTGCAAAAGTGAGGAATTGTGGTATATTCCTGGTTTTTTTTTTGGAAAAATGACGTTATATGGTGTTACATAACAATTAACTACCGGTATGTGGGATTTATGTTGATAAATTCAATATAATAAAATATTTGTGATCTAAATAACTGCTAGACTCCATGGGTTTAGACAAAAAATACATTTTAGGCTCAACAACGAAATAGTTACCTCATATTTTCGTTTTTTTAATTAAGAGATCGCTCAACATACTCAGTATATCAATATGGCGGCCATCTTGGATTTTTGGTATTGAGAAAAGTACTGATATAATTTCAGATCATCTGGGTGAACTCTTTGTGTCCTCAAACATAAGTAGAGACACCTAAATATTTTTTCGAACTGCAAAAGTTAGGAATTATGGTACACACCTGTTTTTTTCGAAAATGGCGTTACATGGTGGCGGCCATCTTGAATTAAAAAAATGCACAAGGGGGATTTTGGGGGCATCTTCGGAATTCGTCTGGGGAGATGTCCATGTATCATTCCTGAAAAGTCAGCTTTCAGTTCGGAAAGTTATTGCGCATATTTTAAAATGAATGTGAAAGTTGACTGGAGCCAATGTGATCGTTTTAGAATTGGAACGGAACGACTAAATCGTGGGGGGGGGGGGGGGGCTTGGTTACCACTCTTGCAAGGCAGTTCTGAACACGTTGTTATCTAGCGATATCCTTTTCTGGCATATTGTGAAAAAGTGAGTTACAATATTCTAACTTACTACTGACGACTGCCACTGCTATTTGCTTGGCAAGATCTAAGGATAGTCTTTTTCGAATTCGACACAGGTCACGGATATGATAGAAGCATGCCATACATGTTTGGGATATGTTTTTTCGGAAATTCAGGCTACTGTCGAATACTACACCAAGATTTTTAGCTGATGTAAATAGATTTGTGTCTTGACCTAGAATTAAGCATGGGAAATAATTCAAGAATTGTTCTCGTTGAAGTTTGGTCCCAATAAGACGAAATTCTGCTAGGATTAAGCTTCAGCTTAGACCCTGTCATCCAGGCCGACACACCCATTAAACAATGTTGCAACTTTGCAAGAGACTCCTTAACGTTTGAAACTGATAGAGACATGTAAATTTGAGTATCATTGGCCTAGATATGATGGTTTATGTCAAAACTAGAGATTATAGCGCCGCTGAGTGGTGTAGTGTATAAAGTAAAAAGCACTGGTCATAGCACAGAGCCCCGTGGAATTCATATGAGAGTGTGACTTTATCTGACAGAGTGTCTTTAATTTTTACGGATTAGTGCCTATTTTGCAAATAAGAAGAAAGCCAAATTTGAGCCTGGCCAGATATCCCATACCAACCACTATGTTAATGTAGCGCGGTCAATGGTATCGAAAGCGGCCGACAAGTCAAGCGAGGTCAGATCCGTAACTTCACCCTTGTCCATTCTAATTTTGATATCAGACAGACAGACAGACAGACAGACAGATATTTTATTGACAGAAAAGAAAAGTCATTACAGACTTATTTGTCATAGAAATGAAAGAGATATATGTACATGTATATACAAGATTGTTAGTTTGTTAAAATCATATGATAATATACATGGTATGACATACACAACTAAAATCATGTTAAGTGGCATTGCCAAAATAAAAACTGGGTAATTAAATTACTACTACTAAAAATGAATTAAAAGGCATTGCCAAGATAACATAGAGATCTATCAGTTTGTTTCCCGCACCAAAACCAGAGATAAAATAGCTACTACGTATGACATACTAATTATATATAGTAGCAAAAGAGACACTCTGGAAAACGTAGAAACCTAAAATATATACAAGTGCATGATTATGCTACAGTAACTGGAGTATGCAATAAGCCAATGATAAAAATTATATGGTATGGTATTTTTTTTGGAAAAATGACGTTATATGGTGTTACATAACAATTAACTACCGGTATGTGGGATTTATGTTGATAAATTCAATATAATAAAATATTTGTGATCTAAATAACTGCTAGACTCCATGGGTTTAGACAAAAAATACATTTTAGGCTCAACAACGAAATAGTTACCTCATATTTTCGTTTTTTTAATTAAGAGATCACTCAACATACTCAGTATATCAATATGGCGGCCATCTTGGATTTTTGGTATTGAGAAAAGTACTGATATAATTTCAGATCATCTGGGTGAACTCTTTGTGTCCTCAAACATAAGTAGAGACACCTAAATATTTTTTCGAACTGCAAAAGTTAGGAATTATGGTACACACCTGTTTTTTTCGAAAATGGCGTTACATGGTGGCGGCCATCTTGAATTAAAAAAATGCACAAGGGGGATTTTGGGGGCATCTTCGGAATTCGTCTGGGGAGATGTCCATGTATCATTCCTGAAAAGTCAGCTTTCAGTTCGGAAAGTTATTGCGCATATTTTAAAATGAATGTGAAAGTTGACTGGAGCCAATGTGATCGTTTTAGAATTGGAACGGAACGACTAAATCGTGGGGGGGGGGGGGCTTGGTTACCACTCTTGCAAGGCAGTTCTGAACACGTTGTTATCTAGCGATATCCTTTTCTGGCATATTGTGAAAAAGTGAGTTACAATATTCTAACTTACTACTGACGACTGCCACTGCTATTTGCTTGGCAAGATCTAAGGATAGTCTTTTTCGAATTCGACACAGGTCACGGATATGATAGAAGCATGCCATACATGTTTGGGATATGTTTTTTCGGAAATTCAGGCTACTGTCGAATACTACACCAAGATTTTTAGCTGATGTAAATAGATTTGTGTCTTGACCTAGAATTAAGCATGGGAAATAATTCAAGAATTGTTCTCGTTGAAGTTTGGTCCCAATAAGACGAAATTCTGCTAGGATTAAGCTTCAGCTTAGACCCTGTCATCCAGGCCGACACACCCATTAAACAATGTTGCAACTTTGCAAGAGACTCCTTAACGTTTGAAACTGATAGAGACATGTAAATTTGAGTATCATTGGCCTAGATATGATGGTTTATGTCAAAACTAGAGATTATAGCGCCGCTGAGTGGTGTAGTGTATAAAGTAAAAAGCACTGGTCATAGCACAGAGCCCCGTGGAATTCATATGAGAGTGTGACTTTATCTGACAGAGTGTCTTTAATTTTTACGGATTAGTGCCTATTTTGCAAATAAGAAGAAAGCCAAATTTGAGCCTGGCCAGATATCCCATACCAACCACTATGTTAATGTAGCGCGGTCAATGGTATCGAAAGCGGCCGACAAGTCAAGCGAGGTCAGATCCGTAACTTCACCCTTGTCCATTCTAATTTTGATATCAGACAGACAGACAGACAGACAGATATTTTATTGACAGAAAAGAAAAGTCATTACAGACTTATTTGTCATAGAAATGAAAGAGATATATGTACATGTATATACAAGATTGTTAGTTTGTTAAAATCATATGATAATATACATGGTATGACATACACAACTAAAATCATGTTAAGTGGCATTGCCAAAATAAAAACCGGGTAATTAAATTACTACTACTAAAAATGAATTAAAAGGCATTGCCAAGATAACATAGAGATCTATCAGTTTGTTTCCCGCACCAAAACCAGAGATAAAATAGCTACTACGTATGACATACTAATTATATATAGTAGCAAAAGAGACACTCTGGAAAACGTAGAAACCTAAAATATATACAAGTGCATGATTATGCTACAGTAACTGGAGTATGCAATAAGCCAATGATAAAAATTATATGGTATTTTTTAAAATTAAATATAATATCATGCAAGTACAATAAATATGGCATAAACAGGTAGCTCCGTGTCATGTGACCATGCAAGCACAGTCGCTATGAGCGCGGAGATTCCCTGAGATTGCCTAGTGCTGCAAACTTAACGACGTAATAACAGTAGTAATGGCGGTTAAAAATTATTTGTGCAATTCACACAGGACATGGCCCTCGCACAAAACATATCGTTATGCACTATTAGTAGAGCCGATTCTGTACAATGATGTTTCCTGTAGGCTGATTGTAATGGATTAGATAGATGGTTATTTTTTATATGAGCTTGCAGCCGATTAGCTATCATCTTTTCTAAGATTTGGGAATTGAAACATAAGTTAGATACAGGCCTGTAATATTTCAGCTCATTTTTAGGAAGAGATGGGTTTTTTTAAGGTAGTGGTCTTACATGAGCTTCTTTGAAATTTTGAGGAAATGTACTAGTTTCCATTGAAATGTAATTTTAATAGTATTTTTTATTGATGTCATACAAAATTGGCCAAATATTTTTTTTTCAGATATTTGCCTATTTGTCTCCCACTTTTCTAAGTGACACTTGTTCAAATATTCCCCTAACTTAGTCTAGCATATTGTGTACTTGTATTTTTTAATCTGCTATGCAGATTTAAAAAATATTTGCCTGTTTTCTTCTAGAGGACTTGTAGCATGAGTGAATATCCTATTCTAAATATGCAGACATAATTTCACTTTTTTATTCATTTTCTCACTAACTGATGCATACTTGTAAAAATATCTGATTTTCAACTGTGTGATTTTGGTTGATTTTTTTGTGATTTTCTGAGTGAAATTCGGTAAAATATTGTCTCACTTGGTCTGAACGATGTACACTTGTAATATACTTTCTCGTTTTTGCTAAATATTACACACTTGATCAAATATTTCCCGACTTTCTTCTGTGTATTTCAACACTTGTTGAAATATTTTCAGACTTTTAAATAAGGTATGCGTACTTAATTTTTTTAAAGGAAGTCTGGCTTAAATATTTTTGTAATTATATCTAAGTGATGCATGTTTGTAAAATAATTTAGATTTGTTGACTATATGTTTAACACTCGGTTAAACGTTTTAACTTGGCACTTGCGATGTTGAATCATGCGTATTCGGCTGTAAACGACAATAACACCCATTCCACGATTACAATAGGCACTTGTCCAGTGTTGTAAACCGTATGGTGCATGCCAGAAATTGCACATGATTGTGTGTCCTCATTTGAAAATTTTGTATGCGATGTCAATCACATGATAACAAACACAGACACTGGTATTCTTAGAAGACTACATCACCGGATATCAACAAATGAGATGGCATGCTGTGTGGCGCATCAGGATGCTAAATCACCCTCTTCCTGATGATGTTGACGATGACAAAGAAGACAAAGGTCCAACAATTTTTACAAAAAGATATAACACTTATATTTAAAAACTCAGTATTGAATCTAAAAAATATAACATTTCTTTCTGTTATTTATTTAATATCTCTCATTGTTTAATTAATTTTAACTTCCGCAGGTTATAATACATTCTGAATAATGAATAATAAAATAAATTAATTAATCGATTGAATCCTATATTCTATGGATATCTGTAGGCGGATCCCCTCAAGGAAGTAAGACTGATTTTAAATATTAGTACACATAGTTATAAATGAAACACATGATTGCGTTCATCTTTTGAATGTCTCATATGTAGGCGGACACTTGGTGACATTCGCATGATTCTACATGTGCTTCCATACATTGTAATTATCATCAAGCCAAGCATATTGAATTAATTAGCTTGATTTAATCACCCCTAACATATATTTATCGACCACGTGCTTTCCAAATGATTTGGCTGTGTAAAATATGATTATTATCAACACATGTCGCTGGAAGTGTCATTTACCAAACTATTTTTTTTATCCAGTATTTGTTCTGTTTTTTAGTGTTATTTATTTATTTATATGATTACCATTATTCATAGATAAAAACAAAACAAGAAAATCAGAATTAGGAAAAGTATTATTAGTTTATAGGAAATAAATAGAAAAAAAATTATATATCAACGATAACTGCTAGAATTACCCCACATATCTCACAAGACCTAAAATTATACCTTCGGAGCGATTTTTTTTACTACTACTGATGGGTTCATTAGTCTACTCTGTCAAAAGATTCTGATAAACCGTTTGTTTTCAACTAAGTTTTTTTTATTAAATTATCTTTTGTAAAATTCCTTAGCTCAGTTTTTTTGTCGCGATAATATGTATTTGGTATCAGCATTGTGTTCTGACTGTTTTGTAAGAGTCAAAATCTGACTTTATATTTAAAAAAAAAATTGCAATCTATGCTCACTATAGTATATGCCTTTATGTATTTTCGTGCGAAATGTTTGTTAAAAGTGATTTTTTTTCTTTATTTCCATTTGGAACATAGCAGTGATGAGAAAAAAAGGGATTGCATTTTTCTAACTCTTAAATCTATAAAAATTGACTAAATCCAATATGGTCAAAATGTTTCAAAGATATTATCTATTTCACATTAACTTTTGAAATAATGAACACAAAAACATGTATAATATATCGATTTGTATAGTTTTTAAGGCGTGAAAACTAATAACACCATTAGACTTTTGAAATAAACAGTTTAAACTCGGATTTTTCTCGATTTTAACCAACAAAATATAAAACCATAGCATGATATATCTGCTAGAGGTTGTGTGCTAGGACTTGAACGGAATTTAGGATACTGTGTTGAGGGCAGTGCCATCTGATACATCTCACCATGCTCAGGAGGTCATCCCGCTATAGGGGGTCGGGCACTCGGTGAAAATTTGGGTTCGGTGTGCATGCAGACAGGATAGTCGAACCCTTAGTCTTGAATATACATTTGTGCCAAAAATATACTTTTGAAGATGCAAATTTTGTCGAAAATAACAAGGCCCTCCTATACAGTTTCTGGCGTAAACATACCATTTAATAGGTCTATAGAGATTTGGTCAATAACACACCCTTTCTGAATAGACACAATGCTCGGGATAGCCTAAATGTTTAACAAACTATCTTTCACTCTGTGAAAACATGGAAATCCTGCGTTTTGCACAGCACACTCATCTAGGCCTAATGTTCGAGACACAAAGCAGCCTTTGAATAAATACATGATACAGCTGGGTTATTTTATTGACCATTGAATGTGCAGTACATGTTGATTTTCATACTCTTTATATACCCAAAATTGTCACCTCTTGAAAATACAAAAATCGGTACAGCTCTAATACACCACGTAAACGGGAAGTTATCCTGGTCCAGTTTAGTGTAATAGGGTTGCCCGGCGGAAGTATGTGCCAGCCCTATCGGTGGTTCTCTTTTACCAGTCTCAAGCCGCGTACAAGAAGAGGTCAACACTCAAGGTCATTTTATCAATTTTATTAAGGTCAAAAATTGTCCCTGTTATAACAAATATAAAAGTAAAAAATAAAAAGTATCACAGACAATGAAAAAAATGAAAATAAACAAATGACTTCTTCAATTAGTAGTCATCAACACTGTACTGTCAATTTATTTAACAGATTATTCAGAATAATTATTCTCTTTTATTCACTTGTCGATTATTCAGACAACATATGTACAATTAATTACTGTGTTACCGTAACAACATTTTATATCCTTCAACTTATAATACATCAATTCCAACACATTTTAATTATGTATCAATGACTAAATCCTTTGTTAACTTGAATAAAAATATAAAACACAATGAAACAAATTATAAATGAACTTATAATCCCTCTTACCCTGGCAGTAACCCGAGCACATGTTTACAGCGTACCGCCGATGCCCGACCACTACATCTCCTTACTGTTCAAAAAGTAATATAAATTATATTAAATACATGGTTTATAAGCGATAGCATTCTTTAGCAAATACATGAGCCTATATGGCCAAAGCGGCTGAGAATTAAAGAATTATGCTCATCCTACATTTATAGCACAGACATGTAAAATTACACATGTCCCGTAGGAATAAATCATTACCTGCTCGAGAATAACGACACATTCAGATCAAACTTCATCTACATACATTGTACGTGGATTTACTCTCTTCAGACTCGGACATTTTACTCAGTGGCTGGGTAAAATTATTTACTAAATCACATATTATTTCTTAAAGCAAAGTATTAAATTATTGCACACGCTACTTAAATCTTGCTGCATATGTAATAATATAACTACGAGTTAATAATGAACTATGAACTGAACCATAGATATCAGAGATAGATTTCGGACTAATTCTAAATTGCAATCCATCATGGCGGCAGGTTGAATGACTTGTCAATTTTAAATATGGAACTGTCAGGAAGTAAATTAAAACCTGTCACGAAATAAAGTGACTTTCAGTATCGGTACTCACGGTCTATGTTATCTAGCACAAAAGTAGTCATTCACCACCTTCTGATACAATTCAGACGTTGATTACATATTTAAAAATACGTCTATATAGAACGGTGTCCAGCTAGAAAAGAAAATTTCCCTAGCCCAGAGTTATCATGTGACCTTTTAAGGTGACACTAAATCCAGTAATATTACGAACCATTATTTAGTTATAATGCAATCACCAGATGGCTCTGCCATCATACACTGACGAACCAATACCAAAAATTCGACACTATCACATACTTCCCCTCTAAAATAAATGTCGTCCCGACATTACTATTAGAAAAAAAATACGTTAATGTTTAGTGACAATTTCTAAAATTGCTTGTGACAGATGCTCAGCCCTGCCCTGAAAAATGACACTGCTGGAAATACTGGCGAGAAAACTAGCTCGCTGGGCCCAGTCTGACTTTATAGGTTGCTGCTGTTTACCAACAATGTTTTCATTAACACTCTGACTGTCCTTAACAGCCTGTCGATACATGACATAGTCATCTCGCAGCCTAATAGGCAGCTTGCGCTGTCGTCCAGACCTACGAGGAACATCTGGGGGTTTGGGTGCTGCAGGGGCAATATCTACAGGATCGTTTTCCTGACCACTGGAGGTACCCACTGATGTTTCCTCCTCAGAGCTGTTAGATACATCACTGGATAATACCTCTGAAACTTCACTAGCAGATGCATTATCTGATAACACCTCTGAAACTTCGCTAGCGGAGTGAACATCATCGTTATTTACTTGTATGTCGACAATCTGTTCGACATCACTATCAGACTCACTACTGGTGTCCTCTAACACTGCTTTTCTTGGAGCAGGTTTAGGTGGTAACCGTTTCCGAGGGGCAGCTACTGGTGGTGACACTAGATCCAGTAATATTACGAACCATTATTTAGTTATAATGCAATCACCAGATGGCTCTGCCATCATACACTGACGAACCAATACCAAAAATTCGACACTATCACATAAGTCATAATTTATAGGTGCACAAAATTGTCCGAATACTCCAATCATTCGTTCACTTATTCACCCATTTATTCCCAGCCCCCTTGATATATAATATTAACAAATTTCTGAAATATTATTCAATTAATAACCATTTTTTAAATAATACAGAAACATTATCTTCAATGCAAGGAAATACCAAAGGAGGCTACTAAAATTACATTCCGGCACAAAGTAAACTTCAGTTTGCAAAACAAATCTGTTTTTTTTAATGACAATACATACCGATGGTGTAGAAGTTTAAACAATCTGCGATTCAACCGTCAAAATCACATTTTTGAACCTCCACTCGAGTTGTGACCTAAAACACATCGAACATGAAATTATATAATTATATTATCAAGAATGCTGCCACAAAAAAAAACACGTATAGGTTACAATTATTTTTTAAATTCTAGTAGTCAAAGAATGTAATATGACAAAACTTATTAAACTGGTATGCTTACCACTCCGAAATCATGTAACTTGATTTACTTTATGTTACTAGCACCATATTATATGTGCATAGATTCATACAATGATACAATAATCATACAATAATCAGTGCTTTATAATTATAATCTCATCTGCCTGATTCACCTACTTCCTTTATCTGATATAACAATACCAGTCAGAATTTTTAATTCATTATCATTCAAATTGTATAATGTACAGTACATTATTTTTTTATGAATAATATTCTGCAACAAATGAATATGATTTGTCGTAGTAGGGTAATAATTCTATCTCCAAGTAACTCAAAGTCAGTCCCTTACACAGCTAAGGTCATCTTAACTTCAAACACACTAAAATGTAGATTATTTTTTTCAGACATACGTACCACAAGGATACATTAGGCCTGCTCCTAACTTATATTTCAGGAATTTCACAACAGCAATGCAAAATCTAGATGGTACTGCCGCTTTTTGCCCTCACCATATGACCAATGTTAGTTTCAACTTCACCAAATTGGAAGAGTAATATAGGCCTAGCTGCAAGGATGAATTAAATTATACAAATGAATAAAATATCTTTTGCGGACGATAGTTTAGACTTGTATGACTACTAAATGCCAGAATTGCTTAATAATGGCTTCATGTAGCATGAGCTATTATTGAACTTTGCAATGACCTTAGGTTGACCTTGGTACATCTTGGTAAATCTTGATTTTCTTTAGCAGAGCCCTTTCCATTAATGTGTGAAAAATTACTTTTTTGCGTCAAATTGTGCAAGTGCTTGAGGACAGGTTTGAAAAAACCCCATAAAACAGTATGGTATGACCTTGTTGTTGACCTTTTGCAAATAATATATATATATATAGCACTAACTTATTACTAACTATAAACATACGTTGAACTGTGTAAATATCTAAATAAAAAAAATAGTTCAGTTATTCTTATATCATTCACATTTAGTGCGTAACATGACATTTCTGTCATCCAGAGGTGTTAGTTGCTCAGTTGACGTCTTGCAATTCAGAATTATGCGCAGAATCTACAAGATTGGAATTAATTTATTAAGATTTTCATTGATTTGACATTGAAATGACATTATAAAGCCCCAATCGGGAAGGGGACCCTCAGTGTATCTGAACAATTACACCCTCTTGATCGATTCATATTCTAACTTGTGTATGCTTACTCCACACATACAATGAATAGTTGTGCCGGCTTGTAATTTACTTTGGAATATATATAATAAAGCTTATCGTAGCATTTTAGGCTTTATAATGATGTCGAATGATGGTAGGATATGTTTTATTGTAGTTCCTGATAAAAATATTATGGTTTGTTGCTCAAAATATAACTTCAGTGATTTCATGACAGCCATCTTGAATTGCATGTTTTAAAATCCACAAGGGTGAGAGCTCCACATCCACCTAGATATCATATAGGGGGACCAGCAAGGCATAATCAAAACAGAAAAACAACTATCAGCCAAAACAATGTTGGCCAAAGACATTTATTATGTCTCTAGCATATGTAGTTGCAAAATTACTCGTAAATATTTTCTTTTTTATATGCCATAGCAGCCATGTTGGATCTCGCCATTTTGGGAATTTTATCAACATATAAAAAAATGCAATCCATTTTGTCTTGATCTTCATACTATTTTAAGTCAGAGTCGAGTGAAAAATCTATTTTAACAGATAAATGCACGAAAGTGTTATATGTGACATATGAGCCTACAGTACTAGTTAAATCTTTAGTTTAATGGTACTATTTGATGTCGCTGCAATAATCACACACACACTGGTACACTTTAGAATAAAAAAAAAAAAATGCTGCATTTACTCAGTTGAACATATCGTGTGATATATAAGACTGATTTTCAACACTAACTCAATTAATTCATACAACAACGCTTGATCACGTATGTGACTGTTCATCTTACGGATAGGGAAATGGTCAAGTAATTACATCAACATGATTCTAGATGGGTGGCGTGTATTCATGCATTGTAATCATCGTCAAGCCAACCATATTTACTTGATTGCTTTTATATAACCATCACACATATATAATAATCGACCATGCACTTCTCATATGATTTTGACCATGTAAATTGACATTTTGATCAACTGATTGAGTTTAAGATGTGATTTAGGAATCTTTTTTTTTCATCCAATATTCTTTTTTCTATCGGTGTTATTTGTTTATGCGATTTATATGAATTAAAATATTTCATAGATAAAAAAATGTGTAAAGTAATATTAATTTACACATAAATATATTTTTTGTTCATCGTCGAAAACAAACAAACATTCATCAATGACTAAATTTTTCAGAATTTTCTGATAAATGCTCAACAGTTTATGAAGATATGATATAAATAAATAAGGCGACAAATCCCCCTCATTATTGAGGCGGCCTCTGCCTAATACATTTTATTTAAAACTAATTTAACTAACCATGGCCTCCACAAGTGATGTTGTAGTGATTATATAAACAAAATTGCATGCCTATCACGAGTTGTTTGGCATCATCACCATGCGATTAACTATCAGTTTTAAAAGATCAATTCACTGAGAGATAACTATTAAAGTACTGACAATATATTCTGAATGCTAGATCACCAGAAATTATCTTATTTCTGATGTCTAATATTATATCACAATAACCTTTCTCGCGCAGAACAACAAATGCATTGTGCCTTATTATTTTAACCGCGGCTTCCACAAGTGATGCTGAAGTGATTATATACTTTATTTCGCATGCCTGTCAATAGTTGTTTGGTATCATCAACTATCAGTTTCAATAGATCAATTCACTGAGAGATAACTAATACAGTAGTGACAATAGATTCTGCTTGCTAGGTCACAAGAATTTTACATATATGTGATGTATGATATATTAGGCCTACAATTCTCTTAATCACGCACAGCAAAAAAAAATAATAAAAAAAATATATATATAATTGACAAACATGCGAATTGTGTCATGGCATTTATAACAAACTCATTTTATTTAAAACTATTTCATTGATAAAAATAATTTATTTGGCCCGCATCTTGACTGACTTTAAATACTAGCACAATTAATTCATGCACCAACGCATAATCACGTGTGTATTTGTTCGTCTTTAAATTAATGGCTAGGGAGGTGGTCAAGTGATGACATCCATGTGATTCTGGAAGGGTGACGTGTATTCACGCATCGTAATCATTCGTCAAGCCAACCATAGTTAATTAACTTATTTACTTACGTGATTAATATGAATTTAAATAATTCATCGATAAAAAAAAAATTTGGATGAAAAGTAATATTAATTTATATATAAATATATTTTGAAGATAGATAGGACTATTCTCCGTCGAAAACAAATATTCATCAAATAATTTTCTGATAAATACTCAATAGTTTATCAAGATACGATATAAATCACACATATTATTGGGAGCGACTCTGTTGTGAGAAATATGAGTCTTTCACATGAGTTGTATGCGAATTGTGTAACGTCATTTATAACAGATACATTTTATTTAAAAATATTTCATTGATACAATCTATAATTTGGCTCCAATCTAGCCATGAGGTGTGGAGGTGGACCCCCCGGGGCGATGTGGGACGGTCCCGGACCACATCGAAGGAACGATCAAGACCCTCTGCAGATTATCCTTTGTGATTTGCTAACCGGGGGGTCCATCTCCACACTTCAGGGCTAGATTGGAGCCGATATCTACTACTGCCAAGATCACTTTGGTAGTGGCTGTGATACTTTTTAAAGTGGTTGTAATCACTTCTACAGTTGTCTAGATCACTTTTGAAGTTGCTGAGATAACTATCAATGTGGCTGTGATAACTTCTTCAGTGGTCAAAATCACATTTGAAAAATGGCTTCATAGAATGTAAAAGTAATAACAAAGATTTATACTATATAAAGTTAACATGATTATTCACTAAAAAAAACGTTAGAAAGTGTTCAAATGGATGGATAAAATACAAATTTAGCGCTTTGGTGTACATTTTGTATTTAACAGATATAAAATATTATGTAGCACTACAACTCCCAATACCGGGGGACAGCACTGAAAGCGATTTCACGTTTTGGGGGAGCGTTGACTGTCTTGTTGTACAGGGTCTTTGATAATAGCGTGAGTGAGTGAGTGAATGTCCGAGTGAGTGAGTGAGTGAGTGAGTGAGTGAGTGAGTGAGTGAGTGAGTGAGTGAGTGAGTGAGTGAGTGAGTGAGTGAGTGAGTGAGTGAGTGAGTGAGTGAGTGAGTGAGTGAGTGAGTGAGTGAGTGAGTGAGTGAGTGAGTGAGTGAGTGAGTGAGTGAGTGAGTGAGTGAGTGAGTGAGTGAGTGAGTGAGTGAGTGAGTGAGTGAGTGAGTGAGTGAGTGAGTGAGTGAGTGAGTGAGTGAGTGAGTGAGTGAGTGAGTGAGTGAGTGAGTGAGTGAGTGAGTGAGTGAGTGAGTGAGTGAGTGAGTGAGTGAGTGAGTGAGTGAGTGAGTGAGTGAGTGAGTGAGTGAGTGAGTGAGTGAGTGAGTGAGTGAGTGAGTGAGTGAGTGAGTGAGTGAGTGAATGTCCGAGGGTGAGAGTGAGTGAGTGAGTGAGTGAGTGAGTGACTGAGTGAATGAGTGAGTGAGTGAGTGAGTGAGTGAGTGAGTGAGTGAGTGAGTGAGTGAGTGAGTGAGTGAGTGAGTGAGTGAGTGAGTGAGTGAGTGAGTGAGTGAGTGAGTGAGTGAGTGAGTGAGTGAGTAATTAAGTGAGTGAGTGAGTGAGTGAGTGAGTGAGTGAGTGAGTGAGTGAGTGAGTGAGTGAGTGAGTGAGTGAGTGAGTGAGTGAGTGAGTGAGTGAGTGAGTGAGTGAGTGAGTGAGTGAGTGAGTGAGTGAGTGAGTGAGTGATTAAGTGAGTGAGTGAGTGAGTGAGTGAGTGAGTGAGTGAGTGAGTGGAGTGAGTGAGTGAGTGAGTGAGTGAGTGAGTGAGTGAGTGAGTGAGGGAGTGAGTGAGTGAGTGAGTGAGTGAGTGGTGAGTGAGTGAGTGAGTGAGTGAGTGAGTGAGTGAGTGAGTGAGTGAGTGAGTGAGTGAGTGAGTGAGTGAGTGAGTGAGTGAGTGAGTGAGTGAGTGAGTGAGTGAGTGAGTGAGTGAGTGAGTGAGTGATTAAGTAAGTGAGTGAGTGAGTGAGTGAGTGAGTGAGTGAGTGAGTGAGTGAGTGAGTGAGTGAGTGAGTGAGTGAGTGAGTGAGTGAGTGAGTGAGTGAGTGAGTGAGTGAGTGAGTGAGTGACTGAGTGACTGAGTGACTGAGTGAATGGGAGTATGAGCGGAAGTGTGAGTGGAACTTAACCTAATGGGCTACCTATTGTCCTCGATTTTCTTCGTGTTTAGGTCAATGTAAGCTGGAGGTTGCAATTGATATTGGTGATACAACAAATGTTTTGTTTATTTCAAGGTGGCACAACATATGTAAGGTGGGGTAGAACAACTTGTCCCAAACAAACTACGCTTGTTTATAAAGGTATGTGTTCATTTTTTTTGTTAAAGCTCAAATAGTTATGAAAAGCTGTGAACACCTGATAGTTCAAACTAGATAATAAATAATACTATGCCAATGAAAATGGTGGTAACACTTATGTTTTTATCACATCCGCCGATGATAGATTAGTTTTCCCACTCAGTACCACAACTCACTCAGCACAACAACCCACTCATCACCACAACCCACTCAGCACCACAACACACTCAGCACCACAACCCACTCAGCACCACAACCCACTCAGCATCACAACTCACTTAACACCACAACCACCTCAGCACCACAACCCACTCAGCACCACAACCCACTCAGCACCACAACCCACTCATCACCACAAGCCACTCAACACCACAACCCACGCATCACCACAACCCACTTAGCACAACAACCCACTCAGCACCACAACCCACTCAGCACCACAACCCGATCAGCCCACAACCCACTCAGCCCCACAACCCACTCAGCACCACAACCCACTCAGCACTTCAACCCACTCATCTCCACAACCCACCCAGCACCACAACCCACTCAGCACCACAACCCACTCAGCACTTCAACCCACTCATCTCCACAACCCACTCAGCACCACAACCCATTCAGCACCACAACCAACTCAGCACCACAACCCACTCATCACCACAAACCACTCAGCACCATAACCCACTCAGCACCACAACCCACTCAGCACCACAACCTACTCAGCTCCACGACCCACTCAGCACCACAACCCACTCAGCACCACAACCCACTCAGCACCACAACCCACTCAGCACCACAACCCACTTAACACCACAACCCACTCACCACCACAACCCACTCAGCACCACAACCCACTCAGCGCCACAACTCACTCAGCATCACTACTCACTCAGCACCACTACCCACTCATTACCACAACTCACTCATCACCACAACCCACTCAGCTCCACCACCCACACAGCACCACAACCCACTCAGCCCCACCAACCACACAACACCACAACCCACTCAGCTCCACAACCCACTCAGCACCACAACCCACTCAGCACCCATTTAGAACCACAACCCACTCAGCACCCACTTAGTACCACAACTCACTCAGCTCCACAACTTACTCAGAACAACCCACTCAGCTCCACAACCCACTCAGCATCACAACCCACTCAGATCCACAACCCATTCAGCTCCACAACCCACTCAGCACCTACACCCCACTCAGCACCACAACCCACTCAGCACCACAACCCACTCAGCACCACAACTCACTCAGCACCACAACCCACTCAGCACCACAACCCACTCACCACCACAACCCACTCAGCACCACAACCCACTCGGCTCCACAACCCACTTATCATCACAACCCACTCATCACCACAACCCACTCAGCTCCACTCCCCACTTAGCTGCACACCCACTCAGCTCCACACCCACTCAGCACCACAACCCACTCATCACCACAACCCACTCAGCTCCACAACCCATTCAGATCCACAACCCACTCATCACCACAACCCACTCAGCACCACAACACACTCAGCTCCACAACCCACTCAGCACCACAACACACTCAGCTCCACAACCCACTCAGCTCCACAACCCACTCAGCTCCACAACCCACAGAGCTCCACAACCCACTCAGCTCTACAACCCACTCAGCTCCACAACCCACTCAGTTCCACAACCCACTCATCACCACAACCCACTCACCTCCACAATCCACTCAGCTCCACAACCCACTCATGACCACAACCCACTCAGCTCCACAACCCACTCAGCTCCACAACCGAAGCAAAATCATTTGTGATGTGGATTAAATCATTTTTATTGTAATATCGAACGGATGGTTGGTTTCAGGATACGCAGGCGGAGCAGCCTTTTATCAAGCAGGGAGTGGAGCCAACTATCTGTGCCTTCCAAAAAAACCTCAATTTAAACCTAATAAATCGCCGGGCCCTCATTATGGATATGTGATGGGGGCACATTACAGCTATGCTCCTCCGCCGACCATTCACTTGAACACTGTACCATGTGCTGTATGTAAAACAAAAAAATCCACCACAGTGTTCATGTTACCGGCAAGATATGAATGTTACGACGGCTGGAGAACAGAATACACCGGCTGGCTGGCTTCCGCTTTCTACGGCGGCGGGAGATTTTCTCATTATGTCCATCGTGGGGAATATGTCTGTGTCGATTCAAAAGCTGAAAATGCAGACGACTCCGCGGCTCTTATAGCCACACTTTTATATCCTGTACAGAGCAAATGTGGAGAACTGCCGTGTGATAAATACCCAGATGATAGCGACGTCAGCTGTGCTGTCTGCTCCTCCTAGATTAATCAGAAAAATGCAAACTAAATTAGTTTCTTTATTTACACATATTGTTTTACTTTATTTCTCAAATGGTTTAAATTGTGTTATATTTGATAATTTTTATCTATATATTCAAATATAAAAAAAAATAGTTCAAGTTTTCAATCTGCAGATAGAACAGATGTACAAACAATGCTTACGAGTATGCGATTTTCCTCATCGCCGATTGTTTAGTTGTTTCTCTCTTGTGTCGCACCTTGTTTGATTGTTGCTCTCTTGAGTAGCACTTTGTTTGGTTGTTGTTCTATAGAGTCACACCATCTTGTTTGGTTGTTGCTCTCTTGAGTCGCACCTTGTTCAGTTGTTTCTCTCTTGTGTCACACCTTGTTTGATTGTTGCTCTCTTGGGTAGCACTTTGTTTGGTTGTTGTTCTATTGAGTCACACCATCTTGTTTGGTTGTTGCTCTCTTGAGTCGCACCTTGTTCAGTTGTTTCTCTCTTGTGTCACACCTTGTTTGATTGTTGCCCTCTTGAGTAGCACTTTGTTTGGTTGTTGTTCTATTGAGTCGCACATTGTTTAGTTGTTTCTCTCTTGTGTCGCACCTTGTTTCATTGTTGCTCTCTTGAGTAGCACTTTGTTTGGTTGTTGTTCTATTGAGTCACACCATCTTGTTTAGTTGTTGCTCTCTTGAGTCGCACCTTGTTTAGTTGTTTCTCTCTTGTGTCACACCTTGTTTGATTGTTGCTCTCTTGAGTAGCACTTTGTTTGGTTGTTGTTCTATTGAGTCACACCATCTTGTTTGGTTGTTGCTCTCTTGAGTCGCACCTTGTTTAGTTGTTTCTCTCTTGTGTCGCACCTTGTTTCATTGTTGCTCTCTTGAGTAGCACTTTGTTTGGTTGTTGTTCTATTGAGTCACACCATCTTGTTTAGTTGTTGCTCTCTTGAGTCGCACCTTGTTTAGTTGTTTCTCTCTTGTGTCACACCTTGTTTGATTGTTGCTCTCTTGAGTAGCACTTTGTTTGGTTGTTGTTCTATTGAGTCACACCATCTTGTTTGGTTGTTGCTCTCTTGAGTCGCACCTTGTTTAGTTGTTTCTCTCTTGTGTCACACCTTGTTTGATTGTTGCCCTCTTGAGTAGCACTTTGTTTGGTTGTTGTTCTATTGAGTCACACCATCTTGTTTGGTTGTTGCTCTCTTGAGTCGCACCTTGTTTAGTTGTTTCTCTCTTGTGTCGCACCTTGTTTCATTGTTGCTCTCTTGAGTAGCACTTTGTTTGGTTGTTGTTCTATTGAGTCACACCATCTTGTTTGGTTGTTGCTCTCTTGAGTCGCACCTTGTTTAGTTGTTTCTCTCTTGTGTCACACCTTGTTTGATTGTTGCTCTCTTGAGTAGCACTTTGTTTGGTTGTTGTTCTATTGAGTCACACCATCTTGTTTGGTTGTTGCTCTCTTGAGGCGCACCTTGTTCGGTTGTTGCTCTCTTGAGTCGCACATTGTGTGATCGTTGCTCTTTTGGGTCGCACCTTGTTTGGTTGTTGCTCTCTTGGGTCGCACCTTGTGGCTGTTGTCCTCTTGAGACGCACCATCTTGTTTGGTTGTTGCTATTTTGCGTCGCACCTTGTGGTTATTGTTCTCTTGAGTCGCACCTTGTGGTTGTTGCTCTCTTGAGTCGCACCTTGTGGTTGTTGCTATTTTGCGTCGCACCTTGTGGTTGTTGCTCTCTTGGGTCGCACATTATGTGGTTGTTGCTCTCTTGAGTCGCACCTTGTGTGGTTGTTGCTCTCTTGAGTCGCACATTATGTGGTTGTTGCTCTCTTGAGTCGCACCTTGTTTGGTTGCTATTCTCTTGAGGCGCACCTTGTTTGGTTGTTGTTCTCTTGAGTCGCACCTTGTTTGGTTGTTATTCTCTTGAGGCGCACCTTGTGGCTGTAGCTTTCTTGGGTCGCACCTTGTTTGGTTGTTGCTCTCTTGAGTCGCACCTTGTTTGGTTGTTGCTCTTTTGAGTCGCACCTTGTTCGGTTGTTGCTCTCTTGAGTCGCACATTGTGTGATCGTTGCTCTTTTGGGTCGCACCTTGTTTGGTTGTTGCTCTCTTGGGTCGCACCTTGTGGCTGTTGTTCTCTTGAGACGCACCATCTTGTTTGGTTGTTGCTATTTTGCGTCGCACCTTGTGGTTATTGCTCTCTTGAGTCGCACCTTGTGGTTGTTGCTCTCTTGAGTCGCACCTTGTGGTTGTTGCTATTTTGCGTCGCACCTTGTGGTTGTTGCTCTCTTGGGTCGCACATTATGTGGTTGTTGCTCTCTTGAGTCGCACCTTGTGTGGTTGTTGCTCTTTTGAGTCGCACATTATGTGGTTGTTGCTCTCTTGAGTCGCACCTTGTTTGGTTGTTATTCTCTTGAGGCGCACCTTGTTTGGTTGTTGTTCTCTTGAGTCGCACCTTGTCTGGTTGTTATTCTCTTGAGGCGCACCTTGTTTGGTTGTTGTTCTCTTGAGTCGCACCTTGTTTGGTTGTTGCTCTCTTGAGTCGCACCTTGTGTGGTTGTTGTTATCTTGAGTCGCACTTTGTTTTGTTGTTGCTCTATTGAGTCGCACCTTGTGTGGTTGTTGTTCTCTTGAGTCGCACATTGTGTGGTTGTTGCTCTCTTGAGTCGAACCTTGCGGTTGTTGCTCTCTTGGGTCGCACATTATGTGGTTGTTGCTCCATTGAGTCGCACCTTATTTGGTTGTTGCTCTTTTGAGACGCATTTTGTGTGGTTGTTGCTCTCTTGAGTCGCACCTTGCGGTTGTTGCTCTCTTGTGTCGCACATTATGTGGTTTTTGTTTTTTTAACTCGCACCTTGTGTGGTTGTTGCTCTTTTGAGTCGCACACTGTTTGGTTGTTGCTCTCTTGAGTCGCACATTGTTTGGTTGTTGCTGTCTTGAGTCGCACCTTGTTTGGTTGTTGCTCTCTTGGGTCGCACCTTGTTTTGTTGTTGCTCTCTTGAGTCGCACCTTGCTTGGTTGTTGCTGTCTTGAGTCGCACCTTGTTTGGTTGTTGCTCTCTTGAGTCGCACCGCATGTGTGAGATTTGAGATTTGTAAATGGCTTCGTTAGCTTTTTCTGCTTCATTTAAATATTTATTTTATGGGCTTACGACCATTATAAATATTTTTTTCAGCACTGAAAGAGGTAAATCAAATCTATTCGATTTAAGAACACTTAACAAAATATAGTTTGTCTTAGTAAATTATCGAGTGATAGAATTACTATATCGCTGTGTAATTGATATATTAAAAAATTAGCATGAAAAAAATTGTAAAAATTATAGGACAAATGTTGATAGAAAGACCAATCTGTTTATGATTAATTTACCTGCTTCAGCAGCTTATTATGCATTGTAACCATAAGAGTTTATCTGGTGTTTTATTTATGTTTTATTATTAATTTTCGACCCACGTCATTAAGAATACTATTTGGACATTGAAAAATATATATCATTTATTCTAAACAGGAAGAAAAAAGGTCACAAGCTTCTAACAAAATAACGCACTATTTCTTAACAGTAGATAAAAATAGTAAAATTAGTTGTCCACACGTGTATATAATGATGGAGAGTTCACATCACATAAAGTCTCTGCATAAAATGTATCATTCGATTAGGACCTTATCCAGAGTTAGACGTATGGGGGGGGGGGGGCGTGAAGAGGAGTACTCAACGAATGTAACAAAGTGCCCTCCCCCCTTCCTGAGTAGTCTACGTACGATCGTAATTACGCTCAATTTCCTAGTTCATTGACACAATTTCATGGATTTCACTTTGTACCAGTTAAAATTCTATTTGGTGGGCTCATTTATATAGAATTGCTATTGTATCTCGCTACTTATATAGCTATCCGCTTGATTAGATTTATAAATTAACACAAAATTAAATATGCAGTACAAAAATTCAGATTGAATGCAGTTTTTGGGAACAATTCTGTTTTGGGAACATTTTAGTGGATTTCACTTTGTACCAGTTAAAATTCTATATGTGGGCTTAATTATGTAGAATTGATATTGTATCCTGCTACATATATAGCTATACGCTTTATTACATATATAGGCTGTACATACAATTAATAAAAGATATTCATCATGAAAATCTAGATTCAGAACGATTGATTGCATTTTTTGGGACGATACTATTTACAAACAACCTGTGTCTAATTTATCTGTTTTAATTCTCAATCAGCATGTGTCTCATTGACATCTGTGGCTGTAACAATAATGATGAAACTGCCCAGCACGGCCGACCCTGACATTATGAGCCCTGAGTGCTACCACTTCAGCCAAGAGTGATAATCATTCCGGTTTATCAGATACACACCTGGCTACATAATTCAAAAATTACAAAATGGTTGAACATATTGTTAGGAAAAGGCTGCTTTATTCCTTATTCATGTACCTGCTTATTGTTGCACAACAATTTTTACAGTTACATTGCAGTAATGCAATGTTTCTCTGGCTTCTGTGGCTTTGATAACTTATTATATATGATAGCAGTGGGTGCTCAGGGGCGGATCCAAACATTTGAAAAGGGGCGACCTATTAAAATTTGGTTGGCCTTTGGTCAAAAACGATAAATGTATAAGTCCTTTCTTAGTCTTCTTATTTTACCATTCTTATGTTTAGGCAATTTAATTTTTGAAAAAGGATAGGGCAATTAAGACCCCCTTGAGCCCCCAAGGGTAGTCAGAAGTCCTTGACCGCCCAAGGGTAGTCATAACCCCCCTTGACCCCCAAGGGTAGTCAGGACCACTTGACCCCCAAGGGCAGTCATATGCCCCCTTGACCTCCCAAGGGCAGTCAGGACCTCTTTGACTTCCCAAGGGCAGTCAGCCCCCCCTTGACCTCCCAAGGACAGTCAGAGCCCCCTTGACCCCTCAAGGGCAGTCAGGACCCATTTGACTCCCCAAGGGCAGTCAGGCCCCGCTTGACCTCCCAAGGGCAGTCAGAGCCCTCTTGACCCCTCAAGGGCAGTCAGGACCTCTTTGACTTCCCAAGGGCAGTCAGCCCCCCCTTGACCTCCCAAGGGCAGTCAGAGCCCCCTTGACCTCCCAAGGCAGGCAGGACCCTTGACATTGACCTCCTCTGGATCCGCCACTAGTGTTTCTTCTTGTGCTTCATTCATATTTGATCATTCATTTAGCAGACAACGATATTTTTATTTGATTTGATCAATGAAAGAAAGTCGTATATTAGGTATTAGTATTGGAATAATGGTAAAAACATACTATTAGTGACTATTATGAAATTTAAAAAATGTTTATGTAATTTTCCGTTGTGTTTTTATACAGTATGTCTGGTCCAATCCAAATAAAGGTCAAATATGAACCCATTTGTTGTGTTTCTTTCCCTGTATTTAGTGATTGTGATGATGGATTCACATTACAAGTTTTTGGTCGATGTTCCCGTGTTCGCTTGCGTCCGTCAAGATCAGCTGATAAAAAATCACTCGACCTATATTGGATTGATGTTGTTAACATTAAACCAGCATCACTATCAATATATATTTTATACAAAATTGTGCCCGTGTTGTTAACATTAAACCAGCATCACTATCAATATATATTTTATACAAAATTGTGCCCGTGAAGGGACACGTATGACTGAGAAAATAAAATTAAACTGAGGTTACGATTTATAACACGTGGCAACGGATTATAAATCGTGGCCACGGATTATAAATCGTGGCAACGGTTTCCAAATCGTGGCCCAGCATTATAAATCGTGAATATAATCCGTACCCACGATTTATAATACATGGTCACGATCTATAATCTGCATGAGTGAGTGAGTGAGTGAGTGAGTGAGTGAGTGAGTGAGTGAGTGAGTGAGTGAGTGAGTGAGTGAGTGAGTGAGTGAGTGAGTGAGTGAGTGAGTGAGTGAGTGAGTGAGTGAGTGAGTGAGTGAGTGAGTGAGTGAGTGAGTGAGTGAGTGAGTGAGTGAGTGAGTGAGTGAGTGAGTGAGTGAGTGAGTGAGTGAGTGAGTGAGTGAGTGAGTGAGTGAGTGAGTGAGTGAGTGAGTGAGTGAGTGAGTGAGTGAGTGAGTGAGTGAGTGAGTGAGTGAGTGAGTGAGTGAGTGAGTGAGTTGGTTGCTTGGGTTGGTTTATGAGTGGGTGGGTTTGTTTGTGGGTTCAATATATCAAGAAATGAAATGAATGAAATGAATCGGGCTTTAGGCCACCTTTGTGCACATATAGGCTAAACTGGGCCAGGAGAACCTCCTGAGGATGGTGAGATGATTGAGATGACACTGTCCTTCAGACACAGGATTCGAAATTCGAGCCCTGGCGGTCTGAGGCCGAGCACGCTACCTCTCGGTCACGGAGGCTCCACACAATACTAGCTTTCACACGTGGATGGGGAAGAAACAATTTTGTTTCTTTCAAACCGCCGAGACCGGGAACCGAACCCCGGTCTCTTGCGTGAAAGGCAGCGGTGCTAACCACTACCCTAGGGCCCCCGCCCAATATATATCAAGAAGAGTTCATACATGTCATGAGTTAGCTGTGTAAGCATGGCTGCACTCAGTGAACAAGGTACATTGATTCTGTGTTGGCTCAACGTTGGCACACCGTCTGGCTGCACTCAGTGAACGCTGTACATTGAATCTATATTGGCTGTGCCAACGTTGAGCCAACACATAATCAATGTACCACGTTCACTGGGATAGGGCTGGCTGCATGCCACCGTCAACAACACAAGTCATAGAACCAATTCTGGGCCAATGCTGTGCCAATGTCATAGACGCTGCTCCAGCCTTGGCCCAGCACTGGTTCTATGCATCGTGTTTAGTGGGTGATTCATTAGTACTTCACACTACAATAGTCACCGCGAGGCTGAAGTCTATACAGTAATACAGCTATGCAAATCCAAAAGGCAGTACCTGCTGATTTGTAAACTAAGCAGATACTGTCTTTTGGCTTAGCATGGCAGAATAGTCATGCTCGAATCACGTAAAATGGGACCTCGATAACAAACATCTGAGACGGCTGGGATTCGAACCCAGTGCCTTTGAGTTTCGAGCCACAACCGGGTTCAACTTGTGGCCGATAAATGGAGTAAAAGCCGAGGAGACACGGATTCGACTCCAGCTGCCCAGCAAACACGAGACGTTGACACGGGTTCATTTCCAGCTGACGTTGACCCTATGCTGGTTCAAAGACAGTGGCCCAACATTAAACCTGTGGAGGTTAAATTTAGGGACAGAGTCGGCGAAGGTGTCCACCATTGACCCACCATCGGCCGAATGTCACAGGGTGAAAAGATATACCATCGTGGGCCCAATGTCACAAGGTGAAAAGATATACCACCGTAGGCCCAATGTCACAGGGTGAAAAGATATACCACCGTGGGCCCAATGTCACAAGGTGAAAAGATATACCACCGTAGGCCCAATGTCACAAGGTGAAAAGATATACCATCGTAGGCCCAATGTCACAAGGTGAAAAGATATACCATCGTAGGGCCAATGTCACAAGGTGAAAAGATATACAACCTTTGGCCCAATGTCACAAGGTGAAAAGATATACCACCGTAGGCCCAATGTCACAAAGTGAAAAGATATACCACCGTAGGCCCAATGTCACAGGGTGAAAAGATATACCACCGTAGGCCCAATGTCACAAGGTGAAAAGATATACCATCGTGGGCCCAATGTCACAAGGTGAAAAGATATACCACCGTAGGCCCAATGTCACAAGGTGAAAAGATATACCACCGTAGGGCCAATGTCACAAGGTGAAAAGATATACCACCGTAGGCCTATGTCTCAAAGTGAAAAGATATACCACCGTAGGGCCAATGTCACAAAGTGAAAAGATATACCACCGTAGGCCCAATGTCACAAGGTGAAAAGATATACCATCGTGGGCCCAATGTCACAAGGTGAAAAGATATACCACCGTAGGCCCAATGTCACAAAGTGAAAAGATATACCACCGTAGGGCCAATGTCACAAGGTGAAAAGATATACCACCGTAGGCACAATGTCACAAGGTGAAAAGATATACCACCGTAGGGCCAATGTCACAAGGTGAAAAGATATACCACCGTAGGCCCAATGTCCCAAAGTGAAAAGATATACCACCGTGGGCCCAATGTCACAAAGTGAAAAGATATACCACCGTAGGCCCAATGTCACAAAGTGAAAAGATATACCACCGTAGGGCCAATGTCACAAAGTGAAAAGATATACCACCGTAGGCCCAATGTCACAAGGTGAAAAGATATACCACCGTAGGGCCAATGTCACAAGGTGAAAAGATATACCACCGTAGGCCCAATGTCACAAAGTGAAAAGATATACCACCGTGGGCCCAATGTCACAAAGTGAAAAGATATACCACCGTAGGGCCAATGTCACAAAGTGAAAAGATATACCACTGTAGGCCCAATGCCACAAAGTGAAAAGATATACCACCGTGGGCCCAATGTCACAAAGTGAAAAGATATACCACCGTGGGCCCAATGTCACAAAGTGAAAACATATACCAACGTGGGCCCAATGTCACAAAGTGAAAAGATTTACCACCGTGGGCCCAATGTCACAAAGTGAAAAGATATACCACCGTAGGGCCAATGTCACAAGGTGAAAAGATATACCACCGTAGGCCCAATGTCACAAAGTGAAAAGATATACCACCGTGGGCCCAATGTCACAAAGTGAAAAGATATACCACCGTGGGCCCAATGTCACAAAGTGAAAAGATATACCACCGTGGGCCCAATGTCACAAAGTGAAAACATATACCACCGTGGGCCCAATATCACAAGGTGAAAAGATATACATTTTATACAGGATGATGTAAAATAAATGTTTCAGATAAAAGGATTCCGTTTTAAGTCAAGATAACGAGGTGAACCTATAAGCTCCCCACCACTATTATGACGAGGTGAACCTATAAGCTCCCCACCACTATCATGACGAGGTGAACCTATAAGCTCCCCACCACTATTATGACGAGGTGAACCTATAAGCTCCCCACCACTATTATGACGAGGTGAACCTATAAGCTCCCCACCACTATTATGACGAGGTGAACCTATAAGCTTCCCACCACTATTATGACGAGGTGAACCTATAAGCTCCCCACCACTATTATGACGAGGTGAACCTATAAGCTCCCCACCACTATTATGACGAGGTGAACCTATAAGCTCCCCACCACTATTATGACGAGGTGAACCTGTAAGCTCCCACCACTATTATGACGAGGTGAACCTATAAACTCTCCACCACTATTATGACGAGGTGAACGTATAAGCTCCCCACCACTATTATGACGAGGTGAACCTATAAGCTCCCCACTGCTATTATGACGAGGTGAACCTATAAGCTCCCCACCACTATTATGTATGACAGTAATTAATCAATATTATGACAGTAATTTAGTAATTTCCTTACTTAAAATAATCTGCTAAATCATCGATCTAAATAAACCGTGTTAAGATGTTATACACCCTTTACCTGCTAGTGACGCATAAGTCATAGTGTTCACACTTACACCCTTTACCTGGACAAAACGTTGTCAAAACAATTAATTATAAAAAACGTAAAACTGACTTTATAATTTATTGTTGGGTAACGATAAAGCCATTGGAGTGAATGGAAGGGGGGGGGCGGGGGGGGGGGGCAAATATAAAAGAGATCTGACAAATTCTTTCTGATCTCACGTTTTGTCAGTTATACATTTTCAGGCATCAGCCTAATTTTGGTTGATGCCTATTGTCATAAAGCAGGGCGTCCGTCCGTCCGTGCGTTTGTCGGTCCGTACGTGCGTCTGTGCGCCACGTTGAGCACTATTACTGGAATGCACATTAAAGTGAACATGCAAGTTAATTATGGCTAAACCTTGATTTCATTTACATTAGACGTTTATCTAACCTCTATGATCTTGATTTTTTCCGATTTGCAAATTTTCCCCTCAACGCGACCCACTCAATTATTTGTTATGTATCGCTCCAAAATGTATGCATATATTTATTTCACCAAAAACTCAGAAGGGTTCGAAAATGGGCGCGTATCGGACAAAAACGGCGGCCAAAATCTATAGTCAATTGTTTTTTAAATATGCGTTATATCCGGATAACAGCGCCTGATAGTAAAACCATCACTGTAGAGCGAAATGGGCGATTTAAAGAGGGATATGCCCTTAATTTCAACTCGATTCAATTGAAAATGGTCGACTTGCGGCTATTATTAACTTTATTATGCATACTATCTGAAAAAGCTAGACCATAGCTAGACCATTGCCATAAAACAAAATGTGCAGTTTAAGAGAGAGGTATGCTCTGAATATCTCAACTCAATCAAAATCAAAATGCCCGACGTGTGGCAATTATTGACTTTAATATGTGAAATGTTTGGCAAAGCGTGCCAGATAGCTAGGCAATTAATATAAAACGAAATGTACAGTTTCAGGGAAGCATATTTCCTTAGAAATTTCAACTCGATCAAATTGAAAATAGCCGACTTGCCGCCGTTATTGACTTTAAAAAGCATAATATCTGGAAAACCGTGCCAGTAGCTAGACCATTACTATAAAACAAAATGTGGGGCTTTATGGAGGGATATGCCCTGAAAAAATTAAACTCAATCAAATTAAAAAGGCCGACTTGCAGCCATTATTGACTATAATATAAGTAATATCTAGAAAACCGTGTCAGATAGCTAGACCATTACTGCATAGCAAAATATGCGCCTTTAGGGAAGGATGCACCCTGAAAATGTATGCCATATGTATATCTATTTTACCAATAACTCGAGTTCAAAAATGGGCGCACATCGGACAAAAATGGCGTCCAAAATCTACCGGCAATTATTTTTTAAATATGCGTAATATCTGGAAAACAGTGCCCGATAGTTAGACCATTAGCATTGAACAAAATGTGCGGTTTCAGAGAGGTATATGCCAGAAAAAATATCAACTCGATAAAATTTTAAATGGCCGACTTGCGGCTATTATTGACTTTAAAATGGCCGACTTCCGACCATTATTTATTTTGACATTTGGCAAAAAATGTGAATTTCTCTCATATTATCTGTCTAACATGACTAATTTGGAATAAATTGTCACGCCAATAGAGCATTGCGTCATTAAAATGAACATTATAAAATATATATGTATATGGGTTAGTTCTATTAAATTACAGGAAAATCGACATGATGTGTAAACTTAAAATTAAATTTTCCATTACCATTTTTGAACACTTAAACAAACACAGGGTATTCAAAATATGCATCATAACTACTTAAAATGAAGCTAAACATCATTGTCGTGATATGTACCGACTTTGTATATCAGAACCTGACGTCTACAGACGTCATATTCTGACAGTCCCCGCGCTAAGGGGTCAACAGAATCTGCTTGTTTATCGATCTCAATAAACCGTGGTAACACTTACACCCTTTACCTGGAATACATTATACATTATAAAAAACTTAAAACGGTCAAAATATTTAATTTTTTAGCATAATTTATTGGTGTTCTACTTTGTTTTGACAATGTTTGGTCCATGAATCAGATGGGGTATAATAATAAAACCGCTGAAGTAAATGAGGGGTGCTGATATACAAGGGAACTGACAAAACACTCCCGATCTCACGTTTTGTCAGTTTTCGTTTTACGTTTATAGGCCTCAGCTAAATTTTGGCATATGTATATTGTCGTCATGCTGCGCGTCCGTCCGTCCGTCCGTCCGCCTGTCCGCTTTTAGCACTAATGTACGCGTATTGCGTTATCCATATTCAGTAGTGCGCACTGCGTATTGCATCATTCTATTTTCCATGTATCCCCATGGACAGTCCGTAATGCGTTTTGAAATCAGAGAGTTTAGTCGCCATTTGCAAAAAGCTCTTCAGAAACTGCAGCTGTGTAACAAAATTTAAGCATGCCTGCAAAACTATCCAAAATATATACTGACAGAAAGAATATTGAAGGCGAGTGATAAAAACAAGAGAAACGATCAAGCAGTCCTCCTTATAAGCTGGCTATATTTCGGTTTTTATTCAGGCAAGATCAGATAGTGTGATGTCTCAAGTATCTTTAAATGGAACAATCAATTTCAAATTTATCATAGTACAAGAGCGGAATATGTTGTCATGATCATGCAGACCACATTGAACAACTTCATATTTAGCACAAGCATAGACCTTTATTCAGAGCGTGGCCAATGTCATTCAAATTGACCCGGGTTCGAGCCCCGCTGATAATACTTAGGTCTTTCAGAGAAATATCATTGTTTGTACTTTCTCCCCTCTCAATGTACCAAGACGATCACGTTAATGGCGGCCTCGTCGAGGTAGGGTTAGAACCAATGTATTGACCTGATCCTGCACAGAGGCGTTTCTATAACACCACAGACGTTGAAGCAATGTTCGTTTAATGCTGGCCAAGAAATACAATTCTAGGTGAGCGAGCATATTGTGAGCGATATGCATTTTCAACCGAATATATGCGGATTTACCTCAAAACGCTCCGCATTGCGTGTACACATCGCTACATGGAGCGATTTCACTTTGTACGCACTACGGACTACGTTATACGCAATACTGACACATGGAAAGATAACCACTGTTTTACTATGGTGGCGATGTATACGCAGTACGCACTACGGAATACGGATAACGCAATACGCGCACATAGAAAGCTGGCTTAACTTGTTTCGCGTTATTACTGGAATGCACATCAAACTTCACATGTGGTTTAATTTTGACTTTTCACTAAACCATGTATCGCCCGAAATTTTATGGGATGTATGATTTCGAAAATGGGCGCGCATGAGGGGGGCAAAAACTAGGTCACGGCGACTAAAATGTAAAGTTACAGCAGAACTTTCTATATGGCTAGATTCTAGTAATAAAATGTTACAAACATGACGTTCACATTGTCACTCTACAAAAAACATTACCCCTTCAAGCTGAAATATCTTTGTATAAACCACGGACACCAAAGGGGTTTTTCAATTTGAAATTATCATAAATGTCTTATTATAGTCAGCTCTTTCCGCTTCATTTGAATACCTATGTTACAGGTCTATGGCCATTATAAATATTTTGACCTCTGACAGTGCGGGGATCGACTTTATACGTCAAAATCTGTTTGTTCAAGTCCGGAGAACAAAAAATCATCAAAAAATATTGCAAAATTATAAATGAATCACCCAGATAACTTGCCCGAATTTTAATTAGGATTTGTGGTAATAAATTAACGAGTCCGTGCTTCTACAATTGAACGAATTTAACAAAAAAAAAAAAATTCTACAAAAACGTCACATTCTAGTTTCCGAAATTAGAATTGAACTAACAAACGCCTCACTTATAAATGATACTCAACAATATCATGATAGACAAATCATATAATTAGTTACCATAACATTCACCAGGTGCCGCTACATCTCGGTAGTTAATTGTCAGTAATATTCTGTGAAACTCAATAGCCTTGACCTCCATTGTTGTCACCGAGCTAGCTACTACAATGAAGTATGGGGGAGGGGTCTTATATAACTTTGTTTTCACCGAGTTTTCATTTAAATGGTTTCCGGTGACGTCACTGCGTTTCACAGAATTCCCATAATGACAAGAGAAGGGGGCGTTGCCCTTTGGAGGACGGCTGACTGCCTCGCCAGCCATATACGCGTCACGGATTCGAACCTCTCTGATCCTGCGTGTTTTTTTTTGGCTCTAGATATGTCCATAATATGACAACATGTCCATAGACTATAATTGCATCATTTTAATTTTTTAATTTTGTGTTGCGCGTTTACCAGTTACAATATTTAATTTCAGACAGGCATGTCCAAAATAAGGAATACGGAAATAACTGATAAAAGGGGATCTATGGATCTGGTAATTTTCGTGAATTTAAATTTTCGCGAATTTGTGATTTTGCTTTTTTCACGAGTTCTAGAATTCGTGAGTTTTCAATTTCGAAAAAAAAATTCTATCGTGATTATATCTAACAGATAGTCACTGAGCTGAAATGTCACATCTAACTTATACTCTACAATAGCACGATGGACAAATCATAAGTTTAGTTACCATACCATTCACCAGGTGCCGCTACATCTTAGTAGTAAATAGTATTATTCACATAATGGCAAGAGAAGGGGGCGTGGCGCTTTGGTAGAGCACCTGACTGCCTCGTCAGCCATGCATAAATCCCGGGTTCGAACCTGCTCATTCTGCGTGTTGACATATCTATGTTTCTCTCTTTTTAATGTGACCAGACAAACACGGTATTGACGGTCTCGTTCAGTTTAGACTGGAACCAGTGTATCGACGTTAATTTGGCGCAGGCATCGCGCTGTGCAAAATTAACGTGAATACACTGGTTTCAGTTTAGGCTGAAACCAGTGTATCGAGGTTAATTTGGCGCAGGCATCGCGCTGCGCAAAATTAACGTAAATACACTGGCCAAAGGTTTAACAGTATATATACGGCCCTAACGAGACAAGGGTTAAACATTAAATATACGGCCCTAGCGAGGCAAGGCTTAAACAGTATATATACGGGCCTAGCGAGACAAGGGTTAAACAGTATATATACGGCCCTAGCGAGACAAGAGTTAAACAGTATATATACGGCCCTAGCGAGACAAGAGTTAAACAGTATATATACGGCCCTAGCGAGACAAGAGTTAAACAGTATATATACGGGCCTAGCGAGACGAGGGTTAAAGCGTATATATACGGCCCTAACGAGACAAGGGTTAAACAGTATATATATACGGGCCTAGCGAGACAAGGGTTAAACCGTATATATACGGGCTTAGCGAGAAAAGGGTTAAACAGTATATATATGGGCCTAGCGAGACAAGGGTTAAACAGTATATATGCGGCCCTAACGAGACAAGGGTTAAACAGTATATATACGGGCCTAACGAGACAAGGGTTAAACAGTATATATACGGCCCTAGCGAGACAAGGGTTAAACAGTATATATATACGGGCCTAGCGAGACAAGGGTTAAACAGTATATATACGGCCCTAGCGAGACAAGGGTTAAACAGTATATATACGGCCCTAGCGAGACAAGGGTTAAACAGTATATATACGGGCCTAGAGAGACAAGGGTTAAACAGTATATATACGGCCCTAGCGAGACAAGGGTTAAACAGTATATATATACGGCCTAGCGAGACAAGGGTTAAACAGTATATATACGGCCCTAGCGAGACAAGGGTTAAACAGTATATATATACGGCCCTAGCGAGACAAGGGTTAAACAGTATATATACGGCCCTAACGAGACAAGGGTTAAACAGTATATATATGGGCCTAACGAGACAAGGGTTAAACAGTATATATACGACCCTAGCGAGACAAGGGTTAAACAGTATATATATACGGGCCTAGCGAGACAAGGGTTAAACAGTATATATACGGGTCTAGCGAGACAAGGGTTAAACAGTATATATACGGCCCTAGCGAGACAAGGGTTAAACAGTATATATACGGGCCTAGCGAGACAAGGGTTAAACAGTATATATACGGCCCTGGCGAGACAAGGGATAAACAGTATATATACGGGCTTAGCGAGACAAGGGTTAAACAGTATATATATACGGGCCTAGCGAAACAAGGGTTAAACGAGAAAAGGGTTTAAGAGTATATATACGGCCCTAGCGAGACAAGGGATTAACAGTATATATACGGCCCTAGCGAGATAAAGGGTTAAACAGTATATATACGGGTCTAGCGAGACAAGGGTTAAATAGTATATATACGGCCCTAGCGAGACAAGGGTTAAACAGTATATATACGGCCCTAACGAGACAAGGGTTAAACAGTATATATATATATACGGCCCTAGCGAGACAAGGGTTAAACAGTATATATACGGCCCTAACGAGACAAGGGTTAAACAGTATATATACGGGCCTAGCGAGACAAGGGTTAAACATTATATATATACGGCCCTTACGAGACAAGGGTTAAACAGTATTTATACGGGCTTGGCGAGACAAGGGTTAAACAGTATATATACGGCCCTAAGGAGACAAGGGTTTAACAGTATATATACAGGTCTAGCGACACAAGGGTTAAACAGTATATATACGGCCTTAACGAGACAAGGGTTAAACAGTATATATACGGGCCTAGCGAGACAAGGGTTAAACAGTATATATACGGCCCTAACGAGACAAGGGTTAAACAGTATATATACGGCCCTAACGAGACAATGGTTAAACAGTATATATATACGGACCTAGCGAGACAAGGGTTAAACAGTATATATATACGGACCTAGCGAGACAAGGGTTAAACAGTATATATACGGCCCTAGCGAGACAAGGGTTAAACAGTATATATACGGCCCTAACGAAACAAGGGTTAAACAGTATATATATACGGCCCTAGCGAGACAAGGGTTAAACAGTATATATACGGCCCTAACGAGACAAGGGTTAAACAGTATATATATACGGCCCTAACGAGACAAGGGTTAAACAGTATATTTACGGGCCTAGCGAGACAAGGGTTAAACAGTATATATACGGGTCTAGCGAGACAAGGGTTAAACAGTATATATACGGCCCTAACGAGACAAGGGTTAAACGAGACAAGGGTTAAACAGTATATATTCTCACCTAGCGAGACAAGGGTTAACAGTCTATATACGGGCTTAGCGAGACAAGGGTTAAACAGTATATATACGGGCCTAGCGAGACAAGGGTTAAACAGTATATATACGGGCTTAGCGAGACAAGGGTTAAACAGTATATATACGGGTCTAGCGAGACAAGGGTTAAACGGTATATATACGGGCCTAACGAGACAAGGGTTAAACAGTATATATACGGCCCTAGCGAGACAAGGGTTAAACAGTATATATACGGGCCTAACGAGACAAGGGTTAAACAGTATGTATACGGGCCTAGCGAGACAAGGGTTAAACCGTATATATACGGCATAGCGAGACAAGGGTTAAACAGTATATATACAGGCCTAGCGAGACAAGGGTTGAACAGTATATGTACGGCCCTAACGAGACAATGGTTAAACGAGACAAGGGTTAAACAGTATATATTCGGACCTAGCGAGACAAGGGTAAACAGTATATATACGGGCTTAGCGAGACAAGGGTAAACAGTATATATACGGGCCTAGCGAGACAAGGGTTAAACAGTATATATACGGGCCTAGCGAGACAAGGGTTAAACAGTATATATACGGGTCAAGCGAGACAAGGGTTAAACAGTATATATACGGGTCTAGCGAGACAAGGGTTAAACAGTATATATACGGCCCTAGCGAGACAAGGGTTAAACAGTATATATACGGCCCTAACGAGACAAGGGTTAAACGAGACAAGGGTTAAACAGTATATATTCGCACCTAGCGAGACAAGGGTTAAACAGTCTATATACGGGCTTAGCGAGACAAGGGTTAAACAGTATATATACGGGCCTAGCGAGACAGGAGTTAAACAGTATATATACGGCCCTAACGAGACAAGGGTTAAACAGTATATATACGGGCCTAGCGAGACAAGGGTTAAACAGTATATATATACGGCCCTTACGAGACAAGGGTTAAACAGTATATATACGGGCCTAACGAGACAAGGGTTAAACAGTATATATATACGGACCTAGCGAGACAAGGGTTAAACAGTATATATATACGGGCTTAGCGAGACAAGGGATAAACAGTATATATATACGGGCATAGCGAGACAAGGGTTAAACAGTATATATACGGGTCTAGCGAGACAAGGGTTAAACAGTATATATACGGGCCTAACGAGACAAGGGTTAAACAGTATATATACGGCATAGCGAGACAAGTGTTAAACAGTATATATACGGGCCTAACGAGACAAGGGTTAAACAGTATATATACGACCCTAGCGAGACAAGGGTTAAACAGTATATATACGGGCCTAACGAGACAAGGGTTAAACAGTATATATGCGGCATAGCGAGACAAGGGTTAAACAGTATATATACGGGCCTAGTGAGACAAGGGTTGAACAGTATATATACGGCCCTAACGAGACAAGAGTTAAACGAGACAAGGGTTAAACAGTATATATTCGGGCCTAGCGAGACAAGGGTTAAACAGTATATATACGGGCCTAGCGAGACAAGGGTGAAACAGTATATATACGGCCCTAACGAGACAAGGGTTAAACGAGACAAGGGTTAAACAGTATATATACGGGCCTAGCAGGACAAGGGTTAAACAGTATATATACGGCCCTAGAGAGACAAGGGTTAAACAGTATATATACGGGCTTAGCGAGACAAGGGTTAAACAGTATATATACGGGCCTAGCGAGACAAGGATTAAACAGTATATATACGGGCCTAGCGGGACTAGGGTTAAACAGTATATATACGGGTCTAGCGAGACAAGGGTTAAACAGTATATATACGGGCCTAGCAGGACAAGGGTTAAACAGTATATATACGGCCCTAGAGAGACAAGGGTTAAACAGTATATATACGGGCTTAGCGAGACAAGGGTTAAACAGTATATATACGGCCCTAGCGTAACAAGGGTTAAACAGTATATATACGGCCCTAGCGAGACAAGCGTTAAACAGTATATATACGGCCCTAGCGAGACAAGGGTTAAACAGTATATATACGGCCCTAACGAGACAAGGGTTAAACAGTATATATATACGGCCCTAGCGAGACAAGGGTTAAACAGTATATATACGGGCCTAGCGAGACAAGGGTTAAACAGTATAGATATACGGCCCTAACGAGACAAGGGTTGAACAGTATATATACGGGCTTAGCGA
>OZ024909.1:4311310-4333573 GCA_964017125.1 Flabesymbios commensalis | reverse complement strand
AGTATATATACGGCCCTAGCGAGACAAGGGTTAAACAGTATATCTACCGGTCCAGCGAGACAAGGGTTAAACAGTATATATACGGCCCTAGCGAGACAGGGTTAAACAGTATATATACGGCCCTAGCGAGACAAGGGTTAAACAGTATATATATACGGGCTTAGCGAGACAAGGGTTAAACAGTATATATACGGGCCTAGCGAGACAAGGGTTAAACAGTATATATACGGCCCTAGCGATACAAGGGTTAAACAGTATATATACGGCCCTAGCGAGACAAGGGTTAAACAGTATATATACGGCCCTAGCGAGACAAGGGTTAAACAGTATATATATACGGGCTTAGCGAGACAAGGGTTAAACAGTATATATACGGGCCTAGCGAGACAAGGGTTAAACAGTATATATACGGCCCTAGCGATACAAGGGTTAAACAGTATATATACGGCCCTAGCGAGACAAGGGTTAAACCGTATATATATACGGCCCTAGCGAGACAAGGATTAAACAGTAAATATACGGGCCTAGCGAGACAAGGGTTAAACCGTATATATATACGGCCCTAGCGAGACAAGGATTAAACAGTATATATACGACCCTAACGAGAAAAGGGTTAAACAGTATATATACGGGCCTAGCGAGACAAGGGTTAAACAGTATATATACGGCCCTAACGAGACAAGGGTTAAACAGTATGTATACGGCCCTAGCGAGACAAGGGTTAAACAGTATATATACGGCCCTAGCGAGACAAAGGTTAAACCGTATATATAAGGCCCTAGCGAGACAAGGATTAAACAGTATATATACGGCTCTAACGAGACAAGGGTTGAACAGTATATATACGGGCCTAGCGAGACAAGGGTTAAACAGTATATATACGGGCCTAGCGAGACAAGGGTTAAACAGTATTTATATACGGCCCTAGCGAGACAAGGATTAAACAGTTTATATACGGACCTAGCGAGACCAGGGTTAAACCGTATATATATACGGCCCTAGCGAGACGAGGATTAAACAGTATATATACGGGTCTAGCGAGAAAAGGGTTAAACAGTATATATACGGCCCTAGCAGACAAGGATTAAACAGTATATATACGGGTCTGGCGAGACAAGGGTTAAACCGTATATATATATACGGCCCTAGCGAGACAAGGGTTAAACCGTATATATACGGCCCTAGCGAGACAAGGATTAAACAGTATATATACGGGTCTGGCGAGACAAGGGTTAAACCGTATATATATACGGCCCTAGCGAGACAAGGGTTAAACCGTATATATACGGCCCTAGCGAGACAAGGGTTAAACAGTATATATACGGGCCTAGCGAGACAAGGGTTAAACCGTATATATACGGCCCTAACGAGACAAGGGTTAAACAGTATATATACGGGCCTAGAGAGACAAGGGTTAAACAGTATATATACAGGCCTAGCGGGACAAGGGTTAAACAGTATATATACGGCCCTAACGAGACAAGGGTTAAACAGTATATATACGGGCCTAGCGAGACAAGGGTTAAACAGTATATATACGGGCCTAGCGAGACAAGGATTAAACAGTATATATACGGCCCTAACGAGACAAGGGTTAAACAGTATATATACGGGCCTAGCGAGACAAGGGTTAAACCGTATATATACGGCCCTAGCGAAATATATTATCGGGCCTAGCGAGACAAAGGTTAAACAGTATATTTATGGGCCTAGCGAGACAAGACTTAAACCGTATATATATACGGCCCTAGCGAGACAAGGATTAAACAGTATATATACGGGCCTAGCGAGACAAGGGTTAAACCGTATATATATATACGGCCCTAGCGAGACAAGGATTAAACAGTATATATACGGCCCTAACGAGACAAGGGTTAAACAGTATATATACGGCCCTAGCGAGACAAGGGTTAAACAGTATATATACGGCCCTAGCGAGACAAGGGTTAAACCGTATATATACGGCCCTAGCGAGACAAGGATTAAACAGTATATATACGGCTCTAACGAGACAAGGGTTGAACAGTATATATACGGGCCTAGCGAGACAAGGGTTAAACAGTATATATACGGGCCTAGCGAGACAAGGGTTAAACCGTATATATATACGGCCCTAGCGAGAAAAGGAATAAAAAGTTTATATACGGGCCTAGCGAGACAAGGGTTAAACCGTATATATATACGGCCCTAGCGAGACAAGGGTTAAACCGTATATATACGGCCCTAGCGAGACGAGGATTAAACAGTATATATACGGGTCTAGCGAGAAAAGGGTTATATATACGGCCCTAGCGAGACAAGGGTTAAACAGTATATATACGGCCCTAGCGAGACAAGGGTTAAACCGTATATATACGGCCCTAGCGAGACAAGGATTAAACAGTATATATACGGCTCTAACGAGACAAGGGTTGAACAGTATATATACGGGCCTAGCGAGACAAGGGTTAAACAGTATATATACGGGCCTAGCGAGACAAGGGTTAAACCGTATATATATACGGCCCTAGCGAGAAAAGGATTAAAAAGTTTATATACGGGCCTAGCGAGACAAGGGTTAAACCGTATATATATACGGCCCTAGCGAGACAAGGGTTAAACCGTATATATACGGCCCTAGCGAGACGAGGATTAAACAGTATATATACGGGTCTAGCGAGAAAAGGGTTAAACAGTATATATATACGGCCCTAGCGAGACAAGGATTAAACAGTATATATACGGGTCTGGCGAGACAAGGGTTAAACCGTATATATATACGGCCCTAGCGAGACAAGGGTTAAACCGTATATACACGGGCCTAGCGAGTCAAGGGTTAAACGAGACAAGGGTTAAACAGTATATATACGGCCCTAGCGAGACAAGGGTTAAACAGTATATATACGGGCCTAGCGAGACAAGGGTTAAACCGTATATATACGGCCCTAGCGAGACAAGGGTTAAACAGTATATATACGGGCCTAGCGAGACAAGGGTTAAACCCTATATATACGGCCCTAACGAGACAAGGGTTAAACAGTATATATACGGGCCTAGAGAGACAAGGGTTAAACAGTATATATACGGGCCTAGCGGGACAAGGGTTTAAACAGTATATATACGGGCCTAGCGAGACAAGGGTTAAACCGTATATATACGGCCCTAGCGAGACAAGGGTTAAACAGTATATATACGGGCCTAGCGAGACAAGGGTTAAACCCTATATATACGGCCCTAACGAGACAAGGGTTAAACAGTATATATACGGGCCTAGAGAGACAAGGGTTAAACAGTATATATACGGGCCTAGCGGGACAAGGGTTAAACAGTATATATACGGCCCTAACGAGACAAGGGTTAAACAGTATATATACGGGCCTAGCGAGACAAGGGTTAAACAGTATATATACGGGCCTAGCGAGACAAGGGTTAAACAGTATATATACGGCCCTAACGAGACAAGGGCTAAACAGTATATATACGGGCCTAGCGAGACAAGGGTTAAACCGTATATATACGGGCCTAGCAAGACTAGGATTAAACAGTATATATACAGCCCTAGCGGGACGAGGGTTAAACAGTATATATACGGCCCTAGCGAGACAAGGGTTAAACAGTATATATACGGGCCTAGCGAGACAAGGGTTAAACCGTATATATACGGCCCTAACGAGACAAGGGTTAAACAGTATATATACGGGCCTAGAGAGACAAGGGTTAAACAGTATATATACGGGCCTAGCGGGACAAGGGTTAAACAGTATATATACGGCCCTAACGAGACAAGGGTTAAACAGTATATATACGGGCCTAGCGAGACAAGGGTTAAACAGTATATATACGGGCCTAGCGAGACAAGGATTAAAAAGTATATATACGGCCCTAACGAGACAAGGGTTAAACAGTATATATACGGGCCTAGCCAGACAAGGGTTAAACCGTATATATACGGCCCTAGCGAAATATATTATCGGGCCTAGCGAGACAAGGGTTAAACAGTATATATATGGGCCTAGCGAGACAAGACTTAAACCGTATATATATACGGCCCTAGCGAGACAAGGATTAAACAGTATATATACGGGCCTAGCGAGACAAGGGTTAAACCGTATATATATATACGGCCCTAGCGAGACAAGGATTAAACAGTATATATACGGCCCTAACGAGACAAGGGTTAAACAGTATATATACGGCCCTAGCGAGACAAGGGTTAAACAGTATATATACGGCCCTAGCGAGACAAGGGTTAAACCGTATATATACGGCCCTAGCGAGACAAGGATTAAACAGTATATATACGGCTCTAACGAGACAAGGGTTGAACAGTATATATACGGGCCTAGCGAGACAAGGGTTAAACAGTATATATACGGGCCTAGCGAGACAAGGGTTAAACCGTATATATATACGGCCCTAGCGAGAAAAGGATTAAAAAGTTTATATACGGGCCTAGCGAGACAAGGGTTAAACCGTATATATATAAGGCCCTAGCGAGACAAGGGTTAAACCGTATATATACGGCCCTAGCGAGACGAGGATTAAACAGTATATATACGGGTCTTGCGAGAAAAGGGTTAAACAGTATATATATACGGCCCTAGCGAGACAAGGATTAAACAGTATATATACGGGTCTGGCGAGACAAGGGTTAAACCGTATATATATACGGCCCTAGCGAGACAAGGGTTAAACCGTATATACACGGGCCTAGCGAGACAAGGGTTAAACGAGACAAGGGTTAAACAGTATATATACGGCCCTAGCGAGACAAGGGTTAAACAGTATATATACGGGCCTAGCGAGACAAGGGTTAAACCGTATATATACGGCCCTAGCGAGACAAGGGTTAAACAGTATATATACGGGCCTAGCGAGACAAGGGTTAAACCCTATATATACGGCCCTAACGAGACAAGGGTTAAACAGTATATATACGGGCCTAGCGAGACAAGGGTTAAACCCTATATATACGGCCCTAACGAGACAAGGGTTAAACAGTATATATACGGGCCTAGAGAGACAAGGGTTAAACAGTATATATAAGGGCCTAGCGGGACAAGGGTTAAACAGTATATATACGGGCCTAGCGAGACAAGGGTTAAACCGTATATATACGGCCCTAGCGAGACAAGGGTTAAAAAGTATATATACGGGCCTAGAGAGACAAGGGTTAAACAGTATATATACGGGCCTAGCGAGACAAGGGTTAAACAGTATATATACGGCCCTAACGAGACAAGGGCTAAACAGTATATATACGGGCCTAGCGAGACAAGGGTTAAACCGTATATATACGGGCCTAGCGAGACAAGGATTAAACAGTATATATACAGCCCTAGCGGGACGAGGGTTAAACAGTATATATACGGCCCTAGCGAGACAAGGGTTAAACCAGTATATATACGGGTCTAGCGAGACAAGGGTTAAACAGTATATATACAGGTCTAGCAGGACAAGGGTTAAACAGTATATATACGGCCCTAGCGAGACAAGGGTTAAACAGTATATATACGGGTCTAGCGAGACAAGGGTTAAACAGTATATATACGGGCCTAGCGAGACAAGGGTAAAACAGTATATATACGGCCCTAGCGAGACAAGGGTTAAACCGTATATATATACGGCCGTAGCGAAATATATTATCGGGCCTAGCGAGACAAGGATTAAACAGTTTATATACGGGCCTAGCGAGACAAGGGTTAAATCGTATATATATACGGCCCTAGCGAGACAAGGGTTAAACCGTATATATACGGCCCTAGCGAGACGAGGATTAAACAGTATATATACGGGTCTAGCGAGGAAAGGGTTAAACAGTATATATACGGCCCTAGCGAGACAAGGATTAAACAGTATATATACGGGTCTGGCGAGACAAGGGTTAAACCGTATATATATACGGCCCTAGCGAGACAAGGGTTAAACCGTATATACACGGGCCTAGCGAGACAAGGGTTAAACGAGACAAGGGTTAAACAGTATATATACGGCCCTAGCGAGACAAGGGTTAAACAGTATATATACGGGCCTAGCGAGACAAGGGTTAAACCGTATATACACGGGCCTAGCGAGACAAGGGTTAAACGAGACAAGGGTTAAACAGTATATATACGGCCCTAGCGAGACAAGGGTTAAACAGTATATATACGGGCCTAGCGAGACAAGGGTTAAACCGTATATATACGGCCCTAGCGCGACAAGGGTTAAACAGTATATATACGGGCCTAGCGAGACAAGGGTTAAACCCTATATATACGGCCCAAACGAGACAAGGGTTAAACAGTATATATACGGGCCTAGAGAGACAAGGGTTAAACAGTATATATACGGGCCTAGCGGGACAAGGGTTAAACAGTATATATACGGCCCTAACGAGACAAGGGTTAAACAGTATATATACGGGCCTAGCGAGACAAGGGTTAAACAGTATATATACGGGCCTAGCGGGACAAGGGTTAAACAGTATATATACGGCCCTAACGAGACAAGGGTTAAACAGTATATATACGGGCCTAGCGAGACAAGGGTTAAACAGTATATATACGGGCCTAGCGAGACAAGGGTTAAACAGTATATATACGGGCCTAGCGAGACAAGGGTTAAACCGTATATATACGGGCCTAGCGAGACAAGAATTAAAAAGTATATAGACGGCCCTAACGAGACAAGAGTTAAACAGTATATATACGGGCCTAGCGAGACAAGGGTTAAACAGTATATATACGGGCCTAGCGAGACAAGGGTTAAACAGTATAAATACGGCCCTAACGAGACAAGGGTTAAACAGTATATATACGGGCCTAGCGAGACAAGGGTTAAACCGTATATATACGGGCCTAGCGAGACAAGGATTAAACAGTATATATACGGCCCTAACGAGACGAGAGTTAAACAGTATATATACGGCCCTAGTGAGACAAGGGTTAAACAGTATATATACGGGCATAGCGAGACAAGGGTTAAACAGTATATATACGGGCCTAGCGAGACAAGGGTTAAACACTATATATACGGCCCTAACGAGAAAAGGGTTAAACAGTATATATACGGGCCTAGCAGGACAAGGGTTAAACAGTATATATACAGCCCTAGCGGGACGAGGGTTAAACAGTATATATACGGCCCTAGCGAGACAAGGGTTAAACAGTATATATACGGGTCTAGCGAGACAAGGGTTAAACAGTATATATACAGGTCTAGCAGGACAAGGGATAAACAGTATATATACGGCCCTGGCGAGACAAGGGTTAAACAGTATATATACGGGTCTAGCGAGACAAGGGTTAAACAGTATATATACAGGCCTAGCAGGACAAGGGTTAAACAGTATATATACGGCCCTAGCGAGACAAGGGTTAAACAGTATATCTACGGATCCAGCGAGACAAGGGTTAAACAGTATATATACGGCCCTAGCGAGACAAGGGTTAAACAGTATATATATACGGGCTTAGCGAGACAAGAGTTAAACAGTATATATACGGGCCTAGCGAGACAAGGGTTAAACAGTATATATACGGCCCTAGCGATACAAGGGTTAAACAGTATATATACGGGCCTAGCGAGACAAGGGTAAAACAGTATATATACGGCCCTAGCGAGACAAGAGTTAAACCGTATATATATACGGCCGTAGCGAAATATATTATCGGGCCTAGCGAGACAAGGGTTAAACAGTATATATACGGGCCTAGCGAGACAAGACTTAAAGCGTATATATATACGGCCCTAGCGAGACAAGGATTAAACAGTATATATACGGGCCTAGCGAGACAAGGGTTAAACCGTATATATACGGCCCTAACGAGACAAGGGTTAGACAGTATATATACGGGCCTAGAGAGACAAGGGTTAAACAGTATATATACGGGCCTAGCGGGACAAGGGTTAAACAGTATATATACGGCCCTAACGAGACAAGGGTTAAACAGTATATATACGGGCCTAGCGAGACAAGGGTTAAACAGTATATATACGGGCCTAGCGAGACAAGGGTTAAACCGTATATATACGGCCCTAGCGAGACAAGGGTTAAACAGTATATATACGGGCCTAGCGAGACAAGGGTTAAACCGTATATATACGGCCCTAGCGAGACAAGGGTTAAACCGTATATATACGGCCCTAGCGAGACAAGGATTAAACAGTATATATACGGGTCTGGCGAGACAAGGGTTAAACCGTATATATATACGGCCCTAGCGAGACAAGGGTTAAACCGTATATATACGGCCCTAGCGAGACAAGGGTTAAACAGTATATATACGGGCCTAGCGAGACAAGGGTTAAACCGTATATATACGGCCCTAACGAGACAAGGGTTAAACAGTATATATACGGGCCTAGAGAGACAAGGGTTAAACAGTATATATACGGGCCTAGCGGGACAAGGGTTAAACAGCATATATACGGCCTTAACGAGACAAGGGTTAAACAGTATATATACGGGCCTAGCGAGACAAGGGTTAAACAGTATATATACGGGCCTAGCGAGACAAGGATTAAACAGTATATATACGGCCCTAACGAGACAAGGGTTAAACAGTATATATACGGGCCTAGCGAGACAAGGGTTAAACCGTATATATACGGCCCTAGCGAAATATATTATCGGGCCTAGCGAGCCAAGGGTTAAACAGTATATATACGGGCCTAGCGAGACAAGACTTAAACCGTATATATATACGGCCCTAGCGAGACAAGGATTAAACAGTATATATACGGGCCTAGCGAGACAAGGGTTAAACCGTATATATATACGGCCCTAGCGAGACAAGGATTAAACAGTATATATACGGCCCTAACGAGACAAGGGTTAAACAGTATATATACGGCCCTAGCGAGACAAGGGTTAAACAGTATATATACGGCCCTAGCGAGACAAGGGTTAAACCGTATATATACGGCTCTAGCGAGACAAGGATTAAACAGTATATATACGGCTCTAACGAGACAAGGGTTGAACAGTATATATACGGGCCTAGCGAGACAAGGGTTAAACAGTATATATACGGGCCTAGCGAGACAAGGGTTAAACCGTATATATATACGGCCCTAGCGAGACAAGGATTAAAAAGTTTATATACGGGCCTAGCGAGACAAGGGTTAAACCGTATATATATACGGCCCTAGCGAGACAAGGGTTAAACCGTATATATACGGCCCTAGCGAGACGAGGATTAAACAGTATATATACGGGTCTAGCGAGAAAAGGGTTAAACAGTATATATACGGCCCTATCGAGACAAGGATTAAACAGTATATATACGGGTCTGGCGAGACAAGGGTTAAACCGTATATATATACGGCCCTAGCGAGACAAGGGTTAAACCGTATATACACGGGCCTAGCGAGACAAGGGTTAAACGAGACAAGGGTTAAACAGTATATATACGGCCCTAGCGAGACAAGGGTTAAACAGTATATATACGGGCCTAGCGAGACAAGGGTTTAACCGTATATATACGGCCCTGTCGAGACAAGGGTTAAACAGTATATATACGGGCCTAGCGAGACAAGGGTTAAACCCTATATATACGGCCCTAACAAGACAAGGGTTAAACAGTATATATACGGGCCTAGAGAGACAAGGGTTAAACAGTATATATACGGGCCTAGCGGGACAAGGGTTAAACAGTATATATACGGGCCTAGCGAGACAAGGGTTAAAACCGTATATATACGGCCCTAGCGAGACAAGGGTTAAACAGTATATATACGGGCCTAGCGAGACAAGGGTTAAACCCTATATATACGGCCCTAACGAGACAAGGGTTAAACAGTATATATACGGGCCTAGAGAGACAAGGGTTAAACAGTATATATACGGGCCTAGCGGGACAAGGGTTAAACAGTATATATACGGCCCTAACGAGACAAGGGTTAAACAGTATATATACGGGCCTAGCGAGACAAGGGTTAAACAGTATATATACGGGCCTAGCGAGACAAGGGTAAACAGTATATATACGGCCCTAACGAGACAAGGGTTAAACAGTATATATACGGGCCTAGCGAGACAAGGGTTAAACCGTATATATACGGGCCTAGCGAGACAAGGATTAAACAGTATATATACAGCCCTAGCGGGACGAGGGTTAAACAGTATATATACGGCCCTAGCGAGACAAGGGTTAAACAGTATATATACGGGTCTAGCGAGACAAGGGTTAAACAGTATATATACAGGTCTAGCAGGACAAGGCTTAAACAGTATATATACGGCCCTAGCGAGACAAGGGTTAAACAGTATATATACGGGTCTAGCGAGACAAGGGTTAAACAGTATATATACAGGCCTAGCAGGACAAGGGTTAAACAGTATATATACGGCCCTAGCGAGACAAGGGTTAAACAGTATATATATACGGGCTTAGCGAGACAAGGGTTAAACAGTATATATACGGGCCTAGCGAGACAAGGGTTAAACAGTATATATACGGCCCTAGCGATACAAGGGTTAAACAGTATATATACGGGCCTAGCGAGACAAGGGTTAAACAGTATATATACGGCCCTAGCGAGACAAGGGTTAAACCGTATATATATACGGCCCCAGCGAAATATATTATCGGGCCTAGCGAGACAAGGGTTAAACAGTATATATACGGGCCTAGCGAGATAAGACTTAAACCGTATATATATACGGCCCTAGCGAGACAAGGATTAAACAGTATATATACGGGCCTAGCGAGACAAGGGTTAAACCGTATATATATACGGCCCTAGCGAGACAAGGATTAAACACTATATATACGGCCCTAACGAGACAAGGGTTAAACAGTATATATACGGCCCTAGCGAGACAAGGGTTAAACAGTATATATACGGCCCTATGAGAAAAGGGTTAAACAGTATATATACGGGCCTAGCAGGACAAGGGTTAAACAGTATATATACGGCCCTAACGAGACAAGGGTTAAACAGTATATATACGGCCCTAGCGAGACAAGGGTTAAACAGTATATATACGGGTCTAGCGAGACAAGGATTAAACAGTATATATACGGCCCTAACGAGACAAGGGTTAAACAGTATATATACGGCCCTAGCGAGACAAGGGTTAAACAGTATATATACGGCCCTAGCGAGACAAGGGTAAACCGTATATATACGGCCCTAGCGAGACAAGGATTAAACAGTATATATACGGCTCTAACGAGACAAGGGTTGAACAGTATATATACGGGCCTAGCGAGACAAGGGTTAAACAGTATATATACGGGCCTAGCGAGACAAGGGTTGAACCGTATATATACGGCCCTAGCGAGACGAGGATTAAACAGTATATATACGGGTCTAGCGAGAAAAGGGTTAAACAGTATATATACGGCCCTAGCGAGACAAGGATTGAACAGTATATATACGGGTCTGGCGAGACAAGGGTTAAACCGTATATATATACGGCCCTAGCGAGACAAGGGTTAAACCGTATATACACGGGCCTAGCGAGACAAGGGTTAAACGAGACAAGGGTTAAACAGTATATATACGGCCCTAGCGAGACAAGGGTTAAACAGTATATATACGGGCCTAGCGAGACAAGGGTTAAACCGTATATATACGGCCCTAGCGAGACAAGGGTTAAACAGTATATATACGGGCCTAGCGAGACAAGGGTTAAACCCTATATATACGGCCCAAACGAGACAAGGGTGACACAGTATATATACGGGCCTAGAGAGACAAGGGTTAAACAGTATATATACGGGCCTAGCTGGACAAGGGTTAAACAGTATATATACGGCCCTAACGAGACAAGGGTTAAACAGTATATATACGGGCCTAGCGAGACAAGGGTTAAACAGTATATATACGGGCCTAGCGAGACAAGGGTTAAACAGTATATATACGGGCCTAGCGAGACAAGGGTTAAACCGTATATATACGGGCCTAGAGAGACAAGAATTAAACAGTATATAGACGGCCCTAACGAGACAAGAGTTAAACAGTATATATACGGGCCTAGCGAGACAAGGGTTAAACAGTATATATACGGGCCTAGCGAGACAAGGGTTAAACAGTATATATACGGCCCTAACGAGACAAGGGTTAAACAGTATATATACGGGCCTAGCGAGACAAGGGTTAAACCGTACATATACGGGCCTAGCGGGACAAGGATTAAACAGTATATATACGGCCCTAACGAGACGAGAGTTAAACAGTATATATACGGCCCTAGTGAGACAAGGGTTAAACAGTATATATACGGGCATAGCGAGACAAGGGTTAAACAGTATATATACGGGCCTAGCGAGACAAGGGTTAAACACTATATATACGGCCCTAACGAGAAAAGGGTTAAACAGTATATATACGGGCCTAGCAGGACAAGGGTTAAGCAGTATATATACAGCCCTAGCGGGACGAGGGTTAAACAGTATATATACGGCCCTAGCGAGACAAGGGTTAAACAGTATATATAGGGGTCTAGCGAGACAAGGGTTAAACAGTATATATACAGGTCTAGCAGGACAAGGGTTAAACAGTATATATACGGCCCTGGCGAGACAAGGGTTAAACAGTATATATACGGGTCTAGCGAGACAAGGGTTAAACAGTATATATACAGGCCTAGCAGGACAAGGGTTAAACAGTATACATACGGCCCTAGCGAGACAAGGGTTAAACAGTATATCTACGGATCCAGCGAGACAAGGGTTAAACAGTATATATACGGCCCTAGCGAGACAAGGGTTAAACAGTATATATATACGGGCTTAGCGAGACAAGGGTTAAACAGTATATATACGGGCCTAGCGAGACAAGGGTTAAACAGTATATATACGGCCCTAGCGATACAAGGGTTAAACAGTATATATACGGGCCTAGCGAGACAAGGGTAAAACAGTATATATACGGCCCTAGCGAGACAAGGGTTAAACCGTATATATATACGGCCGTAGCGAAATATATTATCGGGCCTAGCGAGACAAGGATTAAACAGTATATATACGGCCCTAACGAGACGAGAGTTAAACAGTATATATACGGCCCTAGTGAGACAAGGGTTAAACAGTATATATACGGGCATAGCGAGACAAGGGTTAAACAGTATATATACGGGCCTAGCGAGACAAGGGTTGAACACTATATATACGGCCCTAACGAGAAAAGGGTTGAACAGTATATATACGGGCCTAGCAGGACAAGGGTTAAACAGTATATATACAGCCCTAGCGGGACGAGGGTTAAACAGTATATATACGGCCCTAGCGAGACAAGGGTTAAACAGTATATATACGGGTCTAGCGAGACAAGGGTTAAACAGTATATATACAGGTCTAGCAGGACAAGGGTTAAACAGTATATATACGGCCCTGGCGAGACAAGGGTTAAACAGTATATATACAGGCCTAGCAGGACAAGGGTTAAACAGTACATATACGGCCCTAGCGAGACAAGGGTTAAAGAGTATATCTACGGATCCAGCGAGACAAGGGTTAAACAGTATATATACGGCCCTAACGAGACAAGGGTTAAACAGTATATATACGGGCCTAGCGAGACAAGGGTTAAACCGTATATATACGGGCCTAGCGAGACAAGGATTAAACAGTAAATATACGGCCCTAACGAGACGAGAGTTAAACAGTATATATACGGCCCTAGTGAGACAAGGGTTAAACAGTATATATACGGGCATAGCGAGACAAGGGTTAAACAGTATATATACGGGCCTAGCGAGACAAGGGTTAAACACTATATATACGGCCCTAACGAGAAAAGGGTTAAACAGTATATATACGGGCCTAGCAGGACAAGGGTTAAACAGTATATATACAGCCCTAGCGGGACGAGGGTTAAACAGTATATATACGGCCCTAGCGAGACAAGGGTTAAACAGTATATATACGGGTCTAGCGAGACAAGGGTTAAACAGTATATATACAGGTCTAGCAGGACAAGGGTTAAACAGTATATATACGGCCCTGGCGAGACAAGGGTTAAACAGTATATATACAGGCCTAGCAGGACAAGGGTTAAACAGTATATATACGGCCCTAGCGAGACAAGGGTTAAAGAGTATATCTACGGATCCAGCGAGACAAGGGTTAAACAGTATATATACGGCCCTAACGAGACAAGGGTTAAACAGTATATATACGGGCCTAGCGAGACAAGGGTTAAACCGTATATATACGGGCCTAGCGAGACAAGGATTAAACAGTAAATATACGGCCCTAACGAGACGAGAGTTAAACAGTATATATACGGCCCTAGTGAGACAAGGGTTAAACAGTATATATACGGGCATAGCGAGACAAGGGTTAAACAGTATATATACGGGCCTAGCGAGACAAGGGTTAAACACTATATATACGGCCCTAACGAGAAAAGGGTTAAACAGTATATATACGGGCCTAGCAGGACAAGGGTTAAACAGTATATATACAGCCCTAGCGGGACGAGGGTTAAACAGTATATATACGGCCCTAGCGAGACAAGGGTTAAACAGTATATATACGGGTCTAGCGAGACAAGGGTTAAACAGTATATATACAGGTCTAGCAGGACAAGGGTTAAACAGTATATATACGGCCCTGGCGAGACAAGGGTTAAACAGTATATATACGGGTCTAGCGAGACAAGGGTTAAACAGTATATATACAGGCCTAGCAGGACAAGGGTTAAACAGTATATATACGGCCCTAGCGAGACAAGGGTTAAACAGTATATCTACGGATCCAGCGAGACAAGGGTTAAACAGTATATATACGGCCCTAGCGAGACAAGGGTTAAACAGTATATATATACGGGCTTAGCGAGACAAGGGTTAAACAGTATATATACGGGCCTAGCGAGACAAGGGTTAAACAGTATATATACGGCCCTAGCGATACAAGGGTTAAACAGTATATATACGGGCCTAGCGAGACAAGGGTAAAACAGTATATATACGGCCCTAGCGAGACAAGGGTTAAACCGTATATATATACGGCCGTAGCGAAATATATTATCGGGCCTAGCGAGACAAGGGTTAAACAGTATATATACGGGCCTAGCGAGACAAGACTTAAACCGTATATATATACGGCCCTAGCGAGACAAGGATTAAACAGTATATATACGGGCCTAGCGAGACAAGGGTTAAACCGTATATATATACGGCCCTAGCGAGACAAGGATTAAACAGTATATATACGGCCCTAACGAGACAAGGGTTAAACAGTATATATACGGCCCTAGCGAGACAAGGGTTAAACAGTATATATACGGCCCTAGCGAGACAAGGGTTAAACCGTATATATACGGCCCTAGCGAGACAAGGATTAAACAGTATATATACGGGTCTAGCGAGAAAAGGGTTAAACAGTATATATACGGCCCTAGCGAGACAAGGATTAAACAGTATATATACGGGTCTGGCGAGACAAGGGTTAAACCGTATATATATACGGCCCTAGCGAGACAAGGGTTAAACCGTATATACAGGGGCCTAGCGAGACAAGGGTTAAACGAGACAAGGGTTAAACAGTATATATACGGCCCTAGCGAGACAAGGGTTAAACAGTATATATACGGGCCTAGCGAGACAAGGGTTAAACCGTATATATACGGCCCTAGCGAGACAAGGGTTAAACAGTATATATACGGGCCTAGCGCGACAAGGGTTAAACCGTATATATACGGCCCTAACGAGACAAGGGTTAAACAGTATATATACGGGCCTAGAGAGACAAGGGTTAAACAGTATATATACGGGCCTAGCGGGACAAGGGTTAAACAGTATATATACGGCCCTAACGAGACAAGGGTTAAACAGTATATATACGGGCCTAGCGAGACAAGGGTTAAACAGTATATATACGGGCCTAGCGAGACAAGGGTTGAACAGTATATATACGGCCCTAACGAGACAAGGGTTAAACAGTATATATACGGGCCTAGCGAGACAAGGGTTAAACCGTATATATATACGGGCCTAGCGAGACAAGGATTAAACAGTATATATACGGCCCTAACGAGACAAGAGTTAAACAGTATATATACGGCCCTAGCGAGACAAGGGTTAAACAGTATACATACGGGCATAGCGAGACAAGGGTTAAACAGTATATATACGGGCCTAGCGAGACAAGGGTTAAACACTATATATACGGCCCTAACGAGACAAGGGTTAAACAGTATATATACGGGTCTAGCGAGACAAGGGTTAAACAGTATATATACGGGCCTAGCGAGACAAGGGTTAAACAGTATATATATACGGGCGTAGCGAGACAAGGGTTAAACAGTATATATACGGGCCTAGCGAGACAAGGGTTAAACAGTATATATATACGGGCTTAGCGAGACAAGGGTTAAACAGTATATATACGGGCCTAGCGAGACAAGGGTTAAACAGTATATATATACGGGTCTAGCGAGACAAGGGTTAAACAGTATATATATACGGGCTTAGCGAGACAAGGGTTAAACAGTATATATACGGGCCTAGCGAGACAAGGGTTAAACGGTATATATACGGCCCTAGCGAGACAAGGGTTAAACAGTATATATACAGGTCTAGCAGGACAAGGGTTAAACAGTATATATATACGGGCTTAGCGAGACAAGGGTTAAACAGTATATATACGGGCCTAGCGAGACAAGGGTTAAACAGTATATATACGGCCCTAGCGAGACAAGGGTTAAACAGTATATATACGGCCCTAGCGAGACAAGGGTTAAACCGTATATATATATACGGCCCTAGCGATATATAATATCGGGCCTAGCGAGACAAGGGTTAAACAGTATATATATACGGCCCTAGCGAGACAAGGGTTAAACAGTATATATAATGGCCTAGCGAGACAAGGGTTAAACAGTATATATACGGGCCTAGCGAGACAAGGGTTAAACATTATATATACGGCCCTAGCGAGACAAGGGTTAAACAGTATATATACGGGCCTAGCGAGAAAAGGGTTAAACAGTATATATACGGCCCTAGCGAGACAAGGGTTAAACAGTATATATACGGGCCTAGCGAGACAAGGGTTAAACAAGGGATAAACAGTATATATACGGCCCTAGCGAGACAAGGGTTAAACAGTATATATACGGGCCTAGCGAGACAAGGGTTAAACAGTATATATACGGGCCTGGTGAGACAAGGGTTAAATTGTATATATACGGGCCTAGAGAGACAAGGGTTAAACAGTATATATACGAGCCTAGCGAGACAAGGATTAAACAGTATATATACGGCCCTAACGAGACAAGGGTTAAACAGTATATATACGGGCCTAGCGAGACAAGGGCTAAACAGTATATATATATACGGGCCTAGCGAGACAAGGGTTAAACAGTATATATACGGGCCTAGCGAGACAAGGGTTAAACAGTATATATATACGGGTCTAGCGAGACAAGGGTTCAACAGTATATATATACGGCCGTAGCGAAATATATTATCGGGCCTAGCGAGACAAGGATTAAACAGTATATATACGGCCCTAACGAGACGAGAGTTAAACAGTATATATACGGCCCTAGTGAGACAAGGGTTAAACAGTATATATACGGGCATAGCGAGACAAGGGTTAAACAGTATATATACGGGCCTAGCGAGACAAGGGTTGAACACTATATATACGGCCCTAACGAGAAAAGGGTTAAACAGTATATATACGGGCCTAGCAGGACAAGGGTTAAACAGTATATATACAGCTATAGCGGGACGAGGGTTAAACAGTATATATACGGCCCTAGCGAGACAAGGGTTAAACAGTATATATACGGGTCTAGCGAGACAAGGGTTAAACAGTATATATACAGGTCTAGCAGGACAAGGGTTAAACAGTATATATACGGCCCTGGCGAGACAAGGGTTAAACAGTATATATACGGGTCTAGCGAGACAAGGGTTAAACAGTATATATACAGGCCTAGCAGGACAAGGGTTAAACAGTATATATACGGCTCTAGCGAGACAAGGGTTAAAGAGTATATCTACGGATCCAGCGAGACAAGGGTTAAACAGTATATATACGGCCCTAACGAGACAAGGGTTAAACAGTATATATACGGGCCTAGCGAGACAAGGGTTAAACCGTATATATACGGGCCTAGCGAGACAAGGATTAAACAGTAAATATACGGCCCTAACGAGACGAGAGTTAAACAGTATATATACGGCCCTAGTGAGACAAGGGTTAAACAGTATATATACGGGCATAGCGAGACAAGGGTTAAACAGTATATATACGGGCCTAGCGAGACAAGGGTTAAACACTATATATACGGCCCTAACGAGAAAAGGGTTAAACAGTATATATACGGGCCTAGCAGGACAAGGGTTAAACAGTACATATACAGCCCTAGCGGGACGAGGGTTAAACAGTATATATACGGCCCTAGCGAGACAAGGGTTAAACAGTATATATACGGGTCTAGCGAGACAAGGGTTAAACAGTATATATACAGGTCTAGCAGGACAAGGGTTAAACAGTATATATACGGCCCTGGCGAGACAAGGGTTAAACAGTATATATACGGGTCTAGCGAGACAAGGGTTAAACAGTATATATACAGGCCTAGCAGGACAAGGGTTAAACAGTATATATACGGCCCTAGCGAGACAAGGGTTAAACAGTATATCTACGGATCCAGCGAGACAAGGGTTAAACAGTATATATACGGCCCTAGCGAGACAAGGGTTAAACAGTATATATATACGGGCTTAGCGAGACAAGGGTTAAACAGTATATATACGGGCCTAGCGAGACAAGGGTTAAACAGTATATATACGGCCCTAGCGATACAAGGGTTAAACAGTATATATACGGGCCTAGCGAGACAAGGGTAAAACAGTATATATACGGCCCTAGCGAGACAAGGGTTAAACCGTATATATATACGGCCGTAGCGAAATATATTATCGGGCCTAGCGAGACAAGGGTTAAACAGTATATATACGGGCCTAGCGAGACAAGACTTAAACCGTATATATATATACGGCCCTAGCGAGACAAGGATTAAACAGTATATATACGGGCCTAGCGAGACAAGGGTTAAACCGTATATATATACGGCCCTAGCGAGACAAGGATTAAACAGTATATATACGGCCCTAACGAGACAAGGGTTAAACAGTATATATACGGCCCTAGCGAGACAAGGGTTAAACAGTATATATACGGCCCTAGCGAGACAAGGGTTAAACCGTATATATACGGCCCTAGCGAGACAAGGATTAAACAGTATATATACGGGTCTAGCGAGAAAAGGGTTAAACAGTATATATACGGCCCTAGCGAGACAAGGACTAAACAGTATATATACGGGTCTGGCGAGACAAGGGTTAAACCGTATATATATACGGCCCTAGCGAGACAAGGGTTAAACCGTATATACAGGGGCCTAGCGAGACAAGGGTTAAACGAGACAAGGGTTAAACAGTATATATACGGCCCTAGCGAGACAAGGGTTAAACAGTATATATACGGGCCTAGCGAGACAAGGGTTAAACCGTATATATACGGCCCTAGCGAGACAAGGGTTAAACAGTATATATACGGGCCTAGCGAGACAAGGGTTAAACCGTATATATACGGCCCTAGCGAGACAAGGGTTAAACAGTATATATACGGGCCTAGCGCGACAAGGGTTAAACCGTATATATACGGCCCTAACGAGACAAGGGTTAAACAGTATATATACGGGCCTAGAGAGACAAGGGTTAAACAGTATATATACGGGCCTAGCGGGACAAGGGTTAAACAGTATATATACGGCCCTAACGAGACAAGGGTTAAACAGTATATATACGGGCCTAGCGAGACAAGGGTTAAACAGTATATATACGGGCCTAGCGAGACAAGGGTTAAACAGTATATATACGGCCCTAACGAGACAAGGGTTAAACAGTATATATACGGGCCTAGCGAGACAAGGGTTAAACCGTATATATGTACGGGCCTAGCGAGACAAGGATTAAACAGTATATATACGGCCCTAACGAGACAAGAGTTAAACAGTATATATACGGCCCTAGCGAGACAAGGGCTAAGCAGTATACATACGGGCATAGCGAGACAAGGGTTAAACAGTATATATACGGGCCTAGCGAGACAAGGGTTAAACACTATATATACGGCCCTAACGAGACAAGGGTTAAACAGTATATATACGGGCCTAGCAGGACAAGGGTTAAACAGTATATATACAGCCCTAGCGGGACAAGGGTTACACAGTATATATACGGCCCTAGCGAGACAAGGGTTAAACAGTATATATACGGGTCTAGCGAGACAAGGGTTAAACAGTATATATACGGGCCTAGCGAGACAAGGGTTAAACAGTATATATATACGGGTCTAGCGAGACAAGGGTTAAACAGTATATATATACGGGCTTAGCGAGACAAGGGTTAAACAGTATATATACGGGCCTAGCGAGACAAGGGTTAAACAGTATATATATACGGGTCTAGCGAGACAAGGGTTAAACAGTATATATATACGGGCTTAGCGAGACAAGGGTTAAACAGTATATATACGGGCCTAGCGAGACAAGGGTTAAACCGTATATATACGGCCCTAGCGAGACAAGGGTTAAACAGTATATATACAGGTCTAGCAGGACAAGGGTTAAACAGTATATATATACGGGCTTAGCGAGACAAGGGTTAAACAGTATACGAGCCTAGCGAGACAAGGATTAAACAGTATATATACGGCCCTAACGAGACAAGGGTTAAACAGTATATATACGGGCCTAGCGAGACAAGGGCTAAACAGTATATATATATATACGGGCCTAGCGAGACAAGGGTTAAACAGTATATATACGGGCCTAGCGAGACAAGGGTTAAACAGTATATATATACGGGTCTAGCGAGACAAGGGTTAAACAGTATATATATACGGGCTTAGCGAGACAAGGGTTAAACAGTATATATACGGGCCCAGCGAGACAAGGGTTAAACAGTATATATATACGGGTCTAGCGAGACAAGGGTTAAACAGTATATATATACGGGCTTAGCGAGACAAGGGTTAAAGAGTATATATACGGGCCTAGCGAGACAAGGGTTAAACCGTATATATACGGCCCTAGAGAGACAAGGGTTAAATCGCATATATACGAGCCTAGCTTCATTAGGGTTAAATCCTATTTATACAGGCCTAGCATCACAAGGGCTAAATTGTATATATATACGGGTCTAGCATCACAAGGGTCCCCTTGAGGTCAGCACCTTGAGGTCACTAGCTTGAGGTCAGCACCTTGTGTGTTTGCAATCTCAAGGTGCTGACCTTAGATGTCAAGGTGCTGACGTCAAGGTGCTTACCTCAAGGTGCTGACCTCAAGGTGATGACCTCACGGTGATGACCTCACGGTGCTGACCCCAAGGTGCTGACCTCAAGTTGCTGACCTCAAGGTGATGACCTCACGGTGCTGACCTCAAGGTGCTGACCTCTAGGTGCTAACCTTCAGGTTAGTACCTTGAGGTCAGCACCTTCATTATACCTCTTACTTGTCACTGTGATTAAAATCGTGACGATGATCATTTTCATTGATTATGATTACTCATAAACAAATATTTGACCATTCAGCGGTCAATAAAAACTTGAACCTAAATTGTAGTATTTTCGCTGTTAAATAAGTGTCAAATATTGATTGATATTTATTTAATATATATTTGACACGTCGTGTTATTTGTTTATTTTCTTGATTATTATCATCAGGTGAATTTAACCCTCCCCACTCCCAGCAACACGATACATCCACCGTGTCATTCCACTGCCGGGCCAGCGTTACAGATGGTGGCCCACCATCAGCCGAACACGGGTCTAACTTATCATTCTCGCCCGGAGTTCGTTCTGCCGTAACCGACAAACTACATCATTACCAACCACCATGTTACCTCTTAAAGCGCTGAATTAAATAATTACAATTTTCACCCACTTGTTTGAGGCCCACAACCTCAATTGGGGGGGGGAATTACTCATATTTCATTTGTTCAATTTGAGACCAAGCATTATAACAACCATTTCATTCCCAATGACAGTGATTTGATCGGTTAAAAAAACGAATTAAAAACGACTATAGATCGCTCGTAGCGGTTTAACCCTTTAAACCCTCACGATGCATTAAAGCATCGTTTTGCATCTCTGAAGAATGACCTAATTTCCTGCACCTAGGGGTTTTAATTTTCATTTGCCAGCCACTTCAAGTCATCTTCATTTACTACAAGGCGAGAATTGCGATAACAATTCGCGGCTTGTGGTGGATGAGATGACAATGGTGAACTCAGGCCTGAAAGGGTTAAGGGTCGACAGACTCTGA
>OZ024909.1:4118810-4308810 GCA_964017125.1 Flabesymbios commensalis | reverse complement strand
CATATGACACACTCATCACTAGGGAGTGTATATGTGCCTTTTGGAGGTCATGACATTTGACCTACTTTTTTTTAACTACATATCTGATCGAAAATAGCTTAGACACTAACAACAAGTACGATTGGTGTTGCAAGGCATCACATGGTAATAGTCGCGACCAAAATATTTTTTTATGTGCTGAAGGATTTTTTAAGAGGCGATATTGTTTATTTAAGAGCTATTTCAAGTGAAATTTAAGTTATATTGTCGAGTTCTGAGCAGTTAATATGAAAGGAAAAAATGATGATAGGCTTAGTCTGGTGATGTGGTGGAAAAAAATGATCAAATTGATTGTACTGTTCAAAAAAATCCAGAACACATTTCCCAATCCGACGTAAAATATTGTTGAGTTCTGAGCAGTTTTCAAAATGGAAGGGAAAAATGATGATAGGCATAAATTATGTGATGTGATGTGTTGGAAGAAAAATGATCAAATTAATTGTACTTTCAAAAAAATCCAGAACACAATTCCCAATATAACGTTGTTAGTAAGTGACTACTGTTGAAACGAATACAAAAAAGATATAAAATAAAATAGCTTGGAATGTGCACGAGTGGCCTCATAGAAATTCGGGAACGAAAGGGTAGAAAACGAATGGGGCAAGTCCTAATTTGGGCTGTCAGTTATTGTGTCAATACTTATCCATTCCAAGTTTGTGTACTTATGATATGAGAGCATGCATGTATGACTATCAAATTGAAAAAAAAAATGTTTCGTGATTTTCAAAGATGGGATGGATGCGACAGATTTACATAGGGGATATACATTTTACCGAAAACACAATATTCCTACTAAAATATTTTTCCTATCTGCTGTTAATAAATAGATAGATCTATCAAATTATAGAGGTATATCGTTATCATCTATTGTGGAGAAAATCTTTACCTAATTATTAAAAAATCGTTTTCGACGATGGGAAGATGAGAACAGGATACAGTATGAGTAGCAGGAGGCTATAAAAAGGGTATAGCACAATAGATAACATGTTCACGCTACAATAACTGACCAGTACCAAAATATATATCAAAAGAAAAAGGCCAATATTATGTCCTATTTATTGATTTCTCAAAGGCTTCCCATATGATTCCTCATTCTCTTTTATGGTATAAATTAATTAAGAGTGGTACACATGGACGAGCATTGAACGTATTAAGAGATATGTGGGCTACATCAAAATGAAAGCCTATGTTAAGACAAAACAAGGGCTGACGGAGTTCTTTAATTGTACCATTGGAACCAGACAGGGTTGAATGCTGAGTCCATTTCTTTCTTCTTTTTATATCAGTGAGCTAGTACAAATAGTGAAAGATTTACGATGTGAAGGCACATTTTTTAACGAAGATTTCACAGACAATAAAATTTAATTCTACGCGGATGACATAGCTACTGGTGGCGACTCAGTCGGAAGATTACAGAAAATTATAAATAAAATTGAACGGTTTTGCGATCTTTGGGGACTAGTATTAAATATGACAAAATCTGAATTAGTTGTTTTCAAAACAGGTGATATTGTGAAAAACATTGACAAATGGTACTTTATAGGAAAATAAATTGAAGTTGTCCTTATGTATAAATACTTAGGACTAATTTTCACTCCAAAGTTAAATTGGTCAGTGGCCAGAAAAACTTAAACCTCTCAAGCAAATAAAGCGCTTGGACTATTGTATATGTATAACAAACAATGTGGAGGTTTACCTGTAAATATAAACTGTGAATTATTTGATAAAATTGTGTTACCCATACTCCTATATAAAGCAGAGATATGGGGGTATGAATATTGTGAGAGTATTGAGACCGTTCAAATCACTTTTGGCAGACGTATTTTAGGTGTAGGCTCATGCACACCTAAGCAAGCAATAATGAGAGACATAGGAAAATACCCTGTAGCATTGTATTATTATTCTCGCTGAGAATAACATGGCTGTCTCATGTTTGATGTCTGTTGGAAAGATATGGTTTTAGTTATTTGTGGATTAGTCATGGTTTTGGTGATGTAGACCTACTTATGAAAATTTTCAAAACAAAGCTACAGGAACATTTCAAGAATACATTGTTTACCGAGGTTGAAGGGCGGGGGCCCTAGGGTAGTGGTTAGCACCGCTGCCTTGTACGCCAGAGTTCGGGGTTCGGTTCCCGGTCTCAGCGGTTTGAAAGAAGCAAAAAATGTTTCTTCCCCATCCACGTGTGAAAGTTAGTATTGTGGGGAACCTCCGTGACCGAGAGGTAGCGTGCTCGGCCTCAGACCGCCAGGGCTCGAATTTCGAATCCTGTGTCTGGAGGACAGCGTCATCTCCATCATCTCACCATCCTCAGGAGGTTCTCCTGGCCCAGTTTAGCCTATATGTGCACAAAGGTGGCCTAAAGCCTGATTTATTTCATTTTATTTCCGAGGTTGAAAATACAAGTAAATTAGAAATTTATTCAACATTTGAAAGAGAATTTGAACCAGAAAGATATTTGAATTTTAAAATTATAAAGTCACATAGACAGGCATTATCTAGGTTAAGCTGTTCCAGTCATATGTTACAAATTCAGACAGGACGACATAAAAACATGTTAATAGCAGATTGATGGTGCGTTTTCTGTAAAGAATTAGATATTATTGTTTTGAAAGATGAATATAATTTCTCAATGTTATGTCCTGCCTATACAGATTTGCGATCGAATTATCTCTTTATACATAATATATCTTACAGCAATTTTATAGGAATACTAACAGAAACTGACGAAAATAAAATAAAGAAATTAGCTTCATTTGTATATCATGCAGAGAAACTCAGAAGTATTAACTTAACAAATATGTATTGATTTGTCCTACACAAAGGTGTATTGTAAATTATTTTGAATATGTAATGCATTTTATGTGTGTATATAACATGTAAGATTGTTTTGTACTATGGGCCCAAGGCCTTGAAAAAAAAAAATACAACTACTACTACTACTACTACTACTGCTACTACTACTACTACTATATTGAAGTATCTAATTATGACAAATTATACATGATTATGCACTTGCTAATAATTTGAAATAAAAATTATCAACAAATTCGAAAGGCTATAAATTTTGTGTTTTCTGCAGCTTTACTCTTGGATCACATTTTTTTTCTATGTTCATTTCTTAAAATTCAAGTACTTTTTATCCAGTAAAACAACCAAATCATACATATAATCGGTTAGATTACATATCACTACTGTATAGTTAATATAGCTTTTTCATTAAGGTTGTGGTGTGCCTCTTAGGTTGTACAACATGCAACGATGATTTTAAAAACTAATGCGGATGTATCTACTACAGGATTTAAATGTATTTTGAAAGACTTTTTTTTGTTAAAAGTCAAGGGTGGAAAAGAAGAGGCGGGAGTAAAAATATTGTATGAAAAACATGTTGTTGCATTGTATAAGTTGACTTTGAATGAATGGAAATATTGACAGTATTAAAATAATAACAGATTAAATGGTAAAATTTTTTATCTTAAATAAAATAGTGAAATAAAATGTAAGGTACATATAAAAATATTTATTTCACTAACGACCTACTTGAAGGTTTAAAACAAAATGTATTTATAAAAAAGACAAAAAAGAAGTCAAATCTGCACTGTAAAGCTGCGAAGCTGTATCTACTTACTTGTAAAGTAATCAGATGCTGCCTTTTGGCTTTGCATGGTAGAAATGTAATCTTTACGCAAGGGTGAGAACTCAGAACGAAAGAAACAAAAGTGCAATTATGGCTAATTTATTTAACATAAAATAGTGAAAAAAAATTTAAGCTACATGTAAAAATATTTATTTCACGAACTACCTAGGCGTACTTTAAGGTTTAAACAAAATGTATTTATAAAAATGACAAAAGAAATATCAAACTGCTCTGCAAAGCTAAAATGCAGTATCTGCTTACTTGTAAAGTAATCAGATGGGTTATATCAACCAAAAATGTACAATTGACAATTTCCCATACCTTTTTCATTATACTGCCTATATCATAAATATGTTTGTCATGTAAGACACTTTACTGTCATTTTTAAATCGAGTGGCTATGTCAGGTTCAGAAAATGTATATGGTTACAAATGTTAACGACCTTTGAACATCAGTTACCAAGCATTGAATGTAGGTCTTTGGCCTAAAATTGAAGGATTTTGTCATTTACATGCAAAATTAATGTTTATATTCTTTAAATATTTTCTGTTAGCTGTCACACAACAGTGTTCTGGGAGAGTTATCTATAAAGGGCAATGCTTTTTCAAGTACGAACAAATCACAGTTTTCTTTTACTCGCTCTATACTCATTCACCTGTGATGTGCCAAATAAATATTCAATAATGCATACTTGCATAAAAAATTGTAATTTGTACCTACTACAAAAATCGTAATTTTTAATGGGTATACAGATAGATAGACATGCGATATGTAGTATTATTAGCAGAGAAAAAATGCGACAGAATAGTTGAGGGTGAAACTGCCAGGGCTGTCCATATTTATACACATATTTATTAGGCATATCACGTTTTTTTATATAATCATTTAGCAGATTAAATAAAATAAATCGTGTTAAATGAAGCAGCCTGGAGGAATTGAACACGGAACAGTATCGTAAAAGAAAAATAACTTCCATGAAAAAACATTTCTTTTACTACATTTTGCGAAATTGGAAATCATGATATGCCTAATGAAAAAATGTCTCAAATACATTTTACGATTTTCTACTTGTGTAAAGACGTGACTGAGCCAACAGTTCTTACGACATTGTCTTCAACTTCCAGATGTTTTGAAGATAAGTTTTGTGTCCCTTTTACCGTCAGATATTCTTTTTAGACGTATACCAAACCAAGTAAGAAAAAAAATCATCAGGTAGAGTGTTTGACCTGAAGTAATTAATTATTAGCGATAAAAATGTGCAGACAGATCTATTATTATTGTCAGCAGGACCTCCTCCTATGCCATGGGCGAATAGAATTGGAATGAGGCATTTCTGTCAAACCTACACAGAATGTTATCGTGCATGATGTGCCTAATTTTTATTTTCTTACCCTCTTCTACCTTATAAAATTAAAGCTTTTACATTTTAAATTTATATAGTGTTATATAGTATTTATATAGTATCTTCCTTTCATTCACCACTAACTTTCCGCGGGAAATTTATTCACATGCCAATGTCCAATTTTAAATTACGTAATTAGTCACATCTCTGTGTCAACATTTAGGAGTTCAGTTGTTTTTTTACTTCGACAATAATATCTAAAAATTAAATGCTTAGGTATCATGTTCATAGGAGCAGCATAATGCAAAAAAAAACAGAATCCAAAACAAGCAGAAAAACAACAACAAATATGAAAAAATATCAATTTCCAGGTCATTTTGATGTAAATTTGTATTTATCACAAATGTGGCATTGTTTCAAATAAGCCAAAGAGGACTATTTGAGGTCAAGTTTTGTGTAGTCAAGTTCTTAGCTTATGTATTAAAGTTACTGTTTTAATAATGGTTTGTTTTAATTCTATATTTGTGTTTCAAGGGGTAATTTTGAGATTGCATGATATGCCTGATTCCAGTCATGATGTGCCTAATAACGTATTTTTGTGTGTTTGGTGCAATTGTTGAGGCAATGTTAATAAAAATTGTGTTTTTAGTCAGGAAATGAGAGATTTTTGTATTATTTTAATATTGACGTAAATTTTACAATAATGGGACATGTTAAAGGTGACATATCACCCCATATATAGTATGAATACATTTATGTGGTATAATTTACTGTTTGAGATTGTACAAAGTCTCCTCTAGTGAATAATTACCAACATTTAGCATTTTGAACAACATTAAAATCTGCCCTGTATTTTAGGCAAATGTACATTTTTGGATGAAATGGCCTAGATACTGCCTTTTGGCTTGACATAGGTTAGGCATATAGCCCTAGGCCTATTAGGTCAGTCTACTACAATGTCACATAAAAAAGGTCTATACAAATAAGTTATAGGCCTAGCCTAGGCTATTGTATCAGCTATATTTCAGCATGGGAATATCAGTCAGATAAAATATTGCTTCTTCAGAAAAAATGTTTACGAGTAATTACTGGAAGCAAGTTTTTAGCACATAGTGATCCCAGGGTTCTAACCAAGCCCTTTAAGCGTGTGGGGCCGACACGCTGAGTTTCGCTGCCGCTACGCTACCAGTATCGCCGACACGCTGCCGATACGCTAAATAAAGAGCGACTCGCTGCCGATACTCTGGAAATAATCCTTCTTTTCTTAATCCATTTGAAAATTACGAGGCTGCCGTATCCCAGCAATACACGAGGCGCTGACGCAATGCTTGCCTGATGATGCGCCCGACTTCGCAGAGAGCCGGCCAGCATTAGGCCTAACACATCATTTGTGCAGCACTCCTGTATGTTGGTTAAGCAGTAGCCGTGACGTCCTCATTGAGGCCGTGGAGTGCTGTATTTTTTCACCCGAAAAAATCAACGTTTTTTCAACATGGCGGTGACTGAGAGCGATCTCGACCCCAAACCACAAAAAATGTCCATAATGTTTTATTAACTGTGCGAAAAATAAGCCCAGCATGCGATCTCGTTGCTAAAATGCTACTGATTCTAAAAAACATTATTTTCGACCTGATTATTCAAGGCTAAATCTTAGTTATGACCGTCCAAAGAAATGTCCCACGATTTTGCACGGGGTCAATTTGTGGCTGAAAGCTTCAGCCACGCTGGGGCTGTTTAGCAGCGCTGAATATCGCGACCGCCATTGGCGGATTGCCAAATTTCAGATGCGACATAGGCTCATACCTGGGTTGCAGCGGAACTGGCATAATATCATCTACGATGCTTTGCCTATTAGGGTTTATATATTGCGTGAACTATTTGCACCATAATAAAATGTATCTACCACCTCCTCTATATGATACAACCTAGACATAGAAATAATTTAGACAGTGTATCTCTAATACTGATATGGAGATGTGTAAAAATATACATGTAGGCATACATGTAGGCCCCTATTACTAGCTTTAAATGCTATAGAATGTATAAGTATAACGAAAGGTGCATGCACACACAAGTTATTGCCGTGTATCTGGCGATTATGGATTTCTAATTAATAGCGGCTGTGCCGTGGTTTGTCTGCAAAGTAAGTCTATAAAAAAACATTGAATCTATATATAGATGAGATGTCAAGCTTTTTCAAGTGTGGCTTTTCCCTTTATTTAATCACTGTTGCCACCGAGTGACGCGATCAACAGCAAAACATCACAGGTTGCTGTAAAATCCCAGATTTTTCATGGTTTATTTATATTTTAACAAAAAATGAAGGAATTTTCAAGTCCCATATTTCATTTTTTCCTATTCACCGACTTTCCCCGTTTTCAAGGACCCGTGGGAGCCATGTATCAAAGTGTATAGAAATGCTTTAGGATGCATCTCAGAGGAGCTAGTATCTACAAATTTTCCCCCTGACCCCTCGCCGATTTTTAAAGTCTCCGCTGGCGCCTCGACCGATACGCTGACATTTCAGGCTGGTTAGGACGCTGGTGATCCACTGTTTAAAGCTATTGGTTTTCTTAAAGTAGAAGATTTATTTGTAATTATTAAAATTAAGTTATACTTTAAATATATAAAAGGAATGTTACCTGCTTATTTTCAAGCTTTAGTATTGCAAGAAAATATTCATTGTTATGGAAAAATAAATCGTGATCTACGTAAAATTAGAGTTTCACATGCTTTTGCTAAAAACTGTGTGCAATATAGTATAGCTTCTACCATAAATAATTGCCCATCTGATATTAAATGTAAACTATATACGCACAGCTTGTCAGGACTGATTTGGTATTGTAAACGATATTTTATTGACATTTACGTGATTGAATGTAACATACCTAGATGTTATGTGTGTTTAAATATCTGATATATCAAGTGTTCGTATATGGATAAATATGGTTATATGTATGTATTGGCAAGTGCATGTGCATGTATTTGTATATATGTATGTGTATATATATAAATTATATACATATATGTATGTATGTGTGTATGTATGCATGTGCGCAGGTAATTGTATATGTATGCATATGAACAAAGTCATATATTATATTATGAAAAAATGTTTTTTTGTGATGTTTTTTTTCTTTTTCTAATAATTGTATTTGTTATAAAATAAATAATTACAAATACTTTTTAAACTTCAGGATAGTCATACATAGGTGGCCTTCACGCTAGCAATCAATAGGACTTAGTGAAGATCTCTTGTCGTATATATGTTTATATTTTTATGATTTTTCTGTTAGTTACTTTCAATATTATGTTTAACATGTAAATGTGTATGACAAATAAAAGAGTCTGAGTCTATAGTAGGTCTAGTGCTGCATTTTTTATTTTTTGGTTTGTTTTGAAAAATGACTATTTAAAGATGCTTCAGAGCAATCAACATTTATCGGAAGGCCCCGGCAGTCCAGGCCGCCTAAATGCTAGACTGTTCATAGACTAGGACCTAGGCCAAGATTTGTGCCTACGGGATTTTTTATATATTTCAGTTTTAAAAATCCTATAGATACAGTCTTAATACAAGGTTTTAAGCAACTAATATAGCTACAAAAGAAATAATTCAGCAACTACTATGATTGTTAAGGCCCAACTGCACTTAAAATTCCCTTAGTTCACTAGCGATTTTAAATGCATGCACCTGAAACGCAAATTTTTAGGGCACTTTTAAAAATGCACTTACTCGGTTTAATTGCACTATTTTTCAGTGCACTTAAGCACCTGAAACAGACATTGACAGTTGGTCCTGTAGGTTTAATATCACTAATATAAGGGTCAGAGTTGGCTGAGGGGCGAGTTTACCTGGATCCCACACATTTACGTCTTAGGCTGTCAGTATCACTTTCGGGAATAGACCTGTGGTTTGTGACTGTAGTCTAAAAATATCAACTGCGACTAACTACTACTGCTATTTAGAATCACCCACAGGGTGTAAATGTACCCCAGTATTCGAACATGCCCTGCTCTCCCCTACTAGTAGGCCTACTCCTAGCCTTACGGAATTTTATTACCAACGCTTACGAAATTCCCAAAAATCTATAGTAAGGTCTCACGCAATTAATTACTTGAAATGTAAGCGAGATTATAAATACCATGATATGATCTTGATGTTTCAAAGCAATCAACATTTTTCGCAAGGCCCCAGAAGCCCGTTTACAGGGCTAGCTTTAGTGAGATTGGAAATATCGTGATATGATCATGATCATGCAATGCTGAGTGAACCCTAGCACCCGAAGGGTGCTGAGAGTGGGATAAAGGCATTCGAAGCTTGTATGAAAGCTGCTCTTAGCCTATCCCATTACTTCATTAGTATATAATACTCATTGGAAAATGTCTGGTTGGCAAGGGAGGCAAGGAACTTGGAAACAGAAGCATTTTAGAATTGTATTAATTTGTATGCTCCCTCGGCGAACAGAGGGTCGCGGTGGTCTAAATGAGGTGTTGAATCAGCCGGTATGAGGTGTTGAATCAGCCGGTAGTTACCCTATATCTTAACTCTTGAAATCTGAATAAAAAAGGCCGGTAAAGTTGTAATTTTGACAGATCCTTTAAATGAACATTTAAGACATTTCTTTTATTGAACCTATGCCTCTCGTGTACACTTAAGTTATCTTAGTATGTTTGACATACTTAAAAATTGCGTTTTAAATTTTGGATCAAATGTGATCAATTTACCTCGTGTTGTTTGCATGACTGTCTGTGTGCCATCGCCATACTCCAGCATACCCTGAGAAAAAACGTCAGAGTTATGTAATTTCATGGAACTTGAGTGGAATGGTCTAAAAGTGTCTAAAGTTGATAATTTGAAAAATAGAACGTTCCTAGAAGCGTGTCATCTTAAATGTGAAATTAAGAAAGTTCGCTTGTTCTCTTTTCAGAACCACCAGGGGATTAAAACCATTCCATTCACTCACCATGGCAGTCTTCGCGGGGGGTGACAATTATGTTGATTATCACCCCCCCACTGTAACGTCTGTTGTTATCGTGACGCGGTGACTGACCAACGCTGTTATCACACTCACGAGTGCTTGTCAGCGCCGCCAGCGTCACGCCAATGCCGGCTCAGCGTTGTTAGCGCTGGACCGACATTGGCATTGCGGTAGCCACACTGTGAAAGCACTTCGCTGTTTCTGTCACTCACGCATGCTGCCAGCGCTGCTAGTGTTGCGTCAATGTCGGCCCAACGCTGTTGACGCCGGACCGGCACTGACACAACTCTAGCCGCATTCACACAGCAGTCTCAATTTTCATCGTAAATTTCGGCATATTCAGATATTAATTTGTCCAAATGTGTTTTATGCCCTCTCTAAATTCTTGAAGCCGTTAATTCATTTTGTAGTTTGAAAAGATCTGAATGTTCTTTGAGCGAATCTATGAATTTATATGTTAAAATTTGGAATCGATCTTTGATCAGATCGATCTTAGCAATTTTATGAATATCTTCAGTGTGCGAAAGTGGATCCAATTTGAAGGCTATTCTGATGGCCTTATTTTGAATGATTTGAAGTTTCTTGATATACGTTTTGGACGCTCCAGAATTACTGGAGCGCCATATTCTAGTACTGGACGTCTATAACTTTTATATAGTCTCATTAGTGTTTCGGGTTTACAGCCCCACTTTGAGCCGCTCAGGAGTTTGAGCAGACCAAGGCGTTGCTTTCCTTTCTTGGCGTTTTCATCTATATGAGCATTAAAAGTCAGCTTCTTATCTAAAATTACTCCTAGCAATTTTGCTTGCTGCACTGCAGTGAGTTTTTCGCCAAAAAGTTCTATATTTTTCTTAGTTTTAAGCATTATAAGCTGCGTTTTCTTAGCATTTGGTTTTATTCTCCACTTGGAGCACCATGCTTCTAAGTCTGATAAAACTTTGGCTAGCCTATATTTAATTGTTTTTTCACTTTTAGCAAAAGTACAAAATCCCAGGTCGTCTGCGAACCGAAAGACCCCTACTATATTACTGAAAGGATCTATTGGAATATCATTTACATAGATTAAGAATAGAAGTGGGCTGAGAACCGAGCCCTGAGGTGTGCCGGCAATAAGTGAAATTTTGTCTGAAGTCTCATTATTTATTTTGACTGAAATTTTCCTGTCAGTTATAAATGAAGACATTAATCTGATTATTTTATCTGGTAAATTTGTATTCATTAATTAATATCTTAGTCCGTTGTGCCATACGGAATCAAAAGCTTTTTCTACATCTATAAAGATTGCAGCTCTTTTATGATGACGGCTATGTGCTATTTGCGCATCATCAGCTAGTCTGAGAATGTGTTCCATATCTTTTATTTCTATAGCCAATTTGCATTTTATGAGCAATTGTGTTTTCAAAAAAATTGCCTATGCAACTTAAAAAACGAATTGGTCTATAGTTAGTTGGAATTGTATTGTCTTTTTTAGGCTTTGGGAGCATTATTCCTTGAGCTTCCTTACATTTAGTTGGAAAATACCCTATTTTTCGGCACTGATTGTAGGCCTACATAGTTTTTAAATTCTCAAATACTATTTCTGGACATTTTTTAATTATAGTGTATTTAATTCCGTCTGCTCCTGGAGCAGACTCACCTTTGGTCCTATCTAATTGTAGTTTTATTTCTTGAATCGAGATATCCCTGAGTAGTATACTAACGTCGCCATCTTCTACTTTATTTTCTTTTAGAGTTGAAAAAAGCTGCGATTTTTCATTTATAGCGTTATGTATTAAATCTTTAAATTCATCATAAAAATTTCACCTGTGTCAGTATTATGAATTTTTCCTAAAGATTCAGCTTTTTCTAAGTCGTTTTGAGTTAAAATACCATTTTCTTTAATTAATGGCTTGGATGCGCCGCCTGATTTCTTACCATTAATACTATTAATAGTTTTCGAAAATTCTCTAGAGTCTTTAGTTTCGTCTAGTTTTTTGGTTTGTTGATTCCAAAATTCTTCTCTATCTTTGTTCACTTGTTTACTTACTAGGTTGTTTAATTGGTTATAAAGCTGCTTATCCTCTGTTTTTTTTGTATTTCTAGCTAAGGGTCTAATTTGTCTCTTGAATTTAATTGTTTCATTTGAAATAAAAGATGCCTTATCGTTACGTTTTGCCTTAGAACACGCTTTGTCTAGCCTTTCTTTAATTATATTGCTTATTTTTTCGTTAGCCAAGTCTAGTTCCTCTGGTGTTTCAGGTTCGAGTCTATCTAAGTTATTTATTATTTCTTTATTAAAGCTGCTCCAATCTGTTTTTTCATATTGTTGAATTTCTCTCTGAAATTGTTTTTGAATTTGCGGTGAAGCTAAAGTTAAATGAACTGGCAAATGATCTGAACCAATGTCATCGCCTACATCACACGATTGGATGCGTGACGCCATCTGACGGCTAACTAGCACTAAATCTAGTAGATTGCCGCCAGAGGACGTCCCTGGTCTATAAGTTACAGTGCTGTCGTTAGTGATCAGTAAGTCTAATTCTTCAATTGTGTTAAATAGTATGTCTTCGTTAGTATTTCCTACTTTACATCCGAACAAAGTATGCTTACAATTGAAATCTCCCATAAAAATTGAAAGTGGATATGAATTAATTATATGCCTGAAATACTCTATGTTTGGTTGAATTTGTGGCGGGTTATAAATAGTTGCTGTCTTACTGTCTTACCTTGTGATTTGAAGTTTATTGCCAAAAATTCTTTGTTAATATCTGAAGTATCTATTTCATTAAATTTGATATCTTTTCTCATTAAAATAGCTACACCGCCTGCTGCTTGCTGCAGGCGCCCATTAGGATTAACTACATTTCTTTCGATTCTGATAATGTTATAATTTGGAATTCTGATTCTAGTTTGCTCTCTAAGTCTAGTTTCATTTAAAGTCACAAAATGTGTTTTATATTCATTTAAATAGGTAATTAATTTTGTTCTTCTTTTATATAGTCCGTTAATGTTAGCATGAATAATCTGAACGTTTTTAGTTGTTGGTAAACTGTTATCCATATTTTTTAAGTACTGTACTGTACCTAGCCCTACTTTAGTTTTTCCTACTTTAGTTTTTCCTACTTTAGTTAGGTTTTTACTGGTGTACTGTACTGTACTAGACCTAGTAAAAACGGCCCTACTTTTTCTACGTTAGGTGAAGGTTGTACTTACAAGTTCTCTGGAAGTTGGAGTAGGTAGTCTCTGATGGTCAGTGGGGAGATGCTTTTCCATGCAATGCGATTTCTATACCGAGTTTTGTACGATTTTCAGACCACGGGCTAGCTCAATATCAGCCGTGGCTGGCAAAATCTGCAGAGACGGGAGGGAGGGGGGAGTAAGCCGGGTGGCTTGTGTGTTGAACCCTAGCACCCGAAGAGTGCTGAGAGTGAGATAATGGCATTAGGATCTCTTGTTGGTGAGTCCTTTTTAGCCTACCAATTCCTTCTGTATACAAAATGTCTGGATGGAAAGGAGGACTGGAACCTGGAAAGTTGAAATTGAGTTTGATGACCTTGGGATTCCAAGGGTCGTCTGAAAAAAGAGGTGTTGAAATAAGCCATTTGCTATCCTCGTATCTCTGATCTCCATCTCGAACTATAATTTCAGTCTCTGAATATGAAAAGCAGTTGAAAAGAATTCTGCAGCTTAGTTGGACTTCCATATTATTATGAATGTCTAAGAATCGCTTGAAATATAAGGGCTGGTGGCTCGACTGTTGAAAAGTAATTAATTTCAAATTTTGCATTGAGCTGTGTGCATGGTTGGTTAAATCTACCCTGCTTACTGGCTTAATACAGCGCGACATTAGAAATGTCGACTGTTGCAGTATTGCTAGAGGACGGTACTCATTCCATGCTTCGTTGCTCAATAGTTGATCAAATGCGATCTGATTTAATCTAAATTGAACCCTGGTGTTGATACACTTACCAATCCGTTGCCAGTCACATATACCAGCCCGCCAAGAAGAAGCCAAGAGAGCAATGCAAATATTAGAATTGATTTGATTGCCAAAAAAATGTACGGTATGAATTGGAATAACAAAGATTCAGAAATGGCAGCGGATTAGCTGTTTTAGAATTCTTTTCAAAGCCACCAGGGTATTAAAATACCCCAACCAGCGCTCTAACAACCTGAAGGTTATCATAAGTTGAGCACTGGTATAGTGTATGTCATGTTGATATTTTGTGTTTATTTTGATTTGGGTGTCAGAGTGTTAATTCATTGTGTCTGTTGTGCTTGCCGTCTTGGCGTGTATTGTATACATGCTTGTGTGATTGTGCAGGTGTGCAAGCTGATAGCAGGTTTGATGGTTGCACGCTCGCATGCAATTGAGATGGTGTTTGTGTTTATAGCGACCGGGCATGCTGGGAGTTCAGCCAGAAGTTTCATGCTGTCAGGAAAATAATAAGTTAATGAAACGCAGCCGGGATAGATGCTCAGAACTGTGAATTTAAATCGTTTAATGCCCCGTTTTTGCAGTCAAAATACATAATACACAAAAATATGACCAAAACCTAACCTAAACCATCCTCATAGTCCCGTTTTTTTCGAAGAATAATGACTTTATTCCCCACTCCACTGAGACATCATAGCCGTTCTCAGATGACACACTTGAACATGCATGCTCCGCACACACGATCAAGTCACCCTCTCATTGGTCAAGTTATGTTTGTTTGTTTGTTGAGTTAGCGAGCCCTATAACCGGTCTGCCCGGGCCTTCCGACAAGTGTCAATTGCTTTGAAACCTAGCCACGAGACCAAGAGCTACAAACAATCAGATCACTAAGTAACAAGCTAGACAACCACACTGTGAGTAGGCCTAGCTAAGAATTCACCCCTCGGTCCGCACGAGGCTTGCCAGTGTACTGTCACGCTGGGGTTAGAGTAGGCATACCCCGACCTCGGCCCCCATGTTAATTTCAGAGGAGGAAGCCAGAGGGAGCTGAACTTCACTATTGCTGTGAATAGGTCAAAAACGCCCCTGATATTGTGGTATCACCACCCTAAACTGTCAGTGCGCTGTCTGTGATCATTTTCGAGGTTTGTTTTGTAGGTCTACTGTCTGGCACTCACAGGAGTGTTAAAAATATCGCGGGAAATCCCGTCATTATTGTTGTTTTCGTTACTTTTCAGTTATTGTTTTCATTTATTTTAACCTGGTGCTGAACGATTCTGCTAGTTTAGGTATGAAGATAGGCATTTTTAAATTGTTCTGCCCAAATACTATGAGCTATATCGCATATAAAGCTCGACTTTCAAAATGAATAAATGTAGGCCCTATCACTGACACGCAGGTCGGATGCCTCACCAAATTTAAAATAGCATGTTTTCGGTGTTGGCTCATTTTTTTGGACACAAATGTTTCACTGAACCAATTACATTTTTATGTGGCTTAGAATATTGGGTTCAACCCCTTTGGATTGGCTACGACCACCGGTTTCAGACAAAAAAATTATACAATGCTGATCCTTGTCAGCACATGCTGTCACAATTTACAGTAGCCATTTGTATCCTCGTTTACGACCACTTATAACAAATTATGTAGGCGATTTGACTTTGCAGAATACACAAATAAGTGAACTAAGAGGGTGCTCTGTATTCAAATTTTTTTGGCCCACGGGGGAATTTTGGAATCGCTCGAGATGCATCTAGTGTAGCCGTGAAACCTGTTTCAGCCACTGGGGCTACATCCAGTGCACTTTTCCTACTTTCACATTAGCAGGGGTGAATGAATTTCGCTGATTTACATGTAAATTTTTAATGAATTTTCCACACAATAAGCTGAGACGCAGCTGCAGGCCGTGGCCCAGTTGATTCGCCCCACTGACTTCGGCTACCGCTACTAGCTTGATTCGCCCCACTGACTTCGGCTACCGCTACTAGCTAGACCTATCCTATAGTCTAGGTCCTATAATATGCCAATTTAGTGTGTATGACTAGGCCTATAAGCTAGACCTATACATACGCCGGTAGGCTTCAATACATTTTTGGGTAGGCCTATACAAATGCAAGATGTCTTGCAGACCCCACCCCCTCCCCCCCTCACACACACACACCCAGGATGCAGACAGTTTACAGAGCAGTCAATTGCCATTCTATGCATATTTTCGGAGCCCACATCTAGGCCAGTCTGTAACGTTAGGCCTAGTCAGTCTTTAGGCCTAGCTACTCTCTGAACAATCGTATTAGCCCACTGGTAGGCTTAATCACTGATAGCCTGTAGCCTAAATCATGCATATTATAGGCCTGCATAATTACGAGGGTGCACATGGGTCCTGGAAATTATGGATTATTCCCAGCTCACTTTTTACCCAGCTATTCGCTTTTTATAAGGGAACAATGATATAAATATAGATAAAAATAGATATAACCTCGATGTGCGGACCCTAAGAACAGGCGATTCGCCGTTCGTTTTTTAACCCATGTGCACCCTCAATTATATAGATGTTACTAGTGGCTGTGTTTGGAGGCTATACTTGCTACTGTTACAAGAATATCGCCCTCCACTACGCATAGGCCTAACACTTTGTGAACCTTTGTGGAGGGTGGAATTTGCTGATTAAAGTGTAGTCTAGGCCTACACTACACTGGTACAGAAAATATAAGGTCTCACACCACCCCATCCGCACGTTAGCGTATTGAAAAAAAAAATTGTACAAAATATAATCAAAAAAGAGGCCAACGAATTTATGATCTAGGCTTGAATTGCGGTGATCCGTGATCTGAAGAGAAGGGGGCGCCACAGGGTTTTGCCCTGCATTTTTTAAGGGAGGCTTATAAGTTTGGCAAAACATAGGGTGACCTTCTCCCCTTGGATCCACCACTGCTAACCTCTACCCATGCAAACACCAATTTTGTCTATCAATATTACAAAAAATATGTGAAAAACCAACAGAAAGCATAGGGCCTGGACCTATTTGTTAAATTGATCGCTCAAAATGGTGCATTTATTAATATAGGGGACTATTAAAAACATTTTGCGAAAAAACGAATATCCTACCTGGATCGGGCGAAAAAACTGTCACTTTCAAGATCACTATATGGGAGCCTATGACAAAAGGATCACAATAGCCGTCTGTTGTGGGGGGTTATTAAATATGTCTGAAGTTGCGGAATAAGTTCTCCGAAAATTTGTTTGTCCCCGAAATTTTTTTAAAACAAATCCTGTTGACTTACAATTTAGGTCTGGATGTGACTCCAACCTAGGAAACATTCACTATTTTTTAAGCAGGAGGTAAACCTTGCTATTGACTATAAGTATTTTAAAATTAGATTGATTGAACAGGAATAAACAAAATGTTTCAATTTTATTTCACACTCATTATCAATACAAATATATTATACATTTTTCAAGTAGGCCTATCTGGAATAATTTCTCATCTGTCCCAGCAATATTTTTTTCTGTGACAAATAAATTTGGTCAGCAACAAATTATTGCAATATATTGCTAATTTAAAAAAAAATAGACAGTAATATACCTTGCTAATTATCAAGCATATTATTTCTAGAATGTGAGAGTAGAAAACTTCAGACTTAATTTACATTTCTAGAATTCTTAACATTAGTTTTCATCCACATTTGTTACCCTATTTTTCAGTTCTGATATTCCTCTCATTATATTATTACATTTGTTGAAAGATATTGCATGTAGTGTATGCCCTATACACAATTAAGAAATGGAAAACACACACTGAACTGCACAAAAAACTTAAATACTAATATATAATGATAATATTAAGCAGGCCTACAACATGTACAATGTGTATTGTAATTGTTGTTTTTATATGCAATCAGAGCATTCACCATTAATAAATACACTACACCAGATGAATTATAACTCATTTGTAGAGGCTATCATACATGGCGGCCATTTTAAATTTCGGTAAAACCTTGAAAAATCACATGCACATCTCCATATCGCGGGGAATGTGATAGTAAAAATTAAGTAATATACGACCTAAGTTTATTAATTTTTGCGATCTCAAAAAAATTGAAATTGATCCGTGGCGGCTATTTTGAATTTCGGTAAAACCTTGAAAAAATCAACTGCACATCTCCATATTGTGGGGAGTGTGATTGTAAAATTTGAATAATTTCAGACGTTCAGTTTTAAAGTTTTTGCGCCCACAAAAAAATTTGGAGTTGACTTCTGGCGGCCATGTTGAATTTGGGTAGCATTTTTCAAAAATCACTTGCACATCCACATGTTGCTGGGAATGTGTTTTAAAATTAAAAAAAAACTGGCCAAAATATTTTTTTAAGTTTCAGCGACCACCAAAAAATTCAAGTTGAACCGTGGCGGGCATTTTGAATTTCAGTGAAACCTTAGAAAAGTCACCTGCACATCTCCATATGGTGGGGAATGTGATAGTAAAATTCGAATAATTTCAGACGTTAAGTTTTAAAAGTTTTTGCGCTCACAAAATTTTTTAGAGTTGACTTCTGGTGGCGATATTGAATTCTGGTAGCATCTTAAAAAATCACTTGCACATCCCCATGTTGCTAAGAATGTCATGTTAAAATTTAAAAAAAAATTAACTGGTAGGTTTTGAGTTTTTGCGCCAACAAGAAAACCCGACGCCGGACAGAATCCTGGCGCAACTAAAATCCCTCTTCCCCTACGGGCAGGGGATAAAAAAACTGGCATTAATAATCATTCTATGAATTAAGCTAAATTAGTTAAATATCTATTTTTGATCAATATTTAATAAATATTATGGATATATGATTTGAAGCTGGAATTTACATAAATGCATAGGACAATGGTTGAATCACAATTTTAACCTTTATATATACCGGTAACTAAGGAGTTGTAATTTTTTATATTGTCATAACTTGATTACATGTGTGCTCATTCTCACTCACTTTGTTTATCACTTTATGCCATTAATTTATATAGGTTGTATCAATCAACTACCTTTTGTTATTATCTAAACATACCTTTTCTTATCAGCTGAATACATGCATACAGATTTTCAATAGAAATTTTAATACCTAATATCTGAATATGATGTACTTTTTCATGTATGATGTGTATTAACCTATTAAAGGGCTAATTTTTAATTGGTACCCCTTAGCAAAGATGTTAAAAGTGGCATAGATTTAACATGTTTACAGATCAATACATGATATCCAATTACTACTCAACATTGTCATTTACAACTGTTTCCATTAGAAAATGACAGATGAAATAACATCACTATATAGGAATGCATGACACAATGTAGACAGTTTGAAGAAGCATTACATTTTTACTTCCACCATAATTCTCATAAATAATCGCAATTCAAATATTCCTAACTTTCACATGCCTTTCAATTTAGTGTAAGATATCACATTTTGAGTCAGAATTGCCTAATTATATCACTGCAAATTGTCTAAACATTATTTGACACTCCAAATTACCATGGGGTCCCTCAAAACCAAGTTAATTGGCTGAAAAGATTAAAAAATCATTGTTTGACAATTCATTATTAAATTGATCATTACATGTACATTCATTGCCTGGAGGCCTACTACCAAATTTGTATATGATCATACCAAGCAAAATAATTCATGAACATTAACCTAAGCTTCTACTTGTAGTTTCAATTTTAATACATACATGTACATCCTCATTATGATTGTGATGTAATATACTACTACAATTGATTAAAAGAATATTACCGGTATTCAAAATATACAAGATGTGGGTCAAACATGTGAAATGTGAAAAATATGTGCTATTTAATATCTCATTTGAAAATGTGCATTGCGACAGATTCTACTACAAAACACTGGTTGATATGCCAATTAAAAATTTCATTGTGGTGAAGTGTAAGGTGAGAGAGATAACAGGTTGAATATGACTGTTGTAGCAATCTTGTGATGCACATGTTTTTTTCCAATGAGCAGTTCACCATGGTCACTTCTTTCCATCGAACTTGTTGCATGAAGAAACATCATGTCTGCAAATATATATATTTCATTGTTTAAATATAGAAGTATTTTTTCTTTCATTTGAAATGATAGCAACAAATTTTTGTCAATATGTTGTACCTGTCTTTCCCACACTGAAATTTTTGGGAGTTATTATTCAATATTATGCCTAAAAGATGAAAACATAGAAATAATAAGATAATTTACCAACTGTTATTCAACTTTTCATCCACTTTGAAGGAAATTAATCATATATAGCTAATTTGATGCACACTCATTTCATTTCCAATAACTGCTCTAACCTGCTATTAAATAAAATAGATTAAAATCAACTGAAGTGCTGATTAGCAGTGGAAGTGTTAATCGATTTTACTTACCATAATGTTAAGCATGTTAATATAACTGTGAAACCTCATACAACAATGTAGCACAGACCAGATTTTCTGCCTTTATCTCACTGCCTAGTTTACATCTGAAATAGAAACAAAAACTATCATTGAATTGAATTTGTCTAAAAATAAATGCAGTAAAACACCCCAAATGTTACTCATTTTTCATTAACATTTAATTTTCTATAATTATAATTACTGAGAAAAATAACAGTTCTGAACTTCATAATGTTGGAAGCACAATTTTGAATACATTTAGAAAATTGACAATTTATATGTCAGTGCAAGGGTTGAATTATTTGAGATTATTACAATGTACATAATATGCACAATTTCTAAGTTAGTGCAAGTGGTGAATTACTTCAGATCTAATCTAGTTAATAATTATCATTTACTTTGTAATATACAATTCTCAGTATCAAATGAGAGGAAATTAGTTATACAGAATACAGATTTATACACCTGTGCACTTTTTTAATTAGAATTTAGGCAAATAAATAATAAAAAGTTAAGCAAAAATATTAATATTAAGTAGGGATGTTAACCTGGATTTTTTTTAATGGGGCACAATGTGAATTTAGTTGGCCTTGTTCCTTTTGTGTCTGATATACTGAGTTTGAGATTCCTCTCAAGGAAATTTTGGTTGTCAATAAATGATTTTCGAGAGATTTTCAGAAAATTCCTTTTGAAAATGAGGTTCAGTACCCCTTTACCACCTAGTATATGGATCCACTACTGATAATCATATATGGGTAGCATGAGCCACTGTCTTAGCTAGGATTTGACAACTGCCCTTTTTTCCAATTACATATTGCATATTATGTAAAGGAAGAAAATGCACCTAACTGGCTACAGGTGCATTTTCTTTCTTTACAGTGTAGTTTGGACAATTTTCCCGTCTTGATACCCATCCAAAAAATGGGTCGCTGGCTAACACAGTGGTATCAGCATAATAATAGATTTTACTTGCATTACATAATTTATGACACATGCAAATATCGATTATGTGTGTAAAGTTGTGTAAAATGTGTGTAAAGTTTTGTAATGAAGTAATGATTCCTCCATTATAAAAATTAAAATATAATCCATGAAATATTTTAACACATTTGTTTAACATTTATTTGAGGTAAATGCTATTGCATGAAGGTAGAAAAAAAAATCGGTGGTGAAATGGTTAACTTAACATTACTGTAGATCTCGTAATTTTTGCGTGTTCAGATTTTCGCTAATTTGTGATTTTACACGAAGTCTAGAATTCGCAAATTATTTATTTCGATGATAGGTAGAGCTATTATAATATTTAATAATTTTGCGGGACTCCTATATTCGTGAATTTGTCCTCCTCTTGAAATTCGCGAAAATTAAAACCTTGCAAAAATTACCAGATCTACAGTATTATAAACTGGGATGGGGCTATTCTTATTCTGTTGGTTTAAACATCTCTATTTTTTTATTGGAACAATAAAAAAAAATGTAATACAAGGCTCCTATCAAGGAGGCAATATTCTCAATCCCATTTAGTGGCACAGCTAGCTTAACAGGCGGCAGGCAGACACAGGCAGGCTATCACCGCCACAGATCTTAATAAGCCTAATAAGCGGTTGGTGGGTGGAGGTGGTAGTGACACAGTTCAAATAGGTAGTATTAAACTGTTAAAGGACAAAAGTATTGCAATTATAAAGTTTAGCTGATGAAATAAAGCAGTTTAAGGAACTGGCTCAGACTAAAATCATTAAAAAATCGATGATTTTATTTTGGCTTATTAATATGACCATATAATGTAAACATGTCCATAGACTAGAACTGCAAAAGTTTTTTATTTTTTGTGCTGCGCATTTACCAGTTAGACTAGATATATGGAGACGTAATTCCCGTATTTCTCATTTTTGACATGGCTGTCCAAAATAAGAAATCAGAAATTTCGTCTCTTTATCTAGCCTAACTGGTAAATTCGCAGCACAAAAAATTTAAAAAAATTGCCTTTCTAGTCTGTGGACTGACATGTTTACATCATATGGCGATCATGTTAATATAAAGTCAAACTAAAAGCACTGATTTTTTAAAGATTTTAGCCTGAGCCAGTCATTTTAAACTTATTCTGTTAGGTGCATTGATTGCCCAAATGTACACATATATATATAAGGATCCATGAAAAAACAGTTTAGCAGGTCAATTTTTTAATTTATGTAGGTGTATTTTCCACTCTTTTAAGATTTCTGTCACAATTGAAAAACATAATCAAAGCTGATTTATCAAGTAGTTCAAGTACAATTTATATTCAGGGATATGCAGACCTCTAACTATATCATGTAGATGCAATATGCCATATCATATATTCTGTAGGCCTAATATTAGACCTAGCTAGGCTATTTCACACATTTTAAATTTAATTACATTAAATAGTGGTTTGGCTGGAGAAGTATATAACTTGGCCACACCTGTTCTAATGCCTGGTAAATTATACAGACCCGACCTTGAAGCCTAAAATTTTCACGAATTACAAGACCATAGATTTTGGATCACATTCAGTATCTAGACGAGAGTCCTTGCAGTCATTGAATTCAATTCTATCCTGACAGTCCAACCGAGCTTTTCGGTATTTACTCTGTCAATACTCATGAAATTTGGGCCATGTAGGCATCTATCCTGAAAATTTTGTAAAAAATATTTTAAAAGACAGACCATTTGACATGTAGACTTTGTAGACTAGTTAGCAAATTTATTAATTATGAGGCCCCTCTATAAAGTTGAAAAAAAACATTTTTAAACTTCATTCCGGTTTACTCTCCAAATTGTATTACTGTTATGTACCTGTATGTCAAATGGTCTGACTTTTAAAATACTCTGTCTATGGGAAGTTCGCAAAATTTTCAGGGATGTTGCCAAATGGTCCAACTTACAAATAGTCTGTGTGTACAACAAAATTCCACAAAACTTTCAGCGATGTTGTCATTGTTGAAGGAAGATGAAAAAATGACCCCAAAAAATTTCACTCTCAAATTTCGAATAGCGCCTTTATCTACTCCCACAGACTGTAGACGGTAGGTCTCGACACCTAACCGTTGCCGTTTCCCCGGGGCAACCGACTTTATGTGGGCAAGTAAAAAAATTCAGACAGTGGCCCCCTGGACAATAGCTTCAATTTTCACCATTTTAAATTTGAGCGACTGTCACAACAGACATTAGCATGTCAATGGCAAGTCGGGCAAGTGATAAACTTGGGGGGCAAGTATCCCAAAAATGTTCTTGCCTTCGGGCAGTTAGTGTCAAATGGTCAAACTTTTGAAATATACAATATTTTGTTATAAAGTTTTCAGGATCGATGCCAAATGACTAGAAAATAATAGGCCTAGACCAGGCTAGGGTTTACTATTTTTCATGAAATTCGCTTGAGAATTTAACCTTTAAATATTGAATGACTGGATACTGAAAAGCTAACTTTCATTTTGGACCATCCTCCACCGTCGGACAGACTATAGAATAAGCTAGCACTTGACCAGCAGGACAGCAGTATTAGCACTGAGTAGCAGGTCGGCCGAATCTAATCACTGACACTGACTGACTGAAAGAGTATCAGAATCTGGGTAGGCCTAGGACTAGGAGACTGTCACTGTCAGTGAGTGGGAATGACTCTCACTGTCTCAGTCTCACAGTCACTGTCTCAGACAGATCTACGAGGGGGTGGGGGGGAGATGGGTAGCGGTTGCAACCCCCCTCTTGCTGGCCCATGATGTGCCTGTGAGCATCTACAAATTCGAAATTTTCTGGGGGAGGGCCCCCCAGACCACCCGCAACCCCTCCCTTCATTTAAACCTGGATCCGCGCCTGGTAGTCCAGTGGTAGGCATACTCTTGACTTAAGTCTGTCAGTGTCAGTGATTCAGATTGTGATGCGACTGAGTCAGTGATGACACTGACAGTGTCACTGTGACTGGTGACTGTGTCAGTGCTGACTGATGCCAGTGTCACTGTCAGTGATGGTGATTGGTGCTGTCAGCGTCAGTGACAGAGTCACTGACTGTCAGTGTCAGTGTCAGTGATGTGATGATTATTATACTCGCCGTCAAATCAACCAGGATCGCATGATTTTCGGCGATTTCCCCGTCAATTATTAAGCGATTTTCTTCAAATTTTACAAAGGCCATTTTCTATTCAAATTCTAACCGCCCTGAAAACTTCGTAAACTTATATAGCGTATTTCAAAAGTTAGACCATTTGACATGTAATGAATTTAAATTATAACGTTCCTCTTTAAACCCATTGAAATAATTTTAGAATTTTATTACATGGCAAATGGTCTAACTTTTGAAATATTAAATATTATTTTGCGAATTTTTTACCCCTGTTAGGATTTTAATGGAAAATGGCCTCTGCGAAATTTCAAAGAAATCGATTCAAAATCTTTGGAGAAATCGCCGAAAATCATGCGATCCTGGTTGATCATTTTTAATTTGACGGCGAGTAGGGCCTATAGGCCTAGTATTACCCGAGGCTGAGTCTGCCTGAGAGTGGCAATTATTATTAGGCACTCTAACTTGTGTTGTGAGGGTAGGCCCATCGTGACATGAGGCATGCAGTGGCGGATCCAGAATGTGCAAGAGGAGGGGGCGTAAAGCCACATCTTGGCTGAAAAACTTCAAAATGGGGTGTTAATGTTAGCTTCACTTCATTAAAAAAAATGCATGAAAATTCAATATTTTCACCAATAACGGGGGGGGGGCGTACGCCGGGTACGCCCTATGCTGGATCCGCCACTGGCATGACCATGTCATGATGATGACATTAAGATTAGGCCTCAAATTAAATGAGCTGACATGATAGCTGAGCCCGAGGGGCCTGAGCGATAATCGAAGTGATTACATTTACAGTGACAGTCTGGCCGACGCCGGCGACGGTGGAAGCAGGCCTGGTTAGATCTAATTAGACTACTTTAAAAGTTATTAATGAAATCAAATAATACATACCAATCCATAGTTAAACCTTGTTGTTTGATCTGTTGATGGTCTTCTTACATTTTTTAAAACATGATTCCAAAACCAAATTGTCAAAATATTTTCACGTGACAAATCTTGGAGTTGGACTTGGACTCACTCAGTGAGTGGTCTTGGTCAGTTGGTGACCTTATTTTTTTAAATACCCTACCTTTCAAACTTAAATTCATTAGTAATCTTAAACTTGGTAAATGTCCCTAATATTTGTTTTTATGCATCTTACAGGTTGAATTGTAATTTTGGTAGTCTTTTTTAAAAATGGAAATTTGACCGATGAGAAGAAAAATTAATCGCGTGTGCGGAGCATGCATTTCCAAGTGTGTCAGCTGGGAACGGCTGTGATGTCTCAGTCAAGTAGGAAATAATGTAATTATTCTTGGAAAAAAGCGGGACTATGAGGGTGGTATAGGTTGGGTATCGGTCATATTTTAGTGTAATGAATATTTTGACTGCAAAAATATGTCTATTAAACGCTTTAAATTCACATATGTGAACATCGATCCGGGTTTGGTGAAAATTCGTTTCATAAGCTGTTTCTTTTTTAAAACTCTGGGTCTCAGATCCGGTTCAATCTCCGGTCACTAAGTGTCCCCATCTATATCTCAATTGCAGGCGAGCGTGGATGGTTGGTATGTTGCCACTGTGTCCGCGTTGTGGAGGCGGTCCAATGTCGGCCCAACGCTGGAAGAGTTGTGCCAACATTGGCCCGAAGACACCCCAATGTCTTGCATTCTTCTGCTGGGACTGCTGTGTTGCCGTAAACAAGCCCGCCTGCGTGTGTGTGGATACGCCTCAGGCCAGCTGAAGTGTATTGATTCTATGCCGCTTCAGTGTTGGGCCGACATTGACGCGGCACCGATTTAGTGAATAATTTCGTCTGTTGTCGTTTGGCTCGTCTCGCCTTGCCGCTGCTGTCAAAACAGACCTGACCTTAACTGACAGCTCAGTCAGCGGTCGTCAATCCACCCCTCCGTCAAAAACACAGACTAGCATGCAGTGTCAGTAATATTCAATTCAATTATGATGTTCTTTATAAATATTCTGGAGTTTATGTAGTAGCGTTTTCTGACCTCTTTTTATTCGTGCAGCACGAATTATATTTTGGTGTTTGAATAATTCAGAATTTTCATTTAGTGAACAGATGAAGCTAGTGGATAATTCTTCAAGCCTGGTCTTTATCAGTGGAATCTCAGCCAATTTATGCATTTCATTGGTCCTGGATCGTGGATGTAATCTGAATGCTATTTTAATAGCTTTATTTTGAATAATCTGGAGTTTTTTAATAACTTGGTCTTTAGCTAAGAAATTACTATATAGCGCTATACTCTAATACTGGCCTACTATATGCCTTATACAGTATCATGAGAGTCTGTGGTTTACAGCCCCATGTGGTCCCACTTAACATTTTTAATAGATTTTGGGACGTACCATTTGATATCTGGGGGGGGGGGGGGGGGCTCGAAAAAAATTGAAATAAATAGTTTGTCGCCACCAAAGTCAGAAAAAAAAGTTTGTTGAAAATGTGGGCAGAAAAAAAAGTTTGTTGTCGAAATTGATGAAAAATATGTTGACCAGAAAAACCACCAAATACATAATAGGGAAAGCAAACGACAAAAAAATGATATTTCATTTCTTCGGCGAAACATAAAAAAAAATTCTCGGTCGTTCATTGCCAAAAAAAACAGGATTGTTTTCTCGCGGAGGTAAAAAAAAAGTTTGCAAGCAACAAAAACTCTCGCCGCCCCCCCCCCAGATATCTAATGGTGCATCCCTTAGGCGCATTCATATCATCTATGTGGGCTTTAAAGCTTAAATTTTCTTCTAGTGTCACTCCAAGGAGTTTTGTATTGTCTGTGTTTTTTAATTTAGAAAAATAATTAAAGCAGATAACTAGTGTTTGGTCTAATGCTTGGCCAGCGCCTCGAGGTCAGCAACTTGAGGTCAGCACATTGAGGTCAGCATCTTGAGGTCAGCACCTTGAGGTCATCACCTTGAGGTCAGCAGACATGGGGTATTCGTATTCAGTATTCGTATTCATCTGTATTCGATTACATTTCTTTGAGTATTCATGTGTATTCAGTATTCACAAAAAATATGAATACAAGTATTCCTATTGTATTCAAATACTTTTTGAAAAGCCCTGTATTTATGAATAATTTTTGAATACATTTTGAATACATGTCAAATATCACAGAGATTAAATATAATTGTTTTTCTTTTTTGTCTCAGTTACTAATAAAAGAAAAATAAATAATAGTCAATTAGGCCTACTATTATTTATTTTTAACGGTGCCCCTCCCCTGTCATCGATATCTGGAAAAAAACGATGACATTCGTTGTTGGTGACAACATGCATTCAATTTGATTGGTCACAGAATGTCCAGACTACTGACGGTCACCGACATTGCCCCTCCCCTGTCACCGCCGCTAGAGAAATCCGTTCACCCTCTATTTTGTGACAACATCTCAATATTTGATTGGTTACAAACCAAGGGCGACATCCCTACCCCCACCCTGCCCTGCACAGTGTGCCAAAGAACAAAGAAACACGCCTTGACACCTCTACCACTGGTGCCTAGAAAATAATCCACACACACGCCGTCATTTATTGAACATACCATCTGGCAAACTGGCAGGCCCACAGAGGTGTTAGGGGGGGGGGGATAGGGGGTACTCGCTGGCTGGCATGCACTAATCCGAGCTATGTAGAGGGGTGACTGGAGGTACATACAGACACCCCTCCAGTGGGCTCAGGTGAGGTTCACCAACTTATAGGGGAGGGGCGTGGTGAAAAAGTAACTGATTTGTATGGGAGAAATAACTAAACAACACATGCGCATTTTGTCATATCGAAATGCAATGGTTTATTATACACCTGATACAAACATATTAATTGATAAGAATAACCAAAATAGTACATATAATACAGACAGACATATATTTTATTGACAGAAATAAAAGTCATTACAGACTTACTTGTCACAGTAATAAGAGAGATATATGTACATGTATATACAAGAATGTTAGTTTGTTAAAATCATATGACAAGATATACATGGTATATAGTACATATATAAGTATGCAATATCATATCTAAAATAATTCAAGCAAATATATAATTTTAATAGTGTAATTATGACCATTAAAAAACATAGATAGGCCTAATGGCAAACAGTGTTTATTAACAATGTATAGAGAGTAGGCCTATTAGTATACATGCAGACAGACAGACAAACAGGAATGTTATTCACAGTAAAAGATCACAGTTGGACTTACATGGCAGGATTATTTAAATTATTATAATATAATCTAGTTATTAAAAGTTTGATCAGAATGATCCGGATAACAGTCCAGTTATTTTAGTTGATCATTAACTTGATGTTCTTTTAACCCCTTCACTACCATAGATGACGGAAATTTCCGTCGTCATTCGTCATGTTACGTAACCATACATGACGGAAATCTCCGTCGGATTTACTATAGTTACACCAGGATCTATTGATCCTGGCATGCACTCTGGCCTGGAAGTAAAGTAGCATGTACCTCGCTCAAATGAAAATCCATTGCATGCTGACTGTTTGTAATGAAAGGCTGGACTACTCTGTCTGCAATACATTCCCTACAAATCAAAGTCTGTTTAAAATTGAGTATTCATGTCTGTTTTGTTTAGTTGTACATCTTTTCTCGCGCCGGCGTTTACTTTTATGCTTGAAATTTTCCGAACTGCCTGTTATTTTATTTATTGTAGACCCCAATGTGTTGATAGCGTGATCTTTAAGTTTAACCATAGGCCTACTTATACTCCACGGGTGGTGGTTCTTGCACGTTTTCTACTACAATGACGTTCTTGCGCAGTCGAGGGGAACTGTACACTGTAAACACTGTCCCCTACTATGGCACAATGTATTTGAGTTACCATGGCTCAATGAGCTGGCACAGCACAAAGCGAATGAGCTATCATAACAAATTTTGCAATTTTCTTTAGGGCACCGCAAAAAATGTATGTTGACCCAGCACAGGTAACCCAGTCGTGTTATTGATCGAATCGTGTTATTGTAACTGCACAAATTAAACCATCAAACCTTTGACAATTTGAGCCTAGTTGGCCTATTTGAACAAGGTTGTTAAACGCTAACTGGCCCTAATTTAAAGTAATCGAGGCCACTCGATAAAATAGGCAACGACAATGTATATAATATTGTGTCACACGATGTTAAGAGGGGTACTGGGATGATTGCTAGTAGTAGTACTTTTCGCCCCCATCCGGGGAGGGTCATTAGGGATCTGTTTCGTCTGTTGGATGCTGTTACGGCATTGTACGGAAGCACTAGTCTACAGCAATCATCCAAGGGCAGCTGCAGCCTCCTCGTATCTGGCTATAATCTTCGGGCGGATTGCCAGTGGCGTACCCTGGTTCCTCCGCTCAGTGCTGGCGCTGATGTAGGCTGTGGTAGCCTTAAATAACCGGCAATAGCGTGTTTGACATTAGGTCCCTCACCTGGTATGAATGGAGTTACCCAGAGGGAGTGATCCTTCCTATTGTTACTCTGGGGACTATCCGACCCGAGGATAGCGGAGCTGCGCAAAATGCCAAAGAGTTTCATCATTAAATTGTACAGCGAAACTCAAGTCTCCGGCCGTCTGGGCATGTCTGGGGGTATATCCCCTAGACATGCCCAGAACCCCTTATCGGGCGAGCGAAGAAAAACGCTCTCAATAACCCACCATGCCCTATCGCCCCACCCTCACATCATCATCTGTACATCATTCATCTCATTAATTGACTACAACGTTTTTATCGTATTATAATGTCACTTAAAAGACCTTTTGTGCCGAAAAGTGACGTAAAGCAATGATTTACTACTACTACGATGTTAAGAGAATTGACGTTTGTCACTTAATCCTGTTTGGTTTTAACAGCTTAAACAAACACTCTCTTCTGACGTGTTAGATTGAGCTATCATAGAAAACATATAATTTGTATTACGTTGGATATTGTTTTTTTACTAATCAAGTGATTAATTAGCAGATTAAGACAGATTGTGAGTGAGCAGATTGTGAGTTGCACAGAATATATAATATCTTAAAATAAGATTATTTTCAGTTGTCTGTTCATTTTTGTGTGAATCTGTGAGGGGAAAATATCTTTTTACTAAACATGTTAATAACAATATGTCCTGTGCTGAAGCTTTTTTTTAATTGCTGTCTATAAGAAATAACCTTCTAGAAAAAAAAGAATCTTCAATCAAGTAAATTTGCTGGTTGTTGGTCGATGTCCCCTGCAGTGGGCTGCCCAGTAACATTGGGCCAATGCTGTACCAATGTGGTCAGACTATATATTTTGAAATGCTCTTCCTACAGTCTAATAGAATGACAGGTCACACAAATAGTTGTGTTGGCCAAATGGTGAGCCAGCATTGTCAATGCCGCGCCAACGTTGGTTGAATGTTGGCTCAATGAGCTTTATTCGTTTACTCGTGTTGATAATAATAATAATAATAAATTTTATTTATACAGGGTAGACAATTTAGTACTTCGTACTAATTTGCAACGGGCCCTCTTTATAGTACAATGATTTAAACATGTTAAATATGTACAAAAGTAATGATAAAAAATACTACTTGATATATTACAGACTATAATACAATATTTGAAATTTTGTACGTAAAGCACAAAACATTAAGATGTGGAGCAAAAAAACCCTTCGAAATTGTGATATGGCTTCTTCACACCCATCTCTGTGATTAAACATAATGAAAGCGAGCAAGAAATGAACTTAGCATAAAGTGATGTGTTTTCTTCACACTGTTCTTTGTGATTAAGCTTTAAGTGTTGTATAGCATTAACCTATCGTATCGGACCTACAGTCAAAAGGACAGGGAAGTATGTAAATAAATATTACTGGGAATACACTTCACAGCAAATAAACTTCAGTTACTTATTTAGTTATCACAAATGAAATTATTAACAAGTTTACATTTCTACTTTGTGATGGCGCTGCATAGTATAGTTTATTTACCTCCGTAAATTTTATCAGTAACACGCGTCATTCAAAATTTGTGATGACATAACCACAAGAAAATATGTAAATACGCATCATAGGGGATACACTGCATAGAAAACAAAGTACAGTTACTTATTGATTTATTATTTGTGAAGGGGACTCGCTCCATATTATAATTTATTTTCCTGCGGAATGTATAATTTATGCACGAATTGTCATTGGTATATATTTCGACCTGGCCTGCCTATCAAAAGCCTATGACCAGTTGGTTTTTTATTCATAGTGGCGTCATTCGCCTGAGCCTATGGGATAACGAAGAGTTGGAATATAATTACTGGGTCGATTTTAATTGGTGGATAACAGTCACGGTGTTTCAGAAAAGCCTACCCCTAGCTGGCATTGGGCGTTACTGGAAAGTCTGATCGTGGTCACTGATCAACCCCTCTCCCTCCACCCGGGTGCCGCGCCATTCGCCTGAGCCTATGGGATAATGGTGCATTGAAATATAATTTATGCATAGATTTTAATTGGTGGATTATAGTCGCGGTGTTTCAGAAAAGCCAACCCCCAGCTGGCACTGGGCGTTACAAAAAAAATTACAGGCCAGCAGTTGACCTACCCCCATCTCCCGGGTCAGCCGTGATTTGACCTACCCTCCTTTTCATGTGGTCAGTGGGCCTTGCAGTTCACCTTGTCTCTCCCCCCCCCCCTCTCCTGGCTGACGCAAGGCATTGAGCACGGGCAGTACACCTACCCTAACCTACGGCCTGGTGGAGGCCTTCGTGAAAGAGGCCTGTGAGGTGTTAGAGGGGGGCGCAGGCACAGGGCACCACGCCGGCCCGCACGCCCCCTCCCCTACGGCTTACAGTATCACCAGTCATAGAGATGCCAGATGGGATGTAAGATAAATCTGCAATCCACACAGATGAACACCTCCGCGAAGACGCAGATTGTCAACTGAACAATGACTATGCAATTAACCCTATCGGTGCTAGAATCGTCTTATTGAAATGTCTATAGAACCACATTTTATTTTCTACAATTATTGTGCACAAGAAATAGCCCTACCGGTATGCATTATTCACCTAAAACAATATAAATATGTTTTCTATGTAATAAAATAATACAACTAAATATCATAACTGTATAAATGCTGAGCTATATATATGTATTTATATGGAGCCAGAGATGTCATCGTACTTCACGCGTAGTAAACAGGCACCAATTTAATGCATATACATTCTGAACATTACATGTAATGCAATATTGCACCAATATATTGCCAATGCATAAAAACTCACTATCTCTACAAATTATATATTTTATCTTTGTTACTTATTCCCAAACTGGTACCTTAATCCATGCGGTTTTATGTACTAATTACTGAAACAAGTTACAAGCATACAAAATACAAGCATTTGAAACGTTTTATATAATAAAAGGTAATACTTAACATTTTAAATGATTAAGGGAGTGGTCATTTAACATGCTTTATAACAATTGAAGACTTAATAGGAATCATATTATGTTAGTGATAATATAAACATACTGAATATAATAACATAAATATATATTGATATCACTAGTGACATTTTTAAGATTTAAATGTTTTAAATGTATTCGTACTCGAATACATTTAAAAAGTAATGTATTCGTATTCGAATACATTTGTAAAATGGAGTATTTGTATTTGTATTCGTATTCATGACTTTTCAATGTATTCGTATACATATTCGATTACATTTGTATGTAAATGATTAAAGGAGTGGTCATTTAACATGCTTTATAACAATTGAAGACTTAATAGGAATCATATTATGTTGACTGAGAGGTAGCGTGCTCGGCCTCAGACCGTCAGGGCTTGAATTTCGAGTCCTGTGTCTGGAGGACAGTGTCATCTCAATCATCTCACCATCCTCAGGAGGTTCTCCTGGCCCAGTTTAGCCTATATGTGCACAAAGGTGGCCTAAAGCCCGATTCATTTCATTCCCCTCTCTAAATCAAGACATTTCGCACCCTTGTGTGAGACCTTTCGCCAACATTCTTATAGGACGTTTCGCCCCCATTCTTATAGGACGTTTCGCACCCTAGGCTAGTCGTTTCGCTCCCGTTCTCATAGGACGTTTTGCACCCTAGAGAAGACGTTTCGCCCCCGTTCTTATGGGACGTTTCGCACCCCAGAGAAGACGTCTCGCCCCCTGCCCAAATTTAGCCTAATATTAGGCCCTACTGTTAGGGTAGGGCCTAAGCTTCCTCCATAGGGTTCATCCCGAATTTCAAAATAGTCACACAAAACATCATGAAAATAAAACTAAATCTTACCACAAAGGATGTCATCATGAACATTAGTAATCCTAGTTGGAGATAGCAATCATATTGTAATGATTTGACTTCATTAATTGTATATATCAGCCAATTTTCGCACATGATGTTCATAAAATTCTCTCATCTGCTTATAACCTCGCTCACTTTGTTTATAAGATGTACTGAAAGAAATTTAATAGTTACATGTAGGCCTATTGCCCCCAAGGCCAATCAAATTCATAATTTTTGTGTCAATAAATATTCATCCGAAAGCTCAAATGCCTTTACCCGGGTGTATGCCTAAACAAGCCATTTCCTATACACTGCACAGCAGCAGTTCAAACAATGATATATTAATGTTGGGCAAGCGTCGTATAGAGTTTACCGACATTAAGCCAACATTTGAACAATATTACCGCCCCTATTCGGTACAGTCAGTCTGCAGCGTGTGATGAAAGCTTCTATTTCAATGGTAAAAACCGGTTTGCGAAATCGGCAATTTATTCCGAGTTTCGTCGGCAAGACGACGTCATGAAACGGCTTGCAAATGTGCCACGGATTTCAACGCTAACGTCTTAGAAATAATACAACTTGTTCAATGGAACAATGGAGAACAGAAATCTTCGGTCATATTCCCAGAACGGGCTAGTTCAACAGGACAAAAGTATAATTATTATCCCCTTAAGATTCTGTAAAGTAAAAGTCACATTAAATCTGTCACTTTTGCGTTGCATGCTTTTCACTAATTACTCACACAATTTTCATCCGATTGTCATGAAATTTGGCAAGCATTATTTTCTAGTCTAACGGCAACTTCCCTGAAAATTTCAAAAAAAATTATTATGTAGTTAAAAAGTTAGACCATTTGACATGTAGTTTTTGCGAATTAGGACGCTCCTCTATAAACCCATTAAACGCTATCATCTTCAATCACGAAATTCCACTACATGTCAAATGGTCTAGCTTTTGAAATACTTTTTCAAATTTTACGAAATTCTCAGGGTAGGCGCCGGAATACTTGAACAGAGAGCTTGTAAAATTTCATAAAAATTGATTCAGAATTCACTGAGAAATTGGCGAGAAACACCCAACGCTGGAGGAAGTTGACTGCAACTATAATGTCGTACTTTTTGTCACAGGCCGATGTTGTGACAGATTGCTGTTGCTGTTCAGTGATTTCTGTTATAAAAACGGGTAACCGGCGGTCTTAGCAATTTAACTGGGTGGTGCATTATTACAATCACTAAGAGTTGATAACATTCGTGGAAAGTGACAATTTTGGCCAAAAATGTTATCGCCGACCGAAATCTACTCACAGGTTCGGAGAATTACCGTTTACAGATAACATTTACACAATCTAAGTCTACATGTAATGAACACGATGGATATATCAAAATATTTGAACCGCTCATATGCTTAATTATCAGTTTATTTATATATTGAGGATAATGTATACGCCTAGGAAAATAGATGGACTATAAATTTTCTAAAAACAATCTTGGTAGTGGAAGTCCTTCATGTATACATGCGTATGTAACGTCTTACCCTCATAATTATGCCATATTTTATTCAGCTGATGCTTTTGAAAGCTAATTTTAGACTAAAAAAACTATACTATGCACTATAGAAATGTACGATCAATTTCATGATGTCCCACAGCAGGTGAGTATAATGGAGGATTGAGTTGGGAACGGGCGTACTCCAAGCTGATTTTTTTTCTCGAAAATATAGGCCTATTTCTTGGCAAACCCCAAAACGAAAATACCAGAAATCAGCTCGGTGGAACATCGTCAAGATGGCCGCCATTTTACACATTAGGATCTCTTTGTCACACGCAGTTTAAATGTCAAATGGTAAATATAATCGTATTAGGAACGTTTGTATATTTATAAGCATAATTTAGATATAGGATTTTAGAAGACAAATTGCTGACAAATTGAAGACAAATTGAAGACAAATTGCTTAATCCTTCTTTGTCCAAGTTCGCAATAATGCGAATCCTCGGTAGACGGCAAGTTATGAACAATGCAATTTTCATATATTGAAAAAAGAAGTTTATTTGACCTTGAAATGACATTCAAAATCCTTGGCGTCATCTTACATCTATTTCACATTAAAGCCCCAAGGGTTATGCAACTATGTGCCAAGTTTTATGAAGCCGCATCTAATGGTTGCTTGTGAAGGTCTACTTGGAATATTACATCACAATTTTTGTAAAATAAACTCATGTTCCAGGGGTACGTCTTTGTGGGGAGTTTTAACTATTTTTCTACAAATATTCTGCAGGACTTTATGCCAATACACATCGGGTGTCTTATGCTGGTATTAAAAAAACAACTTCGTGTTCCGAGTCACCCCCAAAAGGGGGGTAAATAGGAACAAAAACATTGTCTATCGCAGTCCCTTGTGGGCATAACCCAACCATATGGTGAACAGGAATAAACAAGTACATTTAAAACAAACAACTGCATGAACAGTAGAATGGGATGAATAGGAATGGTGGGGTGACTAGAAATGAAAAGTTAGAAAAATGTACAGAAAAATCTACGCAGAAAGAATGGAAGCTGGTAACTAGGCTTTAAAACGTAACTGTATATACGGAATACGGCGTTCGCTCATAGTATCACTGAAGTTAAGCAGCGTCGCGCCCTGTTCATAATTGGATGGGAGACCGCCTGGTGACTGCCAGGTGCTGTATACACTCGTGGAGCTCAGAGAACCACGTAAATAAGATGGCTCGTCTGACTGACCTAGAGGTAGACGTAAAAGAACCTCAATGGACGTAGGCGCAGTTTCCATCCAGCGAGACCCCAGAAAATCCACGATGTGTGAGTACTTGGCACATAAGGCGAATTTGCTTGGAATGAAAATAGCTTGATGCGCCTAAATGGCAGCTCGGCTGTATATCTCCCAGGAGACTGAGTTGGAATTTGAATGATAACAGGCCTTGCTAAGTTACTCTCGATGTTCAGCGCTCTGAACAGTCTCCAGCTGGATACATGCGCTATATAAAATTTCATTCATTCATTCAACTGCGCCGATTTGTTATACATTTGTCCCAGGGACCGGTTTGTAATAGCGCAGTATCTTGGTGGTGTGCCACAGCAATGCATTCATATTCACCCCGTTTTTCATCGAAAAAAAATACCTGGAACACAAACATGTCAGAGAGCCACACTGTCATTTTCACAATAAATACCCGGCAAGATACTAGTATACAATTTTTTCTTTTGTAGTTACTTATTGTAGGCCTAGTTATATAGATATATATAAATCTATAGATATGGATAGGAAAAGTGATATTTGCCAAAATGTGAGACTTGCAGACGATGTCAAAACGTGATCTTTAATCAGTGACCAAAAATAGTTTCAGGATGTATTATACTATTAACAAGGCGTCTTGTTACAAGCAGGATTAGTTAGTGCAGTGGGCAAGTCTCTCGGATGTTCCTCAGATGGATACAAGTCCCAAATTTGGCACAGAGCAAGGTTTTAACATAATAAATACAATTCTGGTCTCAAGCCCAAAAATTTCAGACCGAGACCTCGTCAGTTGAGCAAATTCGAAATGGCCGCTAAAATGGCCGCTATCGAGAAATGATAATTGCACAATTTTGCGAATAAAGTCACTAAGAATCATGTAATACCCCGTTTTTTCACGAATCTGTTGGGGGAGAATATTTTATGATTCAAGGTCAAGGTCACCCGAGAAAGTCATTTTTAAGTTTGAATATGACATAAAAAATGTAACAAAAAAAAATATAATATAGTCATTTTTAATTTATGTATCCCAGATTGATGCAAGTTTCAAATTTGGCACAGAGCAAGGTTTTGACAAATTAAATACAATTTTGGTCTCAACCTCAAAAATTTGCGGGTTAATAAATTTAAAATGGCCGCCAAAATGACCGCCATCAAGAAATGAGAATTTCAAAACTTTACAAATAAAAGTCACAAAGAATCATATAATACCTCGTTTGGGAGGGATTTGTTTTGTACAAAGTCAAGGTCACCCAAAAAGTCCTTTTCACGGTCAAATATGACTTAAAAATGAAAAAAGGAAAAATCATAGTCATTTTAAACGTATTGATTCAATTTAGTTATTATTCCATTCTCGTATTATGCATAGCTCATTTCTTAGTCACCCATAGTGAGGCGAGAGCATGTACCAGGGTTCTAACCAGCCTGAAATGTCAGCGTATCGGTCGAGGCGCCAGCCAAGACCTGAAAAATCGGCGAGGGGTCAGGGAGCCGCCTAGGCACCCGGGAAATTTGTAGATACTAGCTGCTCTGAGATGCATCCTAAAGCATTTCTATACACTTTGATACATGGCTCTCACGGGTCCTTGAAAACGGGGAAAGTCCGTGAATAGGAAAAAATTTGGTATGGGACTTGAAAATTCCTTCATTTTTTTGTTAAAATATAAAAAATCCATGACAAATCTGGGATTTTACATCAACCTGTGATGTTTCGATTTTGATCGCGACAAACGTCACTCGGTGGCAACAGTGATTAAATAAAGGAAAAAGCCCCACTTGAAAAATCTTGACATCTGTCTCATCTATAGATTCAAAGTTTTTTTATAGACTTACTTTGCAGACAAACCACGGCACAGCCGCTATTAATTAGAAATTCATAATCGCCAGATACACGGCAATAGCTTGTGTGTGCATGCACCTTTCGTTTTTCTACTTATACATTCTATAGCTTATAAAGCTAGTAATAGGGGCCTATGCCTACATGTATATTTTTACACATCTCCATATCAGTATTAGAGATACACTGTCTAGGTTGTATCATATAGAGGATGTGATAGATAAATTTTATTATCATGATTATGGTGCAAATAGTTCACGCAATATATAAACCCTAATAGGCAAAACATCGTAGATGATATTATGCCAGCTCGTTTCAACCCAGGTATAAGCCTATGTGGCTGAAGCGTGGCTGAAGGTTTCAGCCACAGATTGACCTCGTACAAAATCGTGAGACATTTCTTTGGACAGTCATATCTAAGATTTAGCCTTGAATAATCAGGTCAAAAATAATGTTTTTTTAGAATCAGTAGCATTTTAGCAACGAGATCGCATGCTGGACTTATTTTCGCACAGTTAATGAAACGTTATGGGCATTTTTCGGGGCTTGGGGTCGAGATCGCTCTCAGTCACCGCCATGTTAAAAAACGTTGATTTTTCGGGAGAAACAAGTACAGTAATCCACGGCCTCAATGAGGACGTCACAGCTACTGCTTAACCAACAAACACGAGTCGCTGCACAAATGATGTGCTAATGCTGGCCGGCTCTCTGCGAAGTCGGGGCATCATCAGGCAAGCATTGCATCAGCGCCTCGTGTTTTCTGGGATATGGCAGCCCCGTATTTTTCAAAATATCGGCAGCGTGTCGCTCTTTATTCAGCATATCGGCAGCGTGTCGGCTATACTAGTAGCGTAGCGGCAGCAAAACTCAAGGGCTTGGTTAGAATCCTGATGTACCATAGCACACACACAGAGAGCCGAACAAACAAATCCCCAAATACAACAAAAACAGTTGCCTGCACAACGCTTCTGGCACTACAATACTTAAAACATATATCAACACTAAAATGAAATAAAATCTAAAGGTAATATTTCTGATAAACGTCACAGTACTTTACTGTATTACATCTAACCTTTATCTTATAAATTACCTGTTACATCATTATATAATGTGATATTTCCCCATCATTTACTGTATTACACATACATACAATCATTTCTATATAGCTGGAATTGGTGACGTGATTGTCAGCTTCAAATGACGTCGCGTCAGTTTTTCATTATTTGATCATTGCCAAAACGTACCAGCGCGACGACGTACGCGAGCGTGAAAGGCAACACGACCATTTCCAAATCTGTTACATTTTTGTCACGCCGGTTGTCGCAAATGAAATGAAATGAATCGGGTTTTAGGCCACCTTTGTGCACATATAGGCTACATGTCCACACACAGGCTATCATGTAATTTTCGCGTCAGTCGTCGCGTCACTCGTCACATGCCTAATCGCGCTGACGTTCGCGTTGGTGTGTTTTGCACTTAAAGTGGAGAAATGTAAATAACCCTATATATTATTTTAACCATCAGTCTGTTCTCTTTCAATATAAAACATAGAGAAGGCATGTGAAACTGACGTTTTGTTTATTTTGCCCACTCTCCCCTGCGCGACCTAGCAAAAAAATGAGAGAGAGAGAAGAACCTAGTTACTGATAGCGCAAGGACTTCCTGTTACCATATCTTTGCTTATTTTGATGCTTTCACTACAGCAAATCATCGCAGAATCGATTCTAATAGGTAGCAAAATGATATATCTGTAATATGTACCACCGAGGCTGCTGCAAAGAGCCACAATTTTTTAAAAAAGGAACTAATTTTCTTATTCTTAAACTTTATAATGATATGCGCGAATGAATTTGTGTTGTGAGACCTTAACGCTCGATAATCTCACATCGAAAAGCATTTGCGATGCTGCCTCAACCTTAATCCACTGCGACTTATCGCAGACTGTGTAAATGGACTAAATATCGACATGTGTAAAGTTCTGGTCCTTAACAGCTACCTGCACATTTGATAAATGTCAGTTGACGTGTTTTGGAAAACATTTCAATAGTTTATGACAGAAATATAAACAGCTCTTCACACAGAATTGGGACCAATGCCTTATTTAGCTCTATTCGGGCGGGGGCCCTAGGGTAGTGGTTAGCACCGCTGCCTTTCACGCCAGAGTTCGGGGTTCGGTTCCCGGTCTCGGCGGTTTGAAAGAAACAAAAATGTTTCTTCCCCATCCACGTGTGAAAGTTAGTATTGTGGGGAGCCTCCGTGACCGAGAGGTAGCGAGCTCGGCCTCAGACCGCCAGGACTCGAATTTTGAATCCTGTGTCTGGAGGAAAGTGTCATCTCAATCATCTCACCATCCTCAGGAGGTTCTCCTGGCCCAGTTTAGCCTATATGTGCACAAAGGTGGCCTAAAGCCCGATTCATTTCATTTCATTTATTTAGCTCTATTCGCTTCATTTGAATACCTATGTTATGGGTCTACGGTCATTATAAATATTTTACTCTTTCAGTGCGGGAATTGACTTCAGACAATGAGCTCTGTATGAGCTCAACAAATATGACAAATAGATGACTATTTAATTTCAATATTAAATATATTTGCATCGAAATGAAACATTTTAAAATTCCATAAAAATGAAAAAAATATAAAATCTGTCGGTATATTTTATGACATAAAGAGTATTTTTGAACCTGGTGTTACGGCAGTTCAGTTGAAAACGGCCTGACCCGGATTATAACCTCTCAAGTATGACGCCTGGTCATTTAGTTTTGCGTCATCTTCAGGTATAATGACATAATTATTAGTTTTAACTGTAGAGGTAGCCAACAATATATGTAGGGCTGCCAACCTCTGGAAAAATAAACCCATTAATTTGGCTGCTTCTGTCTCTGCCATGTTAGGTGTGTGACGTTTGCAAAGGTATGAGTTAAGTGGAAATGAACGACTTCCAGGAAACATGGCTATACTGGTTTAATGTTGGTTTAATGTTGGTTTAATGTTGGACCAGATAGTAGTAGTAGTAAATAATTGCTTTACGTCACTTTTCGGCACAAAAGGTCTTCATACTTCAACTCTTCATAGCTCACACAACTTCCATAACTATGAACAGTGTCAATGAGTGATCTTGACCATGGTTATGATGTATAAGGATTGCGTGTCCCAAATGAATTGTTATGCGCCAATAAACAAGCTTTACTTCTAACCTCATCTGAATGTGCTGTGTCAACTCTGTATTTCTGTATGATCTATTATCAATCAGCTATTAGCGCAGCCTTAAAACCAATATAGGTATACACTTACCAGAGCGTTTCTCTGTCAGGGTTGGGGTCAATTATAATTGTAATTGAGTAATTGAGTAATTAATTACAATTACAGTGTAATTGTAATTGCATTTGTAATTGAAAAAATATGTGGCAGTGTGATTGTATTTGTATTTGTAATTGAAAATTTCATGGTCGTAATTGAATCAATTACACTTCAATTACATCTCAATTACAGTGTTTTTTAAAAATTAAAATTTCATAAAAACACATAATATCGAATGAGCTTTTTATAATTTGTATGATATAATTTTTTTATAATTTGTATGCTAGATGAGCTGCCAGAATTATATACATGTACCTATATTTATAAATAATCAGGCCTTGAAATGAATGGAATGACCCACCCTCGGGTCAATAACACATTTTCGGGGGGTTAATTATGGGCCGATGTCCCACACAGCATGCTAGCATTAACTCATCATTGGTGCAGCGTTTTGGTATTAGCTGATTTTAGCCAACATCACGTTCCGTGGGATTAGTCGAGTAATCATGTTCTCATTCGGCTGATTAAGGAGTCAAGCATAGTCAAGCATTAGGGTCAATACGTGATACATATATGTAGTTATCAATCCAATATTGTCTTAATGTTGATTAAATGTTGGACCGACAATTTGACACTCTAGCTTAATCTGTAATATATTTCTATATTTCTGAAGTATTATGCTAGTAGAAATTTAGTATTTAAAATATTTAAACGCTTTTTATCATCTTAAATGTGTATGTTTATTTGTTTTTAATGCAAAGTGTATGCAGCCAGGATTTTTGAGATATTTTAAAAAGGTTTAGTTATAAAACTATAGGATCGGTACTCGTAGGGTTAATTGCCTGACTATGGCGCGACTCAGCGTCTACACCTTGGAGATGCAGCGACTACTTGTTGTTGTAGGGATTAATTTCTATTCACCTGCGAGAGGGGTGAATGAGCAAGGTCGGATATTACCGGCATGGTAGGGGATCTGAGTGTGTGGGGGGGGGGGGGGTGACGGGTTGGGGGTATTATTATGGTTGTGACAACATCCCAGTGTCTTCTTGTGGTTGACAACATCTCAACAGTTGATTGGTCCACGATAGACTAGTGCAGACATCGGCTACAGGGGCGGGGTGCTGTAGATGACCTCCAATTGAAACTGACATTGTCACGATATTGCTGCTACACATTCTACTGTGATTAAAAGTTATTTGACACAACACTATGTAAATACTCCCTAGCAGGTTAGTCCAAACGTTAGAGATTATTCAAACACAATAGATTTGTTTTTTGCTCAAATTGAGGTGTTATACCCCTTGCTACTGGGATAGGGTTGATAATTGTATACACATCACATTCATTGTGTGAGAGGGCTCCAAAAGGGTGGGGAGGAAGGTGATTCCACAGACACAGTGACAGCCTGAGACAAAAATCCACAGACATGCACAGAATGGCCTAGACCCCCCTATTTTAAATTGACTGAAATTACAACAAAATAGGGAATAGGTCACTATATATTTTCTAACACTTAGTAAATAACAAGCTTTTGTGCTAAGGGGGGGAGGGGGGGAGTGGCGTCCGCAGCTTTCCGATATAGAGGGGGTGTTTAAGAAGTACAATATTTAGAAAAATACGGGGGTCCGGGGGCTCGCCACCCGAAATCCACAGAATTTGTTGAAAATCTGAAGCTCAATGGGGGGGGGGGGGCAGGACCACTCTGACCCTCCCCCCGTGCACGCCCTGGGGAGGGGGGGGCGGTCTGAACCGACTCCTTCCCCGGCCCCCTGTGGAAACCCTGCAATCTCGCCTACATAGACTTTAAGTCATAGGCTAGGGCCTGGTAGGCTATAGGCCTGGCCTACCAAATTAATATAATATAATAAAATAGGCTTAGAGTCTACTATAGGCCATGGAAATTATCAGATTATAGATAGTCTTTAATATAATTATTAGTTGTTTGAATAAGTCTATATTAGGCATGCATATGGCTACATGTTATACTGTGCACAGTTACCTACAAAGCCCAAATGCAGTAGGCATATCCAGGGGGGCGCAGCGGGCGCGTGCGCCCCCCTATTTTCGCCAAATACTTTAAAAATTCCCCTAGGCTGACTAAAATTTACCGAAAAAAATTTAGGGGGCAAACCCCCCAGGTGCCCCCCCTTTCTTCAGATCCTGGATCCGCCACTGATATCTGTTTACTTTACAACTAAAACAATTATACTGTATTTTGGCTTTGCAATATACCGTTATAGGCATATTCTACATATTCATGATATTCAGCTAAAAACCCTTGTGTCTGGATATCTTTTGATCTTCAATCAATAGACTTCTATGTCGCCTATCCTCAGCGGACAGAGCTTAGAGGCGCACAATACCATAAGCCTATTTTACTTCCTACAGTGGAATGTTCCAGAAAACCTTTTGTCAAGTTTAAAAGCCCCCGGCCTGCCCCGCATAGATCCGCCCCTGCATTTAATTAGCTTATAACCCTACGAGTACTCAACTCTGTAAAAGAAGTTGCCATTCTGCACTAACCAGGCCCGTAGTCACGGTCGGAAATCAGACAAGGGCGAGGTCAGTGGCCCAGCCTAAATTTCTGAGAACCCTAAATTTCAGATAATTTTCGGGGATGAAAAGAAAAAATGTGAAAAGACAGACAAGGCCGTTGCCTCGTCTGCCTCAGTCTATGGGCCTGCTAACTGTCACTATTTCTATTTTTAGCAACGCCCATGGCTAAAGGCAACATTATATAATGTTGGACAAAAATTTTCAGGGCAGGGCTACCTGAAACCACACATTTTGTTTTATAGCTACGCCTAATGGTCTAGCTACATGTATCTGACAGTTTGTCAGCTCTCAGGCATTTTAATTAAAAACAAAACAAAAGGCACATCTACACCCCCTGAAAGGCTAGTGTGTGTGCAAAATTAGAGAAATCCATCTCAATGCTATTGAGAATGCAATGACTGTTAAACATCAACATCTGCAAATTTTTGGTCTCAAACTACGGTTTATTTCTACCCGATTGGAGTTGTGGGTCACAGTAGAAGAAGAAAAGGTTTATTTGACAAATAACACTGTGAAATAATGCAAATTAGCGAGACGGTAGCGAGACACAACTCAAAAATTAGGTGATAATTAAATATATTATTTAATTAGCAGTGTGACTGAGGGCTAATGAGGTACAGTTAGCTTCAAAAGAAGGGTTGGGTCAGGATGTCCCTCTTCTGGATCTGTAACTTAGCTGTAGGCCTACATAGTAGTGGCATGTAAGCCTTTTGTTTTAATTTGTTGCAGTAGGCTCACAGCCCACAATTTGGGGTACATCTGTCAGAATAAAACATAATTCAATGACTAGGCCTACCAGGGCTCAGGTCTAGATACTGAATTTGATCCATATCTATGGTGTTGCAATTACCGGGTAGTGAATATCTTAGGCTTCTAGGTCAGGTCTGTATATTTTACCAGGCATTAGAACAGGTGTGGCTTCCCTAGCCAGACCAGTATTTAATGTAATCAAATTTGAAGTGTATAAAATAGCCTATATAGCTAGGTTTTATATTAGGCCTAATATATACATCTACATAATATAGTTAGAGGTCTACATATCCATAACATATACAAAAAAAGAATGGAAAGTACCCCTACATAAATTTAAAAGTTTACCTCCTAAAAAGTTTGTTTTTTCATGGACCTTTATACATGTGTACATTTGTGCAATCAATGCACCCTAACAGAATAATTAGAACATCCCCATCCTAGTTTATAATAATTGTAAGTTAGCCATGTCACCACCTGATTTTTTTGCAATAGCATTTACCTAAAATAAATGTCAGACAAATGTGTTAACTTCAAATATATCATGAATGATATTTAGAATTCAATTTCAATAATGCAGGAATCATTACTTCATTTCACTATCACAGCTTTTTACACAACTTTTCAAACTCAATTTATCAGACAGCTGAGATATTAAAATAGAAAACCATGTTTGAGACACAAAAAGTCACTAGGCCCACCAAATTAACATTGGGCCACATGCAAAAAAGAAAATCCTGGATACATCCATAATTTTGTTAATGCATATAATATTAATATTTTTGATTAACTTATTTGCATAATTAAGAAAGTATCTATCACCACAAGTTAAATGTGTAAATAACTAACTGTCAATTCAGTGTATATTTGAGCCGCTGTGTATAAAGATGTTTTTTCATAACTAATCCCATCTCATTTGAGACTGGAAATTGTATATAACACATTAAATGTTAACCATTTTTTCCAATTGTACATGTAAAGATTAGATCTTAAGTAATTAACCAGTTCACTGAAATTGTGCATATATACACAGTTGTAAATTGTAATAAGTGTAATCTTAAATAATTCACCACTTGCACTGACATATTAAATGTCTATTTTCTAAATGTATCACAATTATTCTTCTAATATTGTGAAGTTTAGAACTGTTAATAATCACAAAAATACTAGTTACAGAAAATGAAATATTGTTGGAAAAATAATATTATTGGGGTGTTTCACCATGTTTACTGCATTGATTTTTTGTTCAGACTTTTTGTTTCTATATTGCAGATGTAAACTAGGCAGTGAGATACATTGCAGTGAATATGTTCTGTGCTACATTGTGTATGAGGTTTCACTGTTTATTAACGGTAAGTCAAATCGATTAACCCTTTCACTACTAATCAGCACTTAAATTGATTTTAATATTTTTTATTAGCATGTTGAAGCAGTTATTGGAAATGAAATCAAATTCACTGAAATGATTAATTTCTCTCAAAGGGGATGAAAAGTTAAATGACAGTTTGTAAATGATTGCATGCATTATTGGTAAGTTTTCATCTTCTAGGCAATTAAACGTTGAATAATCATCATCTCCAGGAATTTCATTGTGGGAGAGGTACAACATGTTGAATAAAAATTTTCCCAATCATTTCAAATGAAAGAACTATATACTTAATGTTGTATTTTATGTAGTTTTGTTTAAAACTAAACATTTAGTCTTATGTGTATTATTATATTTAATTACTTTGATTATAGGAAAAAATACTTCTATATTCATACAATGAAATATATATGTTTGCAGACATGTGAGAGGTTTCTTCATGCATGTAACATGTTCACTGGAAAGAAGTGACCTGCTCTTTGGACAACCATGTGCAAGATTGCTACAACAGCACATATTTCTCACATTGAACATGTTTGAGCCACATTTTGTATATTTTGAATACCGGTAATATGTAACACGATCTTTAGACTAATTATAATAAATATCTGTTCGAATACAATACGTTCTTTACAAATTTCCTATATTCTGAATTAATTATAACACGATCTTCAATTAATTTATAACACGATCTTCAGAAATTTATAACACGATCCACAGAAATTTATAACACGATCATTAGACTAATAATCATCGGCCCAAGTGTAGTACTCGACACCCAGCCCACACACTACACACAAGTAGAACCAGGGCAGACACTTACATGATTATTTGAAGTTGGAGTGCCTACCTGTCCATCTGCCTACCCCTGTGGAGACAGGGCAGGCAGGTGGATGTAAGTGAAATTGATTAGAAGTGGGAGTGGGAGGAGGATACATAAGATATGTTGGAAAAATAATATATTAAAAATTAAAATATATAAGTAATTACAGTCCAAGTGTAGTACTCGTCACTTAACTGAAATATAATATATATAATATATATAATATTATAATATAATATAATATATATAATATATATATAATATATAATATATAATAGAAAATATATATAATATATAATATATAATCTATAATAAATAATATATAATATATAATATGTTATATATGATATATAATATATAATATATATAATATATAATATATATATATATTTACTTGAACTGAATGTGTGTAGTGTGTGAGCTGGGTGTCGAGTACTGCACTTAGGCCTAGTCATCTATTTGAATACAATACGTTCTTTACATTTTTATAACACGATTTTTATGAGTAATTCTATTATGCGGTATTATAATTTACGAAGATATCAAAGCGTCTCCAGTGGGCCACTTATTCTCGCCTCACTGCCCGGCATAACGCGGCACACTATACAGCGGTGACATGTGTAGACCCAGCGTTGGCCAAACATTGTTTCAATGCTGGGCGTAACCCTTAGCATTATCTGAGTTAACATGATGCGTGTTAGAGTTGTCGGCGATAGCGATTAGTATACGCGATACACATACTGTTTACTATTTTAATAAATCTTGTAGATTTAGATATTATAACACGGTATTCTGTAAAAAAGCTAGAAAACGGGTCTTAAATTTTGGGGTCCATGACATTACCGTGTTATAACCGATCCGTGTTGTGACGATTCGTGTTATATCGATGTTCACCTGTATATATATTTGATAATGGCTCGTTACTTTTGCTATGTTGAGCGTTAGATATTGTCTGATATGTGAAGCTAACGACAAAAATACCCTACCCCTTTCCAAGGAGGGTGGAGTGGATGAGTCGATGTTGTTTTACCGTTTGCCCAGCATTGCATGCAGTGGGTCTACCATGACCCAGCATTAGGACAACATCTGTTAGTCGTGTGCCTAGTCTATTATACATTAGCCAACAAACACGAAACTTAAACTCAATATTGTTTTAATGTTGGTCCACCGTCTTCGATGCTGGGCCACCATTACAACAACATCGGGTCCACCCTTGTGTTTGCTGAGTAGCAGGCTTGCTGAGTGAGACAGATCACACATCGGAAAGCGAGCGAGATACGAGCTTCACCACTATAACACTTCAGTCAGACAGCTTCACCACTATACACTCGTCAGAGAAAGCTTGAAGCTGAGGTTCCATCGCCTAAGATTGATTGCAGACACTCTGAATTCGCAGATAGAAGATGAAGTACTTAGAGCTGATCCTGATGACGGTCTTGCTTTGTTTCACTCTTTATGAACAATGTTATGGTGGTAAGTACAAACTCTATCAGTTGATAAATTTGTTGTCCTTTTTTCACGAATATAAATTGGAAGTTAAGCAGAATAAATGTTCATTTTCGGAGAAGGCGATGGTAGTAAGAACGAACAGTTTCAGGTAACATTGGAAAATTGTTCTCCGATGTGTCATCTGAACATAAAATCAGCTCCGGCAACAGTTTTCACAAATAAGTCAGTTGGATTGAAGTTTTCGTAACTTTAAGACACAGGTTCCCATACAATCCATTTGTAGTTATGAAAGATCAAATTGTCGTGGCACATTTAATAGATTTTGTCTAGATTAGTTCATAGGTACTTTTGAATTAATTGAGAAGGTATACTATAGCTCTTATCTCCATCTTAGTAATGTTGCTCTTAAAGTACAGATGTCATGCATAAACGTGCATGGATATTGTTGTCTATTTTCTTAAATTATGTAAAATGGTGATATCACGATATCCCGGTCACCAGCAACTAAAGTGTGCCTGTCATCGCAAGGCAGGTCTGCCGTGCGAATCAGCCAAAAGGCAGTATATGTTTACTTTACAGGTAAGCATGTACGAATTGAAATCGTTTTGGTGTGTTGATAAGGTGAAATAGACGGCTGCTCACGAAATATCGGCATGAAAATTGACACTTTTGTTGATTTTTTTTCAACATGGATAAACCTACCGCGCCAAAAAATTGTCTGAAAATACTTTATTGTCCAATACATCAAATCGATATCCCACCTGCTCAAATATTATCCTCCAACTCTACGATATCCAGCAAAAATATTATCAGAAAATGTCCTGCTTTCTAACAATTCTATTTGAGATATGTCCTGCTTTCTAAGAGCAAGTTTCCTGCTTTATAAGGAGAAAAGTGGTACAGTTAATATGGCAAATAAGTATAAATTGGCTAGTATTCTTACTATCTATATTAATCATTCAACGCGGACAGAAGAGGCTGACACCATTAGGATGGTTTACATCATGGTGGTGCCAGAGTATATGATAAAGAGCTACAAAGAGAGCCAAAATTAAATTACGCCTCCACGAGTCTTGGTGGAAAAGCAAGGTTCTGTATCATGGGATGGCTTCTATTCTGCAGTACAAAGCCAGGCGGTATCTGCTAATACTAAAAGTGAGCAGATAGTGACTTTTGGCTTTGCATAATAGTAGACTAATGTGTTCTAATGGATATGTAAACTGTGATAAAATAACATTTTAGAATAGTCTACTTAACTTTATTAAATTGCATATTTCAAAATAGGTTAAGTTAGGTTATATATGTTTAGTCTATAATCGTGTAGGCCTATTTTTGATAGGCCTGTCGTATCTTGGCCAATATGTGTTTTCGTTATTTGGCCCTATATATCGATGAATAGGGCATAATAGATTTTTTTGTCGGTAAGCCTATATGTACTAAAGCACTAAAACGACAAAAACATTTTTTATCTCGTTATAACGACTTATAAGTCGTTAAATCGACTTAGAAAAAGTCATTCTGGTGACGTCACTGCGTTCCACAGATTATGCCTAAAATTACATTTCTATGGGACCACTATTCAATCGCCTGGGGGGGGGGGGCATTTTTTTAAATAAAACCTCGAGCAGGCTCTATATGAAATAAATAATATATCTCAAGAACTAGACTAGGCCCTATCAAATCTGAAATTTTCAGCGTGCCACCGAGCTACGACCAGTTGAAATTATGCGCAGATAAATAATCCAGCCCCCCCCCCCCGGAGGTTGAATATCCCCCCTCTCTTAACAGTTATGTTGATTATAAATATATGGTTGATTTAACAGCCTACATGCGCACATTCCCCTGTAGGTCTATTGGTAGGCATATGCTTAGGGCTGTTGTAGTCTATACCCGGAGTCTATAAGCCTACACACCATAGTTGGGGTCAATTCCTTTTTATCAATTCCAAATTCCATTCCAATTCCTTTTTATCAATTCCTGAATCAATTCCAATTCCTTTGATTTTAAGAAAAGTCAATTCCAATTCAATTCCAATTCCTAAAAAGTCAATTCCTTATCAATTCCACCCAAGAATGAGACTTTTGATACAATATAGCAGCTGTATAATAACTTTATATAAAATAAAATAATAATAAAAAAAAAAAATACATTTTATTTATTATCTTGTAAACATGGTAAACGTATTTAAACATGTTACACTTACTAAACTTTAATACTATATACTGATAGGGTGGAGTATATCTTTAATACCTGATGACGGATTTGTACTCGTGTGGACGCGGATGTGAGCGCGGTACTTCACAATTGCCATCAACACGGCAGTGTAATTAACACAATGTCTCGCGACAAGCCGTGCTGATAAGTCTGACCCAGTGGAGGCTACGGCTTGTCGACGGACAACTCACTCAAATAAAGCAACGTAGGATCTATTGTTGTATTTCAATAGATGCAATTATTCACATTACTTATTTTCCGATTATACTATTTTTTAAGATCTTTTTGGCGATTAAATATACCATAAGAAAATATAGGCCTATCATGATAACCTCTAGGGCACAAAAGGCATATTAGAGAAGTAATCAAAGGGTCAATTAGAGCGCTTGTCTACGTTGCATAACCTCCTTCCTACTAACACTGGATGTTAACCCAATGTTGCCTTATTGCTGCTCCACCGTCTTGAGCGCTTTCCCAATATTAAATCAGTATTGGCTCAACGTCTATTGGAAACGCATTCGTTTCAAGATCCCGATATTTTACCAACTCGAGGGACAAGCGATAGTTATGTTCTAAGCCATTCATTCACCTAAAGTCTGATCATGATTGTTTTAAAAACTATAGGTGTCCAAATGACAAAAATATAACAAATACGAAAACTAATATTATGCCCATGAGACGAGCATTACTTTCTAAATACAAATGTTAAAAAATGTTGTTAGATGACACAAAAGTGATAGTTAAACAGTGTGATCATGCTTGCGCGAATATATAAGCTTGAGGAAAACATTAATAAAATAAAAGTACAATTTTTTCCAGAACTTTAAGCCAGTAAATACGAAACATTTACCTAATGTTGATATAATGTTGGCCCGTCGTTTACGATGACGGGCCAGCATTAAACCAACGCCGGCTCGGTGTCTCATTTTGCGGATAATTCAGCCGCTCGACGGTAATTCTATAAAACCCTAATTACACAGTAGGTGTTGACACTAGTTGAATTGTCATGAGTTGCACTTCTCGGCAAAACTGTTACCGGCTGGTTACACCAGTCCGCGGGAGTAAATCAATCACCAATCTCTGATAGTTAGATTGAATTGCTCCAACTTAGCAGGAGCAATCTTGTTACAACTATTATTTGGATTACACATCACAGTCTTATTTAATCTTGATGTCCATCAGCCATATAAATGAGTATTTTTACATATAACTTAAATAAAACTTTTTGATATAATTTAGACACTAGGCCTATATAAATTTATTGTTGTTATTATTATTATTATTATTATTATTATTATTATTATTATTATTATTATTATTATTATTATTATTATTATTATTATTATTATTATTATTATTATTATTATTATTATTATTATTATTATTATTATTATTATTAGTAGTAGTATTATTATTAGTATTAGTATTAGTATTAGTATTAGTATTATTATTATTATTAGTATTATTATACACATATATCAATCAACATTGATCAGGTAAAATTCTACTGCAATGACAAAAGTGATGATCACTCATGCGTTTAATATAGCGCTTAAAAAATGAACATGGATAAAAAAGTAAATTCCTTTATCAATTCCGGGCATTTTTTGTCACTTCCAATTCAATTCCAATTCTTTTTTTTTTCAATTCCAATTCCTAGTCCAATTCCTGGAATTGAGTCAGGAATTGAGCTCAATTCCCATTCAATTCCGGAATTGACCCCAACTCTGCTACACACATATTGTTTTAACATAAGCATAATGCCTAGTTAGGCCAACAGTTAAGACGAGACTGCTATCGAAAGGTTACAAGTTACACACACGAACGTGAAAGTTCATGTAGACTAAGTTGTTTAGCTTCAATGATTAATACAATTTACCTATGACGGACTCCTTTCCTTAGGACGTTGGTTATGATGCGCATGCGGATGGGTCTACAACATGTGCTCAACGATCCAGTCGGTTTAGTTTACACCCCAGTGATATTTAGTTTAATTTGTATGTATTTTACACAATACTGGTTGCCGCCCCGTGTGCGCATCAGTTGTTGCAGTATTATTATATTTATAATGTATATATTTACAACCTTTTTCAAATTGCCAATACTTAACTGCAACAGTTATATCATGAGCAGATCGCTTGGAAAGCAGGACATACTTGCTCAATGTAATGTTAGAAAGCGAGAAAATGATGGTTAGAAAGCAGGACCCTTTCTGATAATATGCTGGATATCGTAGATTTGGAGGATAATATTTGAGAAAGTGGGATATCGATTTGATGTATTGGACAATAATGCATTCTCAGACGATTTTTTGACGCGGCAGGTTCATCCATGTTGAAATAAAATCAACAAAGGTGTCAATTTTCATGCCGACATTTCGTGAGCAGCCGTCTATTTCACCTTATGAACACACCAAATCGATTTCATTTCGTACATGCGTTTGCAAGGTGGTACAACAGCTATTCATAAAATATCTAATTAAGAAAATGAACATTTTTAGCATATGTAAATATGCAAAAACTGTGAATTTCTGTTCGTCGTATGCGCTTGTTGATGGCTCACCATGTTAGAGGGAGTATCACGCATGACACCATGCTAGAGAGAGTATCTGCATGACAGCTCTACAGAGGGTGCTATTGCGTCTAAAATAGCCGCCATATACATGGGACGGTTTGCTAACTTAGTTTATAAGTGGCACAAATTGTCATATAATACCTTTTTTAGGGTTTTAAGGTATAAGGAATCTAAATAATATGTTACTTTTTAATTTTAAGGTCAAGGTTAGATGTTACTGGCAAAAACATATTTTGTAAATTATATTTACGTATTTGGTAACTAATAAGTGGCACAAACTGTCATAAATTATATCGTTTTTAGGGTTTTAGGGTAAGAGAAATCCAAATATGATGGGAAGGTATAAAAAGTTACGGTCAAGGTCAAGGTCATTTATCATTGAATTGTGCTCAATCATATAATATAGTCCGGTGGAAGGAGGCCGTTTTTATCTCAAACCTTCCAATATCTGGTAACAATCATTTCTAGGTTTTTTTTGCACAAGACCACCTAGAGTAATAATCCGTCGACTTGGCTTGTAAAAATCCAAGATTGCGACCAAAATGGCCGCCAAGGGATATACTGGGTCAGAACAGCGGAACTATTAGACATAGATATGTGATTTTGGTGTCCAACATATGGTTTTCAAATCCAAGATTGCGACCAAAATGGCCGCCAAGGGATATACTGGGTCAGAACATCAGAACTATTAGACATAGAGATGTTATTTTGGTGTCCAACATATCCCATTCCAAGATGGGGCCAAAGATGGGCGCCAGATACAGCCCATGGTGGTTCATAGCTTCAGAACTAATTCGACATTAGGCTCCTACAGATGTGATTTTAGTGTCTAACATATGTTTTTCGGGGATTAAGAAATTTGTGATATGTATTTAACAATACGATAGATAAAAGTAAAAAAGCGAAGATGGCGTCTAATATTACCACCACGTAATCTTATCATGGGTCATAACTTCGAACCTATGATTCTTTTAAGCAGGTTTTCTCAGAACTTAGCCTGAGAGGTCGCTTGTAGATCAATTATCGTCGCTTAAATGATACAACACATAATTTGGCATGGTCAACTGTTTCAGACCTTTTAATATCAATATTGGAAGGGGCACTACCAGAAAAAACATCATTAGAGTCTAATCTGAATACGCCAGGGTCAATGGAATGGCTATTTCACGTTTAATGTCAAACTAGATCGCTGCCAATAACCACTGTGAAGATGATATACTTTGACCACCAAATAGTTAGGCTGGAATCTATGTCAAATTTTAGAATAACTTAATTACGTATGTTTTATTGAAATGTTTATAGCTTAAATGTGTCAATGTGATCACGAACAAGATAGCTGTCTCTAATTACCTTGAAAATGTTGTATTTTCATATTTTTGTGTCCACCACTAATTTTCATGGTTGAAATAATGAGCTTATAATCTAGTTCAATACACCACTTCTGATTTATCTGAATATGTTGATTTCAATAATTTATTCCAGTTTAACGTTACATTTCCGAGTATGTGTCATGTGATTCTAGAGGTAAAAAGCAAGATGGCTGTTGATATCAACAATAAATATCGTTTACCATGGTCACTATCAATGGTATGACATAGTAGTCCTAGAGTCTAATGCAATACTCCATCTTGTCTACCTGGTAACTTGATTACATTGATTTTAATAAAATTGTTATCTAATGGCCACGCCAGAGGTAGCATTCTATGCTTGCAATGATCAATTTTCACCAGCACCATCATGAATTTTAAAGGCCCATACCCAGGTTAAAAAGTTCCAAAGTTTAAAATTGTGTTACATAGGCTTATTATAAGCCTATATAACACAATTTTAAACTTTGGAACTATATTCACGATGATATAAGCCTCATATCATCGCAAATTTATATTATCTTTCTCCACCCTCCATTTGAAAGAGATATGTACCCGATAAGTGTGTATATCGGAATGTTCATACAATCGCTTTATTATCGCTTTATTATAATGGCTTTGACTAAGCCGCTGAGGGTCTAGATGAAGGGTCCGATGTTAATTTTTTTTTTTTTTTTTTGAAAAGTTCAACACTGAGGAAAATCCCTTCTTTTTGTCAGTACACCAGCCACGAACATCTCATAAATATTACCTGTGTATTTTGGCGTTGTTCACGATGTCCCGCACAGATGTAAAACATGTCAATTAGCTGAGTTTTAAAGTTGAAGTCACGCAGACATCACATTCATATGAACAGTTCACGAGCGGCTCATGTGAATTTCTCTTTGTGGCATGAACTATTCATGAACCATTTCAGTAAGTGGTGCTCATGAATTAATCATAAACTCTCCTGGGCCATTTAATGCTCACAGACATTCCTTGAACAATTCATGAGCTCTTTTGTGAACTGTTCATGAAATATTCATCAATACAGTTCATGAATAGTCCAGGCTATTTCAAAGAAAGTTCATGAACTGTTCATTAGTATCTCGCAGGGGATAAAAGCGTGCAGACACAACCTACCGATTACAGCTCATAGTCTAGCTGCTAAGACCCCAACATTTACGCTTCGTTTACCGATATTTATTTGATAGTTTGTAAAGATAAGACCCTGTGGTCCTTATCTACTTTTCCTGTCATATCATAACTGAATAACTTTATGTATATTTAGGGTTCTGATCTTAAATTATCAACAGAACTGGGAAGACATTTAAATGTACCGAAAAGGAGGGCTAACTTATGCAACTTATGTCAACAGATACAAATAGTAATGACTATTGTTATTGTTATTTGAAGGCAATAGTTTGTTTGTCATTTGAATAAAAATATTTCCGAAATGTAGCCTATCACACTGATCATTCAAACTTTATTTTTTTTAATTCGCATGGCGAGAAAGAATTGCTACTTACATAACGCAATGTATGAACAAATTGAGTTAAAACATTATCTGCAATTTTTAATTTATTTAGTATTTGTGTTTGTGACGCACGCTATTTTTGTTTTTGTGCAATTCATGGAGATACAATTAACTTGTTTAAACTTGTTGAGCTTGTTGATATTGACCAGTACATAGATGTAGTGAATTGACGGCTTAGCTCTTAATTTGTACGATTGTCTCAGAACACGGCTCCATGTGTTTTGAATGTTTTGATGTTGACTTATAGTGGCCATTGACTATTATTTTGGATTATGATCCTGTGACCACTCAATTGTATGTAGCCTCTTACACTTGTCTTGACTATTGAATAGGTTGTTAGGAATGACAAGCCCGATGAGGATCACTCGTAGACTAAAACAAGGGCTGATTTGTCTTCAGTTAAAGGGTTACTATCCTTGGTGGATTGCGTCTTTTTGTTGTAATAATAGTGTCCGTGTGGCGGTTTATAACTACCAGTGAATTCGGAAGGATGCAATAAAGTTATAAAATAGTTGTATGCTATCATCCACTTTTGGACCAAGAACAATATTCTACTACCGATCAATAAAAGAGTATCCCAGTCTGTCACTTGACAAGATCAGCTAATCACCGCCGACATTTAGTTGTTCTTTAAATAAAGGAGTATTTTTGGGCTCCACTTTCATCAATGATATCAGTGATCGTAATGACGTCTCTATTATAGAAGGCATTGGTGTAAGCTATTGTCTTCACGTTCATCCACGTTCCTCCTGTTGTCTCGATATCCATGTTTACATCATGTCTGCATGCTTTGAAGGATTGCCCATTCTACGGATTTTACGTATCGTAAGGATTTTGTCATGTTTTTAAATGATACAGGCGGATTGTTTTTATCAGGCAATTCTACGGATTTTTTTGCAAATGAATTTTTACATTTTCGTAAATCGCATTTTTCTCTTCAGTGGCGCTTAGATATGTTGCTATTTCGCCTGCAAACTCCTGATATAATCTCTGATTTAATTATGCCGTGAGAAGTATCTATTTGAATTAGGGGGCACATAATCCTTAACACAACGTCGCACCCGGTCAGATATTTCCAACCCCCGCGATCCCTATTAATAATTAAGTATTTAAACATCGCCATCGCTGACCACAAAGTAAAAAAAATTCAGGTATTATTTCAATAGGCCTTGGGCCGACGTTGTACAAAATTGTTACTCCAATGTTTTGTGTTTGCTGAGTAGTGAATAGACGTTATCCAGGTAAGTGTTTTAAACACGATTAGCACAAAGGTTTGGGTGTTTTAATTACATAATTTAAACCTTAAAAGAAATATAATTTATTTATGATTTCGCTCTTTATCAAAGTGTCGCGAATAAGGATTTTGCGAGCTATCAAAGGTGGAAAATAATTCTGAGGACATTTTTCCGGTTCATTGGGCAGCCCAGGTGATGCATGCAAAATGCATGGTACATTATGTGTCTGGAGAAAGCGTCAGTTTGTATCTGTTCACATCGGTGTGGTATTAATAATGAGCTTTAGTACAGAGTTTGAATGTTAGGTCTAAATACATAGAAAATAAGCCATACAGTTTTATGCACCTTAAAATTGCATGGTTCATGGGAAATCGTTTGTGGTCGATAGACACAGAATATAATAGGTGACAACCAGTCTCTATTATACCGAGCGCTTGAACTGCATGAAGTAGTAGGTGACCGAGTTTTTTATATATCCCAAAAAGGATCATAGCGTATGAAAATATGGACGGTTAAACATCAAACATAGCATTTTTATAAGAGCATGCACTTGAGGATATGCCGTATTTCACCCGGTCGCAGTATAACTTCATTCAATGTGTCTAAATCGTGCCACGTTATCATGTACGAGAGCAACTCCTTTTTAGATGGCGATGTTAATAATACTAGCGCCCTTACTTATAACATCGGTTATGTCGTCTAGCCATAGCATTATAGAAGGTGCCCTAATGGCCAAAATCATGGTGACGCCGAAGTGAACAAAAATGTATTTATTTCTTATATATTGAAACATTTTATAGAAGGTGAACTAAATCTAAGCTTATGTAAGTATGCCTAAAATAATGATCAGTGATTATATGGACCTCTGCCTACACCAGCATCATCAGATTGTGGTTCAATACTTTTGATGCTTACTGTAACACAACAGTACACCTCTTAGTGGTTTATAGGGCTGTCACGGCTTAGCCCTTGACAAACAAACTTAATTTACATACAGCTATTTATCATTTTTAGATTATCAAGTTTGCTTTATGGGCATGTAATTGGTGTTTGATAAGATAAAACCGTGATTATATAAAAAAGCTACATAGGATTTAAAATCGCTGAAAAGAAAAATTATCGTTTCCTTTACCGAAAAATATATTAGGATGAATTTGGCATCATTGTAACGATAAGACCCTGGGGGAGGGGGGGGGGGGCGGCGGCTAATCGGGATCTCACAATGGCAACGGGCTTTCAATCAGTCCTATCTATATACATATATATTAAAATAAACTGTGAACGAAATGTGGCGGATAAAGGTAAATGGCTGAGAAAAACCATTACATCTTTAGGGCCTCGAATACAATCCTACATATAAAATGTCACCATTAAGTAGATCTCCGATGTATGATCGCGAATCGTTGTGTTATTTGGTGAATTCCTGCATTGTCAGACAGGAGTGACATCAGGATGATTTTATGGGTATCACCCCTCTGAACCTTATGTTATCCATGCAACATATCGGGGTATTTTTGAATAGCTCTGTGGCCTACTGTGGTCTAGATGAGTTTCAACCATCATATAGCCATCACAAGTTAACATAAATGAAGCAAAACAACACAAACATAACCTATTTTGACCCATTTTGACCTAATTTGATCTTGGTGTGATCTTGAAATGACCTTGCCATGACAATGGGGTACACCCCTGTGAAACCCAGCCCATATCACCATGTGTACTTGGTTGTGAGTCATTAGATGTAATTGAAGTGCTGTCCATTGGTCCGAAAATGACAATCATTGTGTAATTTGGTCCATTTCTGTCATTTCTATCAGGGGTTAGATAAGGGTAGTTTGATGGAGTATTACCCCTGTAACCCTCATATTACCCCTTTGACCCCTCGGGTTGTTTTTGTATGGCCCATTGATGATGCCTAGATGATTTTTAATCACCATAGATTTCTCAAGTGAGCAGAATCAGAACAAAAACACCAAAAATAAGCTATTTTCACCCGCTTGACCTGATTTGACCTTGATGTGACCTTGAGATGACCTTGTCATGATCTTGAAGTAACACCCCTGTAAAACCAAACCTCAACCCATATCACCATGTGTAAATGTACTTGGGTTGTGATTCAACAGATTCAATTGAAGTGCTGGCGCCATTGGTCCAAAAATGACAATTGTTGTGTTATTTTGTCCATTTCTACTATTTCAGACATCAGGGTGATTTAACTAGTTGAACTTTAGGAGGCATTTTCTCTTAATTTTATTATATTTTAGGTTCCGGGTTTCCAAGCTTCTTTTATCAATATATTCGTCAATAATTGAGATATGTGTATAATTTATGTTCTATTAAAAAGATGCAACATAACACTTCAATTACAACTAATAAACTCAATGACTAGAGACATAGGTCTGGTTTTTACGTGGCGCGTCCCCTAAACAACACCGTTTGCAACAAGAGCTATATATACTATAGGCGGCATACATCTTATATCATCACGATAAGAGTGGCTAGATACATTACAATGTCAGTCTCGACTATAGTTTCTGATTCTACTTTATAATGGTTGGCCTATATATTTCTTGAAATAAAGAATGTTTTCCTAAATATTGTTTAAATTCATCGAACATTTTCTAACTAATTCAACAAGTAAATTAGTTTCACAGTTAACTCCATAAGCCCTTGTGTATCATTTAATTAAAGCGTGTATGCATTTTATTAACATTTTATGAACAAAAGTGATTTATCTCAAAGTTGTCTTGGATTTCTCCCTTTTATAATTTTCTGAAACGTATACAAATATTATTAATGGATTTAACCTCCCCCCCCCCCTACATTCGACAGCAAATGATGCCTATGTGGAGGATAGTTTTAACTTATGTGTGTAGGCCTACCTTAATGCTATATATACACATGCATGTATGTGGTGGTCATATTGGACTCCATCTTTGCTTTTATTGACATTATTTTCATCTATCTTAGTATTAAATACGCACGACAAATTAATTCCTTGACCGAGAAAACCGTATATTAGACACAAACATCGCGTATCTATGCCTAATAGTTCAGTAGTTATGACTCATCATAGTCTGTATATGGCGGCCGTATTTGACGCCATCATTATTTTTTTGCGAAAACCATGATGTTAGACACCAAAATCACATTTTTATGCTCATAATATTTCTGAAGTTATGACGCAGTATAGCCCGTGGTGCCCATTTTGAACACCATCTTGCATTTTTTAGGCCAAGCCGATGTAATCAGTATGCCTACACCCGACTGATTCTCAATCTAGATGGCATTGACTCAAAGAAAAACATAAAGAAATTATTGTTACCAGATAACACAAGGTTCATATGCCACCGGACTAATATTTTCCCAAACGATTACGTTGCAACTTCGAGTGAGTGAATATTGCTTTACGTCGCTTTATGCACAATCCTGGCAATATCGCGATAGAAGGAGGCCAGAAGCTGGGACTATGCCCTACTCTTATTTCGAATGACTTTAGGGGTTCATAATAGTGCACAGTACTATAGGCAGCACTGTACATTCCAGGCCTTTGAACAGTTTGTATATGCACTGTAAATGCACAACCAAATATATTCGAGCATGGTACCTTAGGTTACAAGCTCCAGTCGAGACGAATGAGTCATCGGGACCGGCCCGCAACTTTGAAAGGAATCGAAACTTTTTTTTGCATTCTCGTCCCAAGTTAATATAATATATAATACACTACATCAACATTGCTCAACTAAGCTCATATATCATTTATCATAGTGATTTGTGATACCAAATTCTGAAAATTGTTCAAATGAAAAGATTCATGAGATTCATAGTATGATGAAAAATACACATACGTGAACATAATTTACAATTAATTTATCTGGACTCGTAGTAAGAGGACACAGCGAGGAAAGGGTTTGGGTGAATCGGTAGGTTTATTAATAACAGCATCTAGCAGAAACAGTTACATGTATATATATAATAATACAACGTTACATATTATGAGAAAACAATTAAATTATATATAAACACAAACACAGCTTCTTGTGAAATTACACTGTAATAATAATTATCACCTAATATTACGTAACTCAATTGTAACAATTGTAATGCTAGAATGTTATATACAATATATAGTTAGAAACACAGATACGCGCCTGCATCTAGTTGTGACCTCCCGATTAACAACTATACTATGCTATGCTATGCTATGCTATGCTACGCTACGCTACGCTACGCTACGCCTGCATCTAGTTGTGACCTCCCGATTAACAACTATACTATGCTATGCTATGCTATGCTATGCTATGCTATGCTATGCTATGCTATGCTACGCTACGCTACGCTACGCTACGCTACGCCTGCATCTAGTTGTGACCTCCCGATTAACAACTATACTATGCTATGCTATGCTTGCTATGCTACGCTACGCTACGCTACGCTACGCTACGCTACGCCTGCATCTAGTTGTGACCTCCCGATTAACAACTACACTATACTGTGCTATGCTATGCTATGCTATGCTATGCTATGCTATGCTATACTATACTATACTATACTATACTATACTATACTATACTATACTATACTATACTATACTATAATATACTATACTATACTATACTATACTATACTATACTATACTATACTATACTATACTATACTATACTATACTATACTATACTATACTATACTATACTATACTATACTATACTATACTATACTATACTATACTATACTATACTATACTATACTATACTATACTATACTATACTATACTATAATATACTATACTATACTATACTATACTATACTATACTATACTATACTATACTATACTATACTATACTATACTATACTATACTATACTATAATATACTATACTGTACTATACTATACTATACTATACTATACTATACTATACTATACTATACTATACTATACTATACTATACTATATTATACTATACTATACAACGATTATACACAACACATAATAGATCGAATGAGAGTACAAATTAGTCAAGCATAAAAGGTGACGCGCAGGTCACTGTGAAATACAATAAGACGGGAGTGGGCGGGTGGGAAAAGCTGCTGCTGGGAGCATCCCGAACCGTTGCAGGCCAGAACAAAACTGCCTATATGTAGCCTATACAGGGATGTATAGATGCTCTTATGACAGGCCGAGGGTACCCCACATACAGGATGCCACATGTAAATGGTAAAGACATATATACACACCCAGCCTCCCAGCGGTTGAGCCGCAACCGTCTTATAAATTAAAGTATAATTAATCAGAAATAATTCCCTCAATGAAAAATATGCCAGTAACATCTGACATTGACCTTGAAAACATCTTACTTAGATTCCTTATACCATAACCCCCCCCCCCCCAAAAAAAAAGTGGTATTATATGACAACTTGTGCCACTGATTAACCAAGTTAGCAAACCGCCTCATTTATGGCGGCCATTTTGTACGCCATCTTGTATACCGGGTTTTGCCCAACCGTAGGCCTACTTCACAGGTACTGATCTGTTTCTCAAAGTACACCATCTGAGGAGTCAATATCAACCAAAACCTCATTGGGGTCTTTCTTACAAGGCTGGGCTAATATATGCCATTCTGCCTCCAGACTATTTCGCAATTCACAGTTTTGTACTTTCGCACTTCCGTTGTTTCGTGCTTTCATTATTTCGCAGTTTCGTACTTTCGCAGTTTCGTACTTTCGTTTTTCACAGTTTCGCAGTTTCGCCCTTTCGTTGTTTTGTACTTGCGTTGTTTCGTACTTGCGCTGTTTCGTTCTTTCGCAGTTTCGTACATTCGTTGTTTCGTATTTTCGTTCGTTGTTTCGTACTTTCGTTGTTTCGCAGTTTGATACTTTGTTTCGTACTTTGGTTGTTTCATTGAGATGGACGGCGGCGCTAGCCTCCAGACGAAAAGTAAGAGACAACGAAACAACGAAAGTACGAAACAACGAAGGTATGAAACAACGAAAGTACGAAACAAGAAAAGTGTGAAACTGCGAAACATCGAAAGTACGAAACAAAGAAACAAGGGAAGTACGAAACAACAAAAGTACGAAACAACGAAAGTACGAGACAACGAATATACGAAACAATATCAAAACGAAACAACGAAAATACGAAACAATATTGAATCTTCACGCGTGAGCAGGGAAGAAACATATGTTGTTCCTTTAAACTTGAATACCAGAGCGGTGTTCAAACCCGCGATCACAGAATGTCCAAGCAAACTTAAAAACTAAAACAGATGAGTTTTTCACAGTCAAATTAAATTAGGTTAGATGCCAATATCCACTCAATATTTTGTTACACGTTGGCAAAATTCAGTACTGTATCAAATAAAACACATATTGGAAGATTGTGACAGCCGAATTCAGATTGTTCCCACTGACCTAAGACCTCGTATCTACATAGTTCCGTTTTATTATTTTGTTTTGAAAATTGTCGTCAACCTGTCTTGAGAATCAAATTATAATGATCGTTTCGTTTTTATCTAGTTACCTTTTATAAGCTTTTATTAACTAAATACGAATAACAAACTGTAAAATATTATCAACCACAAATACAAAACCTTCATTTTCTCAGATTGGTCTATGGCATAGACATGCCCTTTTTTCAAGTAAAAAATAAGGTGACAGTTAATTCCGGCGTGACAGACGATAGCGTTAAACATCACATCAGGGTCTTTGCTGAAAAGTGAATCCCAGCGTGACAGACAGTAGGATTAACCATCACATCAGAGTACGAAACAACGAAAGTACAAGACAGCGAAACAACGAAAGTGCGAAAGTGCGAAAATGCGAAAAAATGAAAGTACGAAACAAGCAACGAAAGTACGAAACAACAAAGGTACGAAACTGTGAAACAACGAAAGAGCGATATTGCGAAACAATGAAAGGGCGATGCGAAACTGTGAAAGGGCGGAAGTTAGAGACTACGAAACAACGGAAGGGCGATGCGAAACAACAAAAGGGCGATGCAAAATTACGAGACTGCAAAACAACGAGAAGGCGAAACAACAAAAGGGCCACGAAAAGGCGAGGCGAAACTGCGAAAGGGCAATGCAAAACAACAAATGAGCGGAAGTGCGAGACTGCGAAACAACGAAAGGGTGATGCGAACCACGAAAGGGCGTTGCGAAACTGCGAAAGTACGAAAGTGCAAAACTACGAAAGATGCAGAATGTGATAATAAGTTGAGAACCGGGATAAAGTGAATTAGATTTGTATTTATTGGATATATATATGTTTAAAAAAAATTGCGCATGCATGCATGTTTCATACCAGAACAATGATACATTGGTCAGTTATTCATTCATTCATTCATTCATTCATCGATTCATTGATTCATTCATTCATTCATCCATTGATTCATTGATTGATTGATTGATTCATTCATTTATTCATTTATTCATTCATTCATTCATTCATTCATTCATTTATTAATTCATTCATTCATTCATTCATTCATTCATTCATTCAGTCAGTCATTCATTCATTCATTCATTCATTCATTCATTCATTCATTCATTCATCCATTTATTTATTTATTTATTCATTCATTCATTCATTCATTCATTCATTCATTCATAATTTTATTTGCGTGATGCTTTATTCGTTTGCTCGCCTGATATACACATTACATAAGCCGGACCACTGCGTCTGTTGTAAAAATAAAAAGAATAATAATAATAAAATATATTTCTTCAGGGTAGAATTATTAGTGAAAACAATTGTGAAAATAATTGCCCTGACTAGGCCTCTGTGTATCATAGAAAACAGTACAAACTTGTAAAAGTACCATTATAATATTGCAAACAATATGATCAAAACATTAGTCTTTTACATAATTATTGCTGACTAGGCCTCTGTGTAGCATACAAAGCAGTGTATAATTGTAAAAGAGAAGGTATAATATTACAAAAATATATAACAACATTATTCCAAGTTTTTAAAAAACTGTTTTAATGTTTGTTCAAAAACATTAAACGTATCAATGTTTCTTATAATGTCTTGTAAATAATCCCATATAATAGCACAAGAATATTGTAAAGATCAGTTAAGGTTAAAAACAATTTAACTGTACAACATGATCTAATTATACGGGTTGCAATATCTCGAGAGTAAACAGGTCTCTTATATAACTCGGTTGCAACCCTGCTAAGAGATGTACAATAATAGCGGTAAAATAATCTCTTCGTTGACAAACATTTAACCAACCAAAATCTTTAACAACATCTATACCTCTTACATTCCAGTCTTAATTGTTACTAATAATCCGTGCCGCTCGATTCTGTAGTATGTGTAATATTTTACATTTGTTATGTTATGCAACAAATACATAAGAATATACCGCAAACTATTTTTTGAAAATGAAAAAAGGTCAAGGCTAAAATATTGCCAAAATATCAATTTATGCATGTTTATATGTCACATATGTGTTAATTGTACGGGATGTTTTGCATCTATTAAATTACTATCAAATTCAGAAACCGTACAGTATTTCTAATAGTATTAATGTCTAATTATTCCCTTAGAACATTATATCACTCATATCGTAATAATCCTACCGATTTATTGTGACGCAGTAGAAGTCCTTGACCAGAATATTGTTATCTATTAGTAACAATTATCATGGTTATTGTGACACACATATAACATGGCGTTAAAGGTCGCTAGGCATCAACATTCCAATTATAGGGTGGGCGGGGGCTCTAGGGTAGTGGTTAGCACCGCTGCCTTTCACGCCAGAGTTTGAGGTTCGGTTCCCGGTCTCGGCGGGTTGAAAGAATCAAATAATGTTTCTTCTCCATCCACGTGTGAAAGCCTATAGGTGGCCTAAAGCCCGATTCATTTTATTTCATTTCCAATTGCAGGGTTTGACGAATTTAACCTGTTGTTAGCGTAGCCTGACCCGTCAGATTTTAAAGTGATGTGTCACATAATACCATGTCCTAACAATATACGCCATATTCTGAAAAAATAAAATTCCATATTCTGGCTTTACACTGCCGTATCCCGACATTGTTATACACATCCTGATCTTAACATAGTGTCATAGTGTCATAGTGCCATGCATCTTGATAATAATGACGATGAACTGTTAGTTATATCTCGATTTTATAGTGCATATTCGGACATTATTGTGCCATATCCAGACATACCATTTAATGATGCCAAACATGCATATCCTAGCATATCCATGCATATTATATTGCAAACACCATGACATTTTATTGTCATGTCATGAATGAAAATTACTTACCCTGATAAAAAATGTCATCCCCTGACCATACACTGCCCCAGATCCTGACATAAAAATGTAATTTCTTGACAAAAAAATGCCACATGGTGACGCCATACTGCCATGTCCTTATATTACAATGCTATATTGGCACCTTCATATGCCAGATCTTGATATTATAATGTCACATCCTTATATTATGAGGCCATATTGTGTCATTAAGCTGCATAGGCTACTGATATTATAATGCTGTATACTGACATTAATATGCCACATAATGAAAATAGAATGTCATAGCTTGGTATTAACATGATATCGAAAATGGTATGATCTAATTATATAAGACTATATTGTGACATTAAAGTGGCATATCCTGATATTACAATGCCATATCCTGACTATATAGTGCAATCTCCTGCAATATTATTGCCATGTCGGGACGTTAAACGGCCATAACCTGATAATATAATTCCACATATTGACTTTATGATATCATAGCCTGACAGTCAAATGTGATATCCTGACATTAAAATTTCATTTACTTATATTAGAATGTCGTCCCCCGACCATACACTGCCATATAATGTTATATAATGATATTGTAATGCCACATCCTGACATAAAAGCTCCTCTAACCCTTGAATACATTTCAAGTCATAAATTTGCTTTAAAAATTTTTTGAAAAAATCGTCGTCTGCGCAGTTAGGCTTATTTTATATGTTTCAGTCCAGTTAAAAAAAACTGATATATTTAGATCTAACTAGCAGTGACGTAAACAGAAGTGGCTTCTATGTTAATATGGCATATACAATTTCTAGGGGGGTACGGTCGACGGCATGCCCCCATGAACAACCCACCCCCCTTCCCACAGTAACTCCACTACATACTCGTTAGTTCGTTAGCTCGAGATGATTGATTAGATTGTTTTCCCAGTTAAAGTTATTATATGGTCCGCGGGCACGGGATTTCACCTGCGTAGAATGTCATCTATACAATTTGAAGGCGGCGGTAATATTTATTAGTAGAAGTAAATCACATTAGTAATAGATCATGCATTTGAATCTGTAAGAAATAATAACCGGCGTGTTTCTCTTCTGTGAAAAATGCATTTAATATTGATATTAAATATTCATCTGTTTGTTCAGCTCATACGAAAATTCTATTTTATCATTTTATCATTAAAAATAATAATATTGAGTAAGATTTTCCTAGCACTCGCTGCACAATGATAATTGAGTTTATTTTATCATTCTTTATGTCAGATTTTGTACGTAGGTATAATTTTATAGGCCTCGTCGCCCTGATATTATACTGTTGTATCTACAGTTTTCATTATTCCTAGATAATCGAAAAAAACTCAATTATAAAAAAGTAGTAATATTTCAGCCTTGTCTTTAAAAACCTTTGTAGATATAAGAAATAGACGTTTGTTCAATGTGAAAAAAATGCAACAGACCTTAGCGTTGCATAGCAACAAGCATTTACAAAAGATACGACCTTATAATATTATAAAATATGGCCAGTGTATGATAATACATAATATTACATAGTTGTATGCGCACATACGACAGTGTAATATATAAGTAGGATTTTTTTCAGAATTAATTAATTTTATGTTTTTATAACTTTTCAGTAATATTTAACTGCAAAACAGACATTAAAATTGTATATTGTACAAAAAGTGGTTAAACGATGTATGTACCACATACGACTGTATAATGTTGACAAAAATGTCAAATGTGTGAAAATGTCAGTATTATAGAGTTGTATCTGCAGATACAACTTCTAGAGTCAAAATTAAATGACTCAAAATGTCTTACGTAATACACTATTATAAACAATTCATAAGTTTTGCCTTAATTCGTTATAATTTTTTTTCTAAAAATTTGTGGCAGATACAACAATATAAAATAAAAAATTAAAGGTAAAATTTAAAAATTAAAATACTACACAGATGTATGTGCAGATACAACTATAGGAATTAGATCGTCCGATTTTTAAATTATTTTTTTTTCCAAATAACTGACAAACCCATAAGAATAAATTTAAGAAAAACATGGTGAAAATTACAAATGTTTTGTTATTTAAAATTACACTGTTGTAAGTGGCACATACGACCTTGTAATATATATCTTGCATTAAGATTGTGTTGTATCTCAACAGAAATACAATAATGAATAACGTTTTCTATCTAATGTGTTTTTCAAACCTATGCAAAATCTGCTCGAGTATGTGATGTTCTTATTTACATTTTTTGAGAAATAATGTAAGTAAAATAATATACTTATGCAGGTGACATTGTCAACAATGTTAGGTATGAATGTCACTTGTTAGGTTAACATACAATTTATTCTAATTTTATATCGGTTTATAATTGTCATTTCGCAATTCATATTATGGTTTGTTTTTATTCAATTACTAAAGTTACTTGACATTTTACATGTTTTACAGAACATTAAAAAAATGTTAACTGAAATTAACACTTAGGCTCTTACATAAGTATCTAAATCAATAATGTAACAACAAAAATTCCTAACAAGGGTCATTGAACATCAAATGCCTTTAACTACATGAACTAAGCGTAAAAAGACAACAGTTTTCAAAAATATTACAAGAACATATTGTTCTAAAATAACAATACAGAATATTGTCTCTTTAGGGTGAAGTCAGTTAGCGCAGCAATTCAGCAAAAATCCCTGTTTAAGTCTATAGTCAGCATAATGATGAAGCCTACTCACAAATCAACTAACAATCACCATGATACTGTAATTAAATGGCTGAAGTCAGATTAGAAATTTTAAATGACTTCTTATTGGAGTAAATTATTTTATAAGACACATTCGAAGCCAGTTTAAAGGATCTGACTCATTACGAATAAACATGACTGTGTGGTCTGGGGCAATTCACACACATGCATATCATTGCTCAAACATATACATGTGTCTGCCTCTCTTCCCAATGGTGCTGTGGACAAATCGTTTTTCATATTGTTTGCGTGTCCACATTCAAGAACGCAGTGTGCAATCTTATCCATTTTAAATCGGTGCATTGCAGCAGTTATCTGATAAAAGATACACTCTATTGTTGTCTTTACCAGACTGTTTCTGTAATTATTGAATCACACAACTTGCTTTTTTACTCTCTCTGTGTAATTGCTTCATGCTACATAAACCAGTGTACATCAGTGTCAACATCATAAACACTTAGAATGTAAGTTTCCAGCTTCCTTCTATGATAGTATAGAGATGATGGCTGTCCATGAGGGCTGTTGATGACATGTTGTTAGCCAAAACACCCGACAACCACATTAGCATATTGCTTAGCTTTTAGTTTCGCAATGTGTTTTTTTGCCGAGCAAGTATTTTATTTATCAGATCACCATTGTTTAATTTAAAATTAATGTTGGATGAAAAATATTTTAAATAAGATATAGGATGAGCCCCCACACCTCAAGACAAATTAGCTTGACAATGTTGATTTCACTATAAGCAGGCAGGTTTTTTACCACGGGAAACAGAAATATAGATCTACTGACAATGTATAAGGAACTAAATCTAAGGTAAAGAATTATGTGTTCCATCTGTTATAGATATATTTGTTAGAAATAAATACGTCGCTGACTGAGTGAGTATAATTAAACACTGGCAGTGACGTAGCTAGGAGTAACATAATGTGGAAGCACACTGATGGATTGATAGAGTTTAGGCGTTACGAGGCAACTCTACTGCTATCAATTCATGGTGTTCCGAAGCACTGAACTATTTTAAGATCGGTGCGCATCGAACGGGCAATTAGTATCGTGCTGATTGTAGACAGGGACACAGCATTGCATAAAAATAGCGTTGAGCCCTGAATAGTCACCGCCCCCTCCTTTTTTCTATTGCTTCCAGTCGGGATTATCTAGCCGAAAAACGAGTGGACTAAATTTCATCCTGCATTATTAAACGTCGACCAGTGATTATTTTTTAATAATGTAGAGTGCATCTGAGGTCAACTCAGAAACACTGGCAAACATTAAGTCGCGGCCTCCGTCTGTGACGGCGTAGTATACCCTTTGTCTCTGCAGGTTGGGTTGGATACCCCTCTTCATATAGTAGAAATTACCTTCACACAACGTTGTATAAATTATGGGCCAACGGTGTAAACATTAAACCAACAATAAATTTCAGAGCGTTCACACATAGTTTTCCTTATAATTATACGCCTTTCATATAATATATAATTATACGTCATTTCAAATAGTTATAATATATAATTACAGCCTACATTGTAAGTCATTTCAAATATTTTAGAAAATAAAACCCAGCAAACAGGAGCCGTTGACATAAAGTTTGTTTGAATGTTGGGCCAACGTCGCGGACAGTGGACCAATATTCAAACAACATTGGGTCAATGCATCTTGTTTGCTGGGAAAAAAACAGAAAATATCATGTTTAATAATCTTTATGTTATGACCCAACAAACACGACACGTTGAGCCAATGCTGCTTTAATGTTGGCCCATTGTCTGCGACGCTTGCCCAACAATAAAACAACATTGGCTCAACATATCGTGTTTGTTGCAAATCACCTATTAAAAGTATTACAAAAATATATATTTTTTAATAATGGGACAATAATTTATGAAGGAAGAATTACAAATAACCACTGATAACATGACATTTAAAAATAATTTCTAAATTCTTATAATCTTCGCTTAGATCTAATAAAATTGTTAAGCTATATTTTGTTGCTTTCATGATTAGGGCCTATTTCTTCGGTACCCTAGGTACCTTAATATATAGCGCAGTATTTTGGGTTGCAAATATTTCCTTCAAGATCATAATCACTTATACCAAATATATTTTTTCTTTTTATGTTGGTTTTCCTTCCTTTAAATGCATTTGAAAATTATTTCAGTAGACACTTCTGGAACAATTTCACTGCCCATTTACTGACACCCAACTGTATTTAAATGTATTTGTGTCAGGGGCTGTTATTGTGAGTCTTTGGAAATTTAAAATAAAGGCATATGCTCATCCATTCTACAATAATTAAATTCTTAAAAAGGAAAAAAACAAACCCAGTATTTCTTATCTTTTTTTTCAAAACTTGAGACTCTCCTCAGAAATAAATTCGCTGTCACCCGGGTATATAAATAATGGTAATTGAGAAATATTCTTCATTTCGTTCTTATTTTCTGCAACGACAAGTGCTAGGGAGAGCAACATGTCCAGCTCTGAGACGCTCCCCATTGTAAAAGACCCATACTGCGGATTTTGATTGTGGTGTGTCATGATTATGAAACATCAATTTTACTTTGGAACAATGTTGTTTCAAGTATGGGTCAACGTTTATGTTATTGGCCAAGTTTAAAACAGCGTTGATATCATTTATATAATTTGTTTGCTAAAATACTATGAAAAAACTGTCTATTGTTTATTGCCTACTGTCTTAGTGGCGCCAGACACCAGCCGTAAATGGGTGGGGTGTTGGTAGAGGGGGGTTTCTTAGAATCGTGGGGAGAGTGACTATATCTGATAATGAGTTCAGCAGTTCAACATTATGACAAATATAGACCAAGGGCTACGCCCTCGGTCTTTATTTCGCATACTGTCGACTGCTTCAGCCATTATCTAATAGATAAAAGCCAAATTATGACACAAAAAATAAATCAGAGGACGTTCTCAGATTAAATGGAGATATGCTGTGTGGGAGGTATATATTGAGTGGCGGGAAATAGCGATTTTGAGAGGGTGAGCGTACAACCAAGGAAGAACCTAATTGTATTATAGTACAGAGTTTGTGCGTTTCTGCCCCCCCCCCTTTAAATGTTTTCTTTCTATATTAATTTCCCTATTTTTGATGAAATAAAATGTTCAATTTGACAAGCGAGGTCTACAGCTGTTGAAATTGTTGCAGTTGCTATTTAAAGTAAGGCTTGTAGGGTTAAATCATGCAGAATAGGGTGTTACTAGTGAAGAAAAAGATCAGAAGTCCAAGAGAGATCCAGCAAACAAGATACAACAACACATAATACAATTTTCAGTGCACACGCATGTTCAGTGCCTCATGATTTAGCTAAGTATATATCACAGAAAAAGATTTGTTTTGTCTCATTTAATAACAGATTAAGTGAGTCAAGTGAGGTTGAATCAATTTTTAAGCAAAACAATAGCTGACTATACAAAACGGCCTTCGATCGTCTGAGAATCTATATATTTGTGTTTTGTGGTTATTTTGAAACTGAAGTCAAATTAATATGACTGTCCTGTGAACACTTGACTAGTCTAGTTTGCCATGATTATTGTAGGTACAACAAATTATAAACAAAACATTGCAATTATAGAGTCGTATCTACCACATACATCAACTTCATTAGACAACAACATAAGAATGTTAACAGAGCTGCTGATTCATTTTAATGCAGTTTTAATCTAGTATTATTATCATAGCTGTTTTTAAACAGTGTTAGTGTAAAATTGCCCTATACTGACGTATCTACCAGATACAACACTATAAGATTTATATTTTTTCCAATTTTGTTGTGTGTGCGCATACGACTCTATAATATTTTACTTTTTTAAAGATTAGCAAATCACTTGCACTATGTATTAGTGTGATTTAACCTACTTATATCCGTAAGTGAAATTTAAAAATTTAATACAAGATGCGTATGCCCCTAATACCTTCAAATCAAACATAAAAGCACTTTTGAAAAAAATGTTAGATACGACAGTATAATATCAGGATGACGAGGCCTATGTTAACATCCTGGTTGGACTATTCTACGGATATCTGGTCCAACATTAAACCAACATTAAACTAAAATTAAATCAGTATAGTTATGTTTGCTGGAAATCGTTCATTTCCACTTAACTCATACCTTTGCACACGTCACACACCTAACATGGCAGAGACAGAAGCAGACAAATTAATGGGTTTGTTTTTCTAGAGGTTGGCAGCCTTACAGATATTGTTGGCTACCTCTACAGTTAAAACTAATAATTATGTCATTATACCTGAAGATCACGCAAAACTAAATGACCAGGCGTCATGCTTGAGAGGTATGAATCTGGGTCTGGCCGGTTTCAACTGAACTGCCATAACACCAGGTTCAGAAATACTTTTTATGTGATAAAATATACAGACAGATTTTATATATTTATTTTTATTTTTATGGAATTTTGTAAATGTTTCATTCCGTTTCAAATATATTTAATGTTAAAATTAAATAGTCATCTATTTGTCATATTTGTTGAGCTCATACAGAGCTCATTGTTTAAAGTCGATCCCCGCACTGAAAGATTAAATTATTTATAATGACCGTAGACCCATAACATAGGTATTCAAATGAAGCGAAAAGAGCTAACTAAGACATTGGTCTCAATTCTGTGTGAAGAGCTGTTTTTATTTCTGTCATAATCTATTCTATCCATTCAAGGCGAATTTGAAATGTTTTCCAAAACACGTCAACTGACATTAATCAAATGTGCAAGTAGCTGTTAAAAACCAGAACTTTACACATGTCAATATTTAGCTCATTTACACAGTTTGCGATAAGTCGCAGTGGATTAAGGTTGAGGCAGCATCGCAAATGTTTTTCAATGTGAAATTATCGACCGGTAAGGTCTCACCACACTAATTCATTCGCGCATATCATTAAAAAGTTTAGGAATAAGAAAGTTAGCTCCTCTTTTAAAATTTGTGGCTCTTTGCAGCAGCCTCGGTGGTACATATTACAGATATATCATTTTGCTACCGATTAGAATCGATTCTGTGATGAGTTGCTGTAGCAAAAGCATCGAAATAAGCAAAGATATGGTAGCAGGAAGTCCTTGCTCTACCAGTATTACTAGGCTCCTCTCAAAACCGCACTAATTTTTTTCGCTAGGTCGCTCAGGGGAGAGTGGGCAAGAGGTTATTATGGGCCCAAATAAAAAATACGTCAGTTTCACATGCCTTTTCTATGTTTTATATTGAAAGAGAACAGACTGATGGTTAAAATAATATATAGGGTTATTTACATTTCTCAATTTTAAGTGCAAAACACACCAACGGGAACGTCAGCGCTATTAGGCACGTGACGAGTGACGCCACGACTGACGCGAAAATTACATGACTTTCCACACACCAAAGCGACGATCAACGCGACATGTGAGGCGCGACAACCGGCGGGCGGGGGCCCTAGGTTGGTGGCTAGCACCGCTGCCTTTCACGCTAGAGTTCGGGGTTCGGTTCCCGGTCTCGGTGGCTTGAAAGAAACAAAAATGTTTCTCCCCCATCCAAAACTCAGTATTGTGGGGAACCTCCGTGACCGAGAGGTAGCGTGCTCGGCCTCAGACCGACAGGGCTCGAATTTCGAATCCTGTGTCTGGAGGACAGTGTCATCTCAATCATCTTACCATCCTCAGGAGGTTCTCCTGGCCCAGTTTAGCCTATATGTGCACAAGGGTGGCCTAAAGCCCGATTCATTTAATTTTATTTGCGACAACCGGCGTGACGAAAATGCAACAGTTTTGAAAATGGTCGCATTGCCTATCGCGCTCACGTACGTCGTCGCGCTGGTACGTTTTGGCAATGATCAAATAATGTGTTTGAAAAACTGACGCGACGTCATTTGCAGCTGACAATCACGTCACCAATTCTAGCTACATAGAAATGATTGTATGTATGTGTAATACAGTAAATGATGGGGAAATATCACATTATATAATGATGTAGCAGGTGATTTATAAGATAAAGTTAGATGTAATACAGTAAAATACTGTGACGTTTATCAGAAATATTACCTTTAGATTTTATTTCATTTTAGTGTTGATATATGTTTTAAGTATTGAAGTGCCAGAAGCGTTGTGCAGGCAGCTGTTCTTGTTGTATTTGGGGATTTGTTTGTTCGGCTCTCTGTGTTTGCTATGGTACATGCTCTCGCCTCACTCTGGATAATGCATAATACGAGAATGGAAAAACAAATAAATACGTTTAAAAGACTATGACTTTTCCTTTTTTCATTTTTAAGTCATATTTGTCCGTGACTTTTTTGGGTGACCTTGACCTTGTACCAAACAAATCCCTCCCGAACTGTTTCGTGACGTGAAAACACTACCAAACGAGGTATTATATGATTCTTTGTGACTTTTATTTGTAAAATTTGGAAATTCTCATTTCTTGATGGCGGCCATTTGGGCGGTCATTTTGAATTAATTCACCCGCAAATTTTTGAGGTTGAGATCAAAATTGTATTTAATTTGTCAAAACCTTGCTCTGTGCCAAATTTGAAACTTGTATCAATCTGGGATACATAAATTGAACATGACTATATTATCTTTTTTTGTTACATTTCTATGACCTTGACCTTGAATCGTAAAATATTCTCTCCCAACAGATTCGTGAAAAAACGGGGTATTACATGATTCTTTGTGACTTTATTCGCAAAATTGTGAAGTTCTCATTTCTCGATAGCAGCCATTTTGGCGGCCATTTCGAATTTGCTCACCCGACGAGGTCTCTGTCTGAATTTTTTTTATTTTTCGGCTTTAGACCGGAATTGTATTTAATATGTTAAAACCTTGCTCTGTGCCAAATTTGGGACTTGTATCCATCTGAGGAACATCCGAGAGACTTGCCCACTGCAATAACTAATCCCGCTTGTAACAAGACGCCTTGTTAATAGTATAATACATCATGAAACTATTTTTGGTCACTGATTAAAGATCACATTTTGACATCGTCTGCAAGTCTTACATTTTGGCAAATATCACTTTTCTATATCTATATCCATAGATTTATCTATATAACTAGGCCTACAATAAGTAACTACAAAAGAAAAAATTGTATACTAGTATCTTGCCGGGTATTTATTGTGAAAATGTGAGAAAATGTGTGGCTCTCTGACATGCTTGTGTTTCAGGTATTTTTTTTCGATGAAAAACGGGGTGACTATGAATGCATTGCTGTGGCGCTCCACCAAGATACCGCGCTATTACAAACCGGTCCCTGGGAAAAATGTATAACAAATCGGCGCAGTTACATTTTAAAGCCTAGTTACCAGCTTCTATTCTTTTTGCGTAGATTTTTCTGTACATTTTTCTAACTTATCGTTTCTAGTCACCCCACCGTTCCTATTCATCGCATTCTATTGTTCAGTTGTTTGTTTTAAATGTACTTGTTTGTTCCTGTTCACCCCATGGTTGGGTTATGCCCACAAGGGACTGCGATAGACAATGTTGATGTTCCTATTTACCCTTTTTTGGGGGTGACTCGGAACACGCAGTTGTATTTTTAATACCACCATAAGACACCCGATGTGTATGGGCATAAATGTCCCGCAAAATATTTGTAGGAAAATAGTTAAAACTCCCCAGAAAGACATACCCCTGGAACATGAGTTTATTTAACAAAAATCATGATGTGATATTTCAAGTAGACCATCACAAGCAACCATTAGACTCGGCTTCATAAAACTTGGCACATAGTTGCATAACCCTCAGGGCTTTAACTCTCCCAAATTGGAAGAAAAATATAGGCCTAGCTGCAAGAATGAATTGATGCTACAAATGAATAAAATATCTTTTGCGGAGGATAATTTAGATTCCATGACAACTAAGTGCCAGGATTGCGTAATATTTGTTTTATGTACGAAGAACTATTATTGGACTTTGCAATGACCTTATGTTGTCCTTAGTATGATATTTGTTTGTTACTGTAAAGGCCAAACCTGCAACCCGAACCGATATAAATCTTTATTTTCTTTAGCATACCCCTTTCCATTAATGTGTAAAACATTACATTTTTACGTCAAATTGTGCAAGTGCTTGAGGACGGGTGTGAAAACAGTATGAAATGACCTTTTGCTAATAATCTATATATAACACCGAGTTAATAATACCTATAGGCATATGTTGACCTGTGTAAATATCTAAATATGACAAATAGTTCAGATCAGTTATTCTTCTACTTTTCTAATTTAGTATGTAACACATGACATCATTTAGCATTTTAGTCCTCCTGAAGTGTTATTTGCGCATTTGACGTCTTGCAATTCAGAATTATGCGCAGAATATACCAGATTGGAATTAATTTCTTAAGATTTCTTTTGATTTGGAATTGAAATGACATTATAAAGCACCCATCGGGAAAGGGACCCTCAGTGTATGTGAACAATTACGCTTGGTTCATATTCTAAGCTATCATGCAGTTAGTTATGTTTATGGGTGATGTGTAGGCTTACTACACGCATATAATGAATAGATGTGCCGGTATGTAATTTACTTGGGAATATATATAATAAAGCTTATCGTAGCATTTTAGGCAATATAATGATGTCAAATGATGGTAGGATTTGTTTTATTGTAGTTCCTGATAAAAAATATTATGGAAAATATGACTTCAGTGATTTCATGGCAGCCATTTTTAATTTCATGTTTTACAAAAAAACATCCACAAGGATAAGAGCTCCACATCCGCCCATATATCTCCATAGGAGAACCAGCCAAGCATGATCAAAACAGGAAAAAAAACTATCAGCCAAAACAATGTTAGCCATAGTTTCACTGCGATACCCGCTTGTTTTTGTTCATATTTGCATAAATATAGACTTTACAATATTTTTTTCTAAAAACTAATGAAAGAATAGGCTTTCTCATACCTGAAGATATAAGAATAGACATATTATTTATGTCTCTAGCGTATGTAGTTGCAAAATTATTCGTAAATATGTTTAATTTTATATACTTTGGCGACCATCTTTGATTTCGCCATTTGAGACCTTCTATCGACCTATAAAAAATGCAATCCCTTTTTTTCTTGATTTTCATGATATTTTGAATCAGAATCAAGTGAAAAATCAATTTTAACAGACAAATTGCACGAAAGTGTTATATGTGACATATGTGCCTACACTATAGGAACGTTTGTTTTAAGCATAATTCAGATATGAGGATTTAGCCGGCCATGTTCTCAATGCATTATAAAATAAGGTTATTTGATTTGAAATGACATTGAAATGACCTTGGTGTCATCTTACATCTATGCCACATTAAAACTCTGAGGGTTATACAGCTATGTGCCAAGTTTTATGAAGCCACTTCTAATGGTTGCTTATGAGGGTCTACTTGAAATATTACATTACGATTTTTGTTAAATAAACTCATGTTCCAGGGGTATGTCTTTGTGGGGAATTTGAACAAAAAAGAGTTTTAACTATTTTCCTCGAAATATTTTACAGAGATACACATACACATACACATGGGGTGTCTTATGGTGGTATTTTAGAAAAAACGACCGCGATGTTCCGAGTCATCCCCAAAACGGGGTAAATAGGAACATTAACATTTTGTCTACCGCAGTCCCTTATGGGCATAACCCAAACATGGGGTGAACAGAAACAAACAAGTATATTTAAAACAAACAACTGAACATTTCCCACAAAAATATGGAATCTTCATAATAAAATAGAATAGGATGAATAGGAACGGTGGGGTGACTAGAAACGAAAAGCAGAAAGAATGGAAGCTGCTAACAAGGCTTTAAGATGTAACTGCGCCAATTTGTAATGCATTGTTTCAACGGACCGGTTTGTAGTGGCGCAGTATCTTGGTGGTGCGCCACAGCAATGCATTCATATTCACCCCGTTTTTCATCGAAAAATATCACCTGAAACACAAACAAGTTGCCTTTTTGAGGGATTAATGTCAGGGAGCCATACATTTTCACAATAAATACCCGGCAAGATACTAGTTTCAAATCTTTCTTTTGTAGTTACTCAGTGTAGGCCTATAGTATCCCGAGATATGGAAAAGTGATGTTTGTTAAAATGTAACACTTGCAGACGATGTCAAAACGTGATCAGTGACCAAAACATAGTTTCAGAATGCATTATACTATTAACAAAGCGTCTTGTTACAAGCAGGATACCTAAGTTATGTGAGTTCCATATCTACCAGCATAATCCACCAAGAAAAAAACTATAGACCATATTGCAAGGTCAACCCTAGTGGCTGCCGGACTATGATTTAAAATTATCTGTTTATTGAAATAATTTGTATTAAAGCGACAGAATGAAGCCAAAATTATCATTATCTTTTTGTTCCTTGATATGACAATATATGTCAACATGTGCATAAATCGACTAGAATTGCATCAGTTTTTTTATCCCCCGCCCGTAGGGGAAGGGGGATTTTAGTCCCGCCAGGATTCTGTCCGGCGTCTGGCGTCCGGCGTCACGTTTTCTTGTGGGCGCAAAAACTCAAAAACTGCTGGTCAAATCTTTTTGAAATTTTAACATGACATTCGTAGTAACATGGGGATGTTAAATTAAAATGGCCGCCAGAGGGCAACTCTAAAATTTTTTGTGGGTGTAAAATTCTAAAACTTTAAGTCAGAAATTATTCAAATTTTACTATCACATTCCCCATGATATGGAGATGTGCAGGTGACTTTTTCAAAGTTTTACTGAAATTCAAAATGGCCGCCACAGATCAACTTTAATTTTTTGGGGGTGTAAAAACTCGAAATTTGTTTGGTAATTTTTTTTTTTAATTTTTACATCACATTCCTAGCAATATGGGGATCTGCAAGTGATTTTTTAAAGATGCTACAAAATTTCAAAATGGCCGCCAGAGGTCAACCCCAATTTTTTTTGTGGGGGCAAAAACTACAAAACTTAAAGAAAGAAATTATTCTAATTTTACTATCACATTTCCCACGATATGGAGATGTGCAAGTGATATTTTTAAGGTTTTACTGAAATTCAAAATGGCCGCCATGGATAAACTTCATATTTTCTTGTGGGCGCAAAAGTTAAAAAATAGAAATCACTAATAATTCACATTGTACAATCACATAACCCACCATCAGGAAATGTGCATGTGATTTTACTGAAATTGACCACCACAAATCAACTTTTTAAATATTTGGGACCGCAAAAAGTCTAACCTTATTTATGGCGGAGGATGATATAGGACTTTAGTCCTCTTGTTAAAATCTTGTATTATGCGTCTACCAGCTAAACGAGAAATAAGGACAATTTTATTTTTAGACATGCATGTCCAAAATAAGAAAATGACCTAAAATAAATAGGGTTTTCGACACAGGTGCTAGACTATTTTTTGTATAGGCCTATATACAATAGCCTACCACAGCGAACGAAAATTTAAAAGACAATTCTAGTTTAGGCCTATGGCTTGTTTACATAAACTAGTCCAGTAGATTTTGACAAAAGCGTGTTTTGCGGTATGAACGATGTTTTATGATTGATTTTGATAGCATGGGATGTCCCCATAAAAAATCAGCCTGGTGCCACTTTGGCATCCTTGGGCGGAATTTTTTAAGGGCAAAAACAAAATGGCCACCATAGGCCCTATATTTCAAGGTCAAATATGATTTTTTAACAAATGAAGCGCCAGGGACAAGTGTAATACGTCATTTTCAAGTGATTTTGACTAGGCACTAGGTCTTGCCCCTTCACCCGTTTCTTTCTCATTCGTTCAGTTCCTCTGAAAACTTTTATTTAGTGTCTTACACAATTTTCAAGAACTTCGCTATTATATATAATTACTTGCTGTTTTTAGTCCGAAAATGGCTTTTATTTAAGATTTATTTTCCCTTTCCCCATCAGCCATATTTTCCCATGCAATCAATGCCCGTTTCAGTTTCTATGTAACTTTATTTCCTATTTGACGTAAATTTACGTAAACTAACGGCTTTTGCAATTATATCTAATTAGGGGGTATGTTCTCAACTTGCAAATCGCCTTTATTGGCGATTTTACATTACCTTGCCTCTTCAACCGTATTTGCTGATGCAATTTGGGCGGGGGCCCTAAGGTAGTGGTTAGCACCGCTGCCTTTCACGCCAGAGTTCGGGGTTCGGTTCCCTGTCTTGGCGGTTTGAAAGAAACAAAAAACGTGTGAAAGTCAGTATTGTGGGGAGCCTCCGTGACCGAGAGGTAGCGTGCTCGGCCTCAGACCGCCAGGGCTCAAATTTCGAATCCTGTGTCTGGAGGACAGTGTCATCTCAATCATCTCACCATCCTCAGGAGGTATACCCATTTCTGTACCTCTGTAATCTGTATAATGTATTTCCTATTCTTATATAATTTTATATGGAATAAGGGCATTTGCAATTATACCTAATTACCTCCGTGTTATTCTAGCATGAAAACAGCTTTTATTCGCACTTTTAAATTCCCTTGCCCCTTAAGCCGTATTTTGTCATGCAATATATTCCCACTTCATAATAATTTAATGTCTGTATTTTATTGATACCTCACATGAGATATATCTCTTAAAATTAGGTGTAATAATTACACAGGTTTTCATTTTTTTTTTCTAAACTAAACCTATATTTTAATGATGCCTGATAACTATCTTGCCCCTTCAGCCGTTTATTTCTGATTCGTTCAGTTCCTCTGGTAACATTTATTTATTGTCTTACAAAATTTTACGTGAACTACGCAATTATGTCTAATTACTTGCTGGTTTTAGTCCGATAATGGCTTTTATTTAAGATTTAAATTCCCTTTCCCCATCAGCCATAATTGCTTATGCAATCAATACCCGTTTCTATGTAATTTTGCAACTTCATTTCCTATTTAACGTAAACAGGTAAATTTACGTAAACTAACGGCTTTTGCAATTATATCTAATTAGGGCATATGTTCTTAACATGCAAATCGCTTTTATTGGTGATTTTACATTTACTTGCCCCTTCAGCCGTATTTTCTGATGCGATCTGTGCCAATTTCAGCGTCTCTCTAATTTTTACCTTGTATTTCCCATTTTTCATAATTTTATATGAAATAAGGGCATTTGCAATTATATCTAATTACTTTCGTTTTATTATATTTTGTTCGAAAATAGCTGTTATTGAAAATTTTATTATCCCTTGCCCTTTGAGCTGTATTTTGTCATACAATTAATACTCAGTTCATAATAATTTAAAAATATATATTTTGTTGATCAGGTTAAAATAAAATGCAACATTGTCATAAGTTAGCTTTCTGTTTATTTTAATAAAAGGTATTTTAATGACACCTATGCCCCTTTACCATGTTTAACTCTTAGTTCTAATTTCATCGGTTACTCTGGTAATTTTAATTTTGCTTACTGTTTTACATGAACTGAGAGCCTTTGCAATTATATCTCATTATTTTAGTTTTTTCGTCTTTTATTTTAGCATGAAAATAGCTGTTATTGACTATTCAATTTCTCTTGCCCCTTCAGCCGTATTTTGCAATGTAATCATTTCCGATTCAATTCCACTGTAATTTTAATTTATTTACCACTTGACATAATTTTATATGAAATAGGGGGTCACTGTAATTATATATAATTAAGCAGCCCTTGCCGACGCGGGCTGATTACTGTATTCCACATGGTCCTCCGCCGCCGCCGCAGTTATTTGTTTTCAAGATAGCTACTAATCTATCAACTTCTGCTTCCTCATACTTCACATAGCCATCACATACCACCGGGGAATTGTTGGGGAATTTGTGACATTTTGATCCCTATATCATCAACCCTTTAATTATTATGGCCACTAACGAAGAAATGCTCGTTAGCGCATTTTAGGAAAAAGTTGCCATCAGATCTTCTTTTAATATGGCAAATGTGTTCAGCTATGTCAGCCAATGACCTGACTCACTTTTTGATCAAACAATTTCAAAATGCATTTTGAATTTGGTAATATTTACTTAACTCAAGAAATGAAAAATGATTGGACCATGAATATAAAACAAAATGTAATGTCTCACACAAGGATAATTACCCCATGACAAATTTCACACTAAAAAATCCAAAATGGACGCCATTCGGCCCTTTTTTTTTCACTATTGCGGAAATCTTGATTGATAGCTGATCTACGAATTTCTGTTTCCTCATACTTCACATAGCCATCATATACCACTGGGGATATGTTTTGACATTTTGATCCCCATATAATCAACCCTTCAATTACTAGGGCCACTAACAAAGGAATACTTGTAAACGCGTTTCAGGAAAAAGTTTCCAGCAGTTCTTCTTCTTATTTGGCAAATATGCACAGCAATGTCAGCCAATTTCCTGATTAACTTTTGGGAGCAAACAATTTAAAAATAGTGGTCGAGCGATAACAGAGGGCTGCTTTCGTGTTCGTTTCCGAACAACTCTTTCTAGTTACTTCCATTTTTCTGTTTTTAGTATCGATTTAAATATTTGTTGCCCCTTCAACGTTTTTTTCTAGTATAATCTGTCCCCATTTTATAATAATTAAAAATTATACATTTCATTGTTTTTTTACATGAGATATACATCTTAAAATAAAATGTAATAATACGTTTTGCTTCAATGACTTCAAAAAATAACTGATTTGTATGTTTCGGTTATTTCTTCTGGTCATTATTTGCCTTAATATTTTACATGAAATAAGTTTCTTTAAAATTGTATGTAATTACTTCCGTATTAGGGGTCACAAAGCCAAAATTGGTTCCCCTTTTTTGCTAAATTATTTTAAAAGTCCCCTAATTTGGCCAAAATATGCAAAAAAAATCTTGGGGCAGGCCTCCGCAGCCCCGGCACACCCCTTTTTTCATATTCTGAATCCGCCCATGGCTTATACGTGACTAAGTGAGTGAATATTGCTTCACTTCGCTTTCTGCACAATCATAGTAATATCGCGACAGAAGGAAGCCAGAGGCCGGGACTATCAATCAATCAATCAATCAATCAATCAATCAATCAATCAATCAATCAATCAATCAATCAATCAATCAATCAATCAATCAATCAATCAATCAATCAATCAATCAATCAATCAATCAATCAATCGATCGATCAATCAATCAATCAATCAATCAATCAATCAATCAATCAATCAATCAATCAATCAATCAATCAATCAAACTTCTATAGCGCCTATATCCTCAGCGAACCGAGCTCAGAGGCGCATACATCCTTAGCGTGACCATGTGTCATAAGCGAGGCCAAAGCAGGTTCGTCAACAGGGAGCCAGGCTGCTGAGGGGCTAGGGTGGGAAAGCCAGGTCAAATAGGGGAGATTTAGGTAATTTTCAGAATGTTAAGATTGTTTTGGCATTACGTATTGGTCCATAAGGCTGGACCAGATATAGAGAAAGCGCTTAACCCAGTCTTAGTCTTTATACGAGAAAAAACAAATCTATTTGAATTTGTGGAGCATAGATATTTTTAGTGCAAGAGCATTAGTGAAAAAAACACAGGAACCTGGAATCAAATTGCAGAAAGCTGAAAGCTGGGAATTCGTCTGGACATCTCCCCAGACGAATTCCGAAGATGCCCCAAAAATCCCCCTTGTGCATTTTTTTAATTCAAGATGGCCGCCACCATGTAACGCCATTTTCGAAAAACAGGGGTATACCCTAATTCTTCACCTTTGTAGTTAGGAAAAAAATATTTTTGTGTCTCTACTTATGTTTTAAGGCACAAAGAGTTGATACAGATGATCAGGAATGATATCAGCACTTTTCTCAATACCAAAAATCCAAGATGGCCGCCATATTGTTCTGATTATGTTAAGCGATCTCTTAAAAACACACGAAAATATGAGATATCTATCTCGTTGTTGAACCTAAAATGTATTTTTTGGCCAAACCCATGGAATATAACACTTATTTAGATCACCATTATTTTATTATATTGAATTTATCAACATAAATCCCACATAGTAGTTAATTAAAAATAACACCAGGTAACGCCATTTAAAAAAAGGGTTATACCCCAATCCCCCACTTTTGAAGTTAAAACAATGATCTCGTGTCTCTACCTATGTTTTAAATTACAAGGAGGTTATCCAGATGATCAGAAATAATATCAGTACTTTTCTTAATACCACAAATTCAAGATGGCCGCCATAATATTTTTTTAAGCGATCTCTTAAAAAACCCGAAAATATGCGATAACTATCTCGTTGTTGAAACTAAAATGTATTTTTTAGCCGAACCCATGGAGTCTGGAACTTATTTAGATGATCATATTTTATTATATTGTGTTTATCGACATGAATCCCACATGGTAGTTATAGTTAATTCTACCATGGTGGGTGACGCTTTGGAGTGTTTTCGAACTGTTTTCCAACTAGAAGTGTAGATTGAGATTCGTCAAGTTAACAAATTAATCTCAGGTAAATAATGAAATTATTGCGTTTCAATCATCCGAGCTGTCACAGTTTCTACATGTTTGGCCAATACAAAAAGAGCACATCGTTGTACAATATAGTCTAGATTTGTGAGATCCCCCCCCCTTTGAACAAGCCACTCTGCACCCGCAACTCACTCTTTTTAGAACTCTTTCTGGGGCGACTGCTCTTTCAGTTTGCGTTGGTTACAAACGACCATGATATAAAATCCGTTCCCAGACTGTAGATTCCACACCCTCCTGTACAGCAAAATATGCTCTGTATCATTCAATGCTGTTTTAATATGGGCTGACCGTCTTCGACGCTGGCACAAAAATTAAACAGAATTGGATTAATGCCCCGTGTTGGCTGGGGCAGTAGGTGACGTTGAAGGGAGGCTTTCTAGCAAAAATCAATTACAAGATAAGGACTTGCGCCTCACACGTTGCATGTACATGACATCTTTGATAATCGTCCTGTAACAATGCTCTTTTAAATACTTACTTTTGTCCTTGATCTGCGAATGTCAATATATTAATATCATGAAATATATCATTTAAATATCAAGATATTACATTTTGAATATTAGGATATATATATTTCGTAATGAAGTTATGGCATTGTATGGTGTTGTAATGAGATGATTTTACATCAGAATATCGGAATATGACATTGGATTAATTGATGTCACAGTTTATCGTCAGGATATGATCTCTTTATGTCACGATAATATGAGGACAAGAAACATTAACGTCATGATATGGTTTTGTAATGTCCAAATATCGCTCTTTATTATAGTAAAATGACGTTATGATGTCTGAATACAGCTTTATAAATGCAGGATATGGTGGTTAAGCATCACGATATGGTATTAAAGTGACAGGATCTTTTAGTGTATTGTCACGATATTAAATATCATGATATAGCATATTAACATCACAATATGACATTTTAGTGTAAGAGGAAATGAGAGTAAAAGAGGGCAAGGCCACATGCTGTTCAAAGAGCATGTGTCTTAACACTATCTAATTACTTTCCATTTTATTGAATCTTCCGAAGTGCTTTTGTTGTTGGCAGTTTTGGGAGTACTGGTATTTGAGCAATGTAGAGGCCTTTACTTACTTAATTATATTGCGATATATATGTTGAACTGACATGTGCCAGCCTGATATTGGAATGTTCTATGTCGACTCTGTATTACCATATGGTAACGTGCGTCTGTCAATATAATGTTATTGAAATGTTATACCTTGACATGACAATATAATATCCTGACATTAAAATGCCATATCCAGACTTCAAAGTGACAAAGCCTGACATTCTATGGTCACATTAAAATATTGTAGTGTCATATTCAGTCCTTATAATGTCACATTAGAATGCCGCCAAGCCCGCCATATCTTGATTTGATAATGTCATATCCTATCATAAAAAATTGAATATCTTGACATTCAAATCTTATTGTGTGATATAAAAGGACAAAATTTGGACATTATAATATCATGACGTTAAAGTGTCATATTCTGATAAATTACAATCCAATATCCTGGCATAAATATGCCAGATCCTGACTTCGAACTGTTTATTATACAATATTCGATATTAAATAGCATGTTTGTCATTATAATGACACACCATCACATTACAATGCTATATTGTGACCTCAATGTGTCATTTCATCAATGTATAAAGTCACATTATAATATTCAAGTACCATATCCTAATATTCAAATGTCATATCCTGACATTAAAATGTCATAGTGATGTTAAAATGATATATCACGAAATTGTAATGCATTTTGTGATAATATGATGTATATCTTTTCATTTTAATACAGCAACGTGATGTTTAGCCACTATATACTGCCTTTATAAAGCTGTATTGAGCCATCATAACGTGATTTTGCTATATTAAACACCAATGTTTGGACATTATATTACATATCATGATGATATTAAAGTGTCATATCCTTATATCATATTCATATATCCTGACATAAAACTATCATATCCTGACGTTAAACGTGTTCAATCTGGTGTAATATTGTACTTAGCTCTGTTATTATGTACATTCACAATAATAATCACAACTAATACTCAACCAAAATCGAAAAACATTTTATATAGGCCTACTATATAAAATACCTACATTAGAATTAGTCGCTGTGTTTGAAACTGGAATTTCTTACGCTATCTCAAGCTTCAAATGAATGAAATATACACTTATATTTAAAGATGAGAGATGTTGGAATTTTTAATCAATGATTCTGACATATGATATTTTGTAAATTTGATCAATCTATATCTATATTCCCATATGAAAAAGCAGTTGGACATCGCTTAATCGTGGCATCTGCGCTAAAAGAGCTAACCAATATGGCAGCCATGTTGGATTTTGTGTTGATAAGCACATTCTATTTAAAAAATTGGTGATTGAAATATATTCTAGATTCCATGGCCCTGAAAAAAAAGTTTCAACAACATGATGATTATGGCATGTACGTGATTTTTTGAGGGGGGGGGGACCCTTCACATAATGGTCGCCATCTTGGATTTGTGGAGATAAGAAAGGAATGATATCATTTCTGATCCTGTTGATGAGCTTTTTGTGTAGAGGCACCAAAATATATTTTTTTAACTGCAAAAGTGAGGAATTGTGGTATATTCCTGTTTTTTTTTTGGAAAAATGACGTTATATGGTGTTACATAACAATTAACTACCGGTATGTGGGATTTATGTTGATAAATTCAATATAATAAAATATTGGTGATCTAAATAACTGCTAGACTCCATGGGTTTAGACAAAAAATACATTTTAGGCTCAACATCGAAATAGTTACCTCATATTTTCGTTTTTTTAATTAAGAGATCGCTCAACATACTCAGTATATCAATATGGCGGCCATCTTGGATTTTTGGTATTGAGAAAAGTACTGATATCATTTCAGATCATCTGGGTGAACTCTTTGTGTCCTCAAACATAAGTAGAGACACCTAAATATTTTTTCGAACTGCAAAAGTTAGGAATTATGGTACACACCTGTTTTTTTCGAAAATGGCGTTACATGGTGGCGGCCATCTTGAATTAAAAAAATGCACAAGGGGGATTTTGGGGGCATCTTCGGAATTCGTCTGGGGAGATGTCCATGTATCATTCCTGAAAAGTCAGCTTTCAGTTCGGAAAGTTATTGCGCATATTTTAAAATGAATGTGAAAGTTGACTGGAGCCAATGTGATCGTTTTAGAATTGGAACGGAACGACTAAATCGTGGGGGGGGGGGGCTTGGTTACCACTCTTGCAAGGCAGTTCTGAACACGTTGTTATCTAGCGATATCCTTTTCTGGCATATTGTGAAAAAGTGAGTTACAATATTCTAACTTACTACTGACGACTGCCACTGCTATTTGCTTGGCAAGATCTAAGGATAGTCTTTTTCGAATTCGACACAGGTCACGGATATGATAGAAGCATGCCATACATGTTTGGGATATGTTTTTTCGGAAATTCAGGCTACTGTCGAATACTACACCAAGATTTTTAGCTGATGTAAATGGATTTGTGTCTTGACCTAGAATTAAGCATGGGAAATAATTCAAGAATTGTTCTCGTTGAAGTTTGGTCCCAATAAGACGAAATTCTGCTAGGATTAAGCTTCAGCTTAGACCCTGTCATCCAGGCCGACACACCCATTAAACAATGTTGCAACTTTGCAAGAGACTCCTTAGCGTTTGAAACTGATAGAGACATGTAAATTTGAGTATCATCGGCCTAGATATGATGGTTTATGTCAAAACTAGAGATTATAGCGCCGCTGAGTGGTGTAGTGTATAAAGTAAAAAGCACTGGTCATAGCACAGAGCCCCGTGGAATTCATATGAGAGTGTGACTTTATCTGACAGAGTGTCTTTAATTTTTACGGATTAGTGCCTATTTTGCAAATAAGAAGAAAGCCAAATTTGAGCCTGGCCAGATATCCCATACCAACCACTATGTTAATGTAGCGCGGTCAATGGTATCAAAAGCGGCCGACAAGTCAAGCGAGGTCAGATCCGCAACTTCACCCTTGTCCATTCTAATTTTGATATCGTTATGCACTTTTAGTAGAGCCGATTCTGTACAATGATGTTTCCTGTAGGCTGATTGTAATGGATTAGATAGATGGTTATTTTTTATATGAGCTTGCAGCCGATTAGCTATCATCTTTTCTAAGATTTGGGAATTGAAACATAAGTTAGATACAGGCCTGTAATATTTCAGCTCATTTTTAGGAAGAGATGGTTTTTTTTAAGGTAGTATTCTTACATGAGCTTCTTTGAAATTTTGAGGAAATGTACTAGTTTCCATTGAAATGTAATTTTAATAGTATTTTTATTGATGTCATACAAAATTGGCCAAATATTTTTTTTTCAGATATTTGCCTATTTGTCTCCCACTTTTCTAAGTGACACTTGTTCAAATATTCCCCTAACTTAGTCTAACATATTGTGTACTTGTATTTTTTAATCTGCTATACAGATTTAAAAAATATTTGCCTGTTTTCTTCTAGAGGACTTGTAGCATGAGTGAATATCCTATTCTAAATATGCAGACATAATTTCACTTTTTTATTTATTTTCTCACTAACTGATGCATACTTGTAAAAATATCTGATTTTCAACTGTGTGATTTTGGTTGATTTTTTTGTGATTTTCTGAGTGAAATTCGGTAAAATATTGTCTCACTTGGTCTGAACGATGTACACTTGTAATATACTTTCTCGTTTTTGCTAAATATTACACACTTGATCAAATATTTCCCGACTTTCTTCTGTGTATTTCAACACTTGTTGAAATATTTTCAGACTTTTAAATAAGGTATGCGTACTTAATTTTTTTTAAGGAAGTCTGGTTTAAATATTTTTGTAATTATATCTAAGTGATGCATGTTTGTAAAATAATTTAGATTTGTTGACTATATGTTTAACACTCGGTTAAACGTTTTACCTTGGCACTTGCGATGTTGAATCATGCGTATTCGGCTGTAAACGACAATAACACCCATTCCACGATTACAATAGGCACTTGTCCAGTGTTGTAAACCGTATGGTGCATGCCAGAAATTGCACATGATTGTGTGTCCTCATTTGAAAATTTTGTATGCGATGTCAATCACATGAAAACAAACACAGACACTGGTATTCTTAGAAGACTACATCACCGGATATCAACAAATGAGATGGCATGCTGTGTGGCGCATCAGGATGCTAAATCACCCTCTTCCTGATGATGTTGACGATGACAAAGAAGACAAAGGTCCAACAATTTTTACAAAAAGATATAACACTTATATTTAAAAACTCAGTATTGAATCTAAAAAATATAACATTTCTTTCTGTTATTTATTTAATATCTCTCATTGTTTAATTAATTTTAACTTCCGCAGGTTATAATACATTCTGAATAATGAATAATAAAATAAATTAATTAATCGATTGAATCCTATATTCTATGGAGATCTGTAGGCGGATCCCCTCAAGGAAGTAAGACTGATTCTAAATATTAGTACACATAGTTATAAATGAAACACATGATTGCGTTCATCTTTTGAATGTCTCATATGTAGGCGGACACTTGGTGACATTCGCGTGATTCTACATGTGCTTCCATACATTGTAATTATCATCAAGCCAAGCATATTGAATTAATTAGCTTGATTTAATCACCCCTAACATATATTTATCGACCACGTGCTTTCCAAATGATTTGGCTGTGTAAAATATGATTATTATCAACACATGTCGCTGGAAGTGTCATTTACCAAACTATTTTTTTTTATCCAGTATTTGTTCTGTTTTTTAGTGTTATTTATTTATTTATATGATTACCATTATTCATAGATAAAAACAAAACAAGAAAATCAGAATTAGGAAAAGTATTATTAGTTTATAGGAAATAAATAGAAAAAAAATTATATATCAACGATAACTGCTAGAATTACCCCACATATCTCACAAGACCTAAAATTATACCTTCGGAGCAATTTTTTTTACTACTACTCATTGGTTCATCAGTCTACTCTGTCAAAAGATTCTGATAAACCTCCTGTTTTCAACTAAGTTTTTTTTATTAAATTATCTTTTGTAAAATTCCTTAGCTCAGTTTTTTTTGTCGCGAAATTATGTATTTGTTATCTGCATTGTGTTCTGACTGTTTTGTAAGAGTCAAAATCTGACTTTATATTTTAAAAAAAAATTGCAATCTATGCTCACTATAGTATATGCCTTTATGTATTTTCGTGCGAAATGTTTGTTAAAAGTGATTTTTTTCTTTATTTCCATTTGGAACATAGCAGTGATGAGAAAAAAAGGGATTGCATTTTTCTAACTCTTAAATCTATAAAAATTGACTAAATCCAAAATGGTCAAAATGTTTCAAAGATATAATCTATTTCACCATAACTTTTGAAATAATGAACACAAAAACATGTATAATATATCGATTTGTATAGTTTTTAAGGCGTGAAAACTGATAACACCATTAGACTTTTGAAATAAACAGTTTAAACTCGGAGTTTTCTCGATTTTAACCAACAAAATATAAAACCATAGCATCAGAAATCTGCTAGAGGTTGTGTGCTAGGACTTGAACGGAATTTAGGATACTGTGTTGAGGGCAGTGCCATCTGATACATCTCACCATGCTCAGGAGGTCATCCCGCTATAGGGGGTCGGGCACTCGGTGAAAATTTGGGTTCGGTGTGCATGCAGACAGGATAGTCAAACCCTTAGTCTTGAATATACATTTGTGGCCAAAAATATACTTTTGAAGATGCAAATTTTGTCGAAAATAACAAGGCCCTCCTATACAGCTTCTGGCGTAAACATACCATTTAATAGGTCTATAGAGATTTGGTCAATAACACACCCTTTCTGAATAGACACAATGCTCGGGATAGCCTAAATGTTTAACAAACTATCTTTCACTCTGTGAAAACATGGAAATCCTGCGTTTTGCACAGCACACTCATCTAGGCCTAATGTTCGAGACACAAAGCAGCCTTTGAATAAATACATGATACAGCTGGGTTATTTTATTGACCATTGAATATGCAGTACATGTTGATTTTCATACCCTTATATACCCAAAATTGTCACCTCTTGAAAATACAGAAATCGGTACAGCTCTAATACACCACGTAAACGGGAAGTTATCCTGGTCCAGTTTAGTCATAATTTATAGGTGCACAAAATTGTCCGAATACTCCAATCATTCGTTCACTTATTCACCCATTTAGTCCCCGCCCCCATGATATATATTATTAACATATATGAAATATTATTCAATTAATAACCATTTTTTTAATAATACAGAAACATTATCTTCAATGCAAGGAAATACCAAAGGCGGTTACTAAAATTACATTCCGGCACAAAGTAAACTTCAGTTTGCAAAACAAATCTGTTTTTTTTAATGACAATATATAACGATGTTGTAGAAGTTTAAACAATCTGCGATTCAACCGCCAAAATCACATTTTTGAACCTCTACTCGAGTTGTGACCTAAAACACATCGAACATGAAATTATATAATTATATTATCAAGAATGCTGCCACAAAAAAAACACGTATAGGTTACAATTATTTTTTAAATTCTAGTAGTCAAAGAATGTAATATGACAAAACTTATTAAACTGTTATGCTTACCACTCCGAAATCATGTAACTTGATTTACTTTATGTTACTAGCACCATATTATATGTGCATAGATTCATACAATGATACAATAATCATACAATAATCAGTGCTTTATAATTATAATCTCATCTGCCTGATTCACCTACTCCCTTTATCTGATATAACAATACCAGTCAGAATTTTTAATTCATTATCATTCAAATTGTATAATGTACAGTAAATTATTTTTTTATGAATAATATTCTGCAACAAATGAATATGATTTGTCGTAGTAGGGTAATAATTCTATCTCTAAGTAACTCAAAGTCAGTCCCTTACACACCTAAGGTCATCTTAACTTCAAACACACTAAAATGTAGATTATTTTTTTCAGACATACGTACCACAAGGATACATTAGGCCTGCTCCTAACTTACATTTCAGGAATTTCACAACAGCAATGCAAAATCTAGATGGTACTGCCGCTTTTTGCCCTCACCATATAACCAATGTTAGTTTCAACTTCACTAAAATTGGGAAGAGTAATATAGGCCTAGCTGCAAGGATGAATTAAATTATACAAATAAATAAAATATCTTTTGCGGACGATAGTTTAGACTTGTATGACAACTAAATGCCAGAATTGCTTAATAATGGCTTCATGTAGCATGAGCTATTATTGAACTTTGCAATGACCTTAGGTTGACCTTGCTACAATATTTGTTTGATACCGTGAAGGCCAACCCTGCAACCCGAACCGATATAAATCTTGATTTTCTTCAGCAGAGACCTGTCCATTAATGTGTGAAAAATTACTTTTTTTGCGTCAAATTATGCAAGTGTTTGAGGACAGGTTTGAAAAAAACCCATAAAACAGTATGGTATGACCTTGTCGTTGACCTTTTGCAAATAATATATATATATATATAGCACTAACTTATTACTAACTATAAACATACGTTGAACTGTGTAAATATCTAAATAAAAAAAATAGTTCAGTTATTCTTATACTATTCACATTTAATACGTAACATGACATTTTTGTCATCCAGAGGTGTTAGCTGCTCAGTTGACGTCTTGCAATTCAGAATTGTGCGCAGAATCTACAAGATTGGAATTAATTTATTAAGATTTTCATTGATTTGACATTGAAATTACAGTATAAAGCCCCCATCGGGAAGGGGACCCTCAGTGTATCTGAACAATTACACCCTCTTGATCGATTCATATTCTAACTTGTGTATGCTTACTCCACACATACAATGAATAGTTGTGCCGGCTTGTAATTTACTTTGGAATATATATAATAAAGCTTATCGTAGCATTTTAGGCTTTAAAATGATGTCGAATGATGGTAGGATATGTTTTATTGTAGTTCCTGATAAAAATATTATGGTTTGTTGCTCAAAATATAACTTCAGTGATTTCATGACGGCCATCTTGAATTGCATGTTTTAAAATCCACAAGGGTGAGAGCTCCACATCCACCTAGATATCACCATAGGGGGACCAGCAAGGCATAATCAAAACAGAAAAACAACTATCAGCCAAAACAATGTTAGCCAAAGACATTTATTATGTCTCTAGCATATGTAGTTGCAAAATTATTCGTAAATATTTTCTTTTTCATATACCATAGCAGCCATGTTGGATCTCATTGGGCATTTTATCAACATATAAAAAAAATGCAATCCATTTTGTCTTGATCGTCATACTATTTTGAGTCAGAGTCGAGTGAAAAATCTATTTTAACAGATAAATGCGCGAAAGTGTTATATGTGACATATGAGCCTACAGTACTAGTTAAATCTTTAGTTGAATGGTACTATTTAATGTTGCTGCAATAATCACACACACACTGGTACACTTTAGAATAAAAAAAACTCAAATGCTGCATTTACTCAGTTGAACATATCGTGTGATATAGAAGACTGATTTTCAACACTAACTCAATTAATTCATACAACAACGCTTGATCAAATATGTGACTGTTCATCTTACGGATAGGGGAATGGTCAAGTAATTACATCAACATGATTCTAGATGGGTGGCGTGTATTCATGCATTGTAATCATCGTCAAGCCAACCATATTTACTTGATTGCTTTTATATAACCATCACACATATATAATTATCGACCATGCACTTCTCATATGATTTTGACCATGTAAATTGACATTTTGATCAACTGATTGAGTTTAAGATGTGATTTAGGAATCTTTTATTTTCATCCAATATTCTTTTTTCTATCTGTGTTATTTGTTTATGCGATTTAGATGAATTAAAATATTTCATAGATAAAAAAATGTGTAAAGTAATATTAATTTACACATAAATATATTTTTTGTTCATCGTCGAAAACAAACAAACATTTATCAATGACTAAATTTTTCAGAATTTTCTGATAAATGCTCAACAATTTATGAAGATATGATATAAATAAATAAGGCGACAAATCCCCCTTATTATTGAGGCGGCCTCTGCCTAATACATTTTATTTAAAACTAATTTAACTAACCATGGCCTCCACAAGTGATGTTGTAGTGATTATATAAACAAAATTGCATGCCTATCACGAGTTGTTTGGCATCATCACCATGCGCATAACTATCAGTTTTAAAAGATCAATTCACTGAGAGATAACTATTAAAGTACTGACAATATATTATGAATGCTAGATCACCAGAAATTATCTTATTTGTGATGTCTAATATTATATTACAATAACCTTTCTCGCGCAGAACAACAAATGCATTGTGCCTTATTATTTTAACCGCGGCTTCCATAAGTGATGCTGAAGTGATTATATACTTTTTTTCGCATGCCTGTCAATAGTTGTTTGGTATCATCAACTATCAGTTTCAATAGATCAATTCACTGAGAGATAACTAATACAGTAGTGACAATAGATTCTGCTTGCTAGGTCACAAGAATTTTACATATATGTGATGTATAATATTAGGCCTACAATTCTTCACGCACAGCAAAAAAAAATAATAAAAAAAATATATATATAATTGACAAACATGCGAATTGTGTCATGGCATTTATAACAAACTCATTTTATTTAAAACTATTTCATTGATAAAAATAATTTATTTGGCCCGCATCTTGACTGACTTTAAATACTAGCACAATTAATTCATGCACCAACGCATAATCACGTGTGTATTTGTTCGTCTTTAAATTAATGGCTAGGGAGGTGGTCAAGTGATGACATCCATGTGATTCTGGAAGGGTGACGTGTATTCACGCATCGTAATCATTCGTCAAGCCAACCATAGTTAATTAACCTATTTACTTACGTGATTAATATGAATTTAAATAATTCATCGATAAAAAAAAAATTTGGATGAAAAGTAATATTAATTTATATATAAATATATTTTGAAGATAGATAGGACTATTCTCCGTCGAAAACAAATATTCATCAAATAATTTTCTGATAAATACTCAATAGTTTATCAAGATACGATATAAATCACACCTATTATTGGGAGCGACTCTGTTGTGAGAAATATGAGTCTTTCACATGAGTTGTATGCGAATTGTGTAACGTCATTTATAACAGATACATTTTATTTAAAAATATTTCATTGATACAATCTATAATTTGGCTCCAATCTAGCCATGAGGTGTGGAGGTGGACCCCCCGGGGCGATGTGGGACGGTCCCGGACCACATCGAAGGAACGGTCAAGACCCTCTGCAGATTATCCTTTGTGATTTGCTAACCGGGGGGTCCATCTCCACACTTCAGGGCTAGATTGGAGCCGATATCTACTATTGCCAAGATCACTTTTGTAGTGGCTGGGATACTTTTTAAAGTGGTTGTAATCACTTCTACAGTTGTCTAGATCACTTTTGAAGTTGCTGAGATAACTATCAATGTGGCTGTGATAACTTCTTCAGTGGTCAAAATCACATTTGAAAAATGGCTTATAGAATGTAAAAGTAATAACAAAGATTTATACTATATAAAGTTAACATGATTATTCACTAAAAAAACCGTTAGAAAGTGTTCAAATGGATGGATAAAATACAAATTTAGCGCTTTGGTGTACATTTTGTATTTAACAGATATAAAATATTATGTAGCACTACAACTCCCAATACCGGGGGACAGCACTGAGAGCGATTTCACGTTTTGGGGGAGCGTTGACTGTCTTGTTGTACAGGGTCTTTGATAATAGCGTGAGTGAGTGAGTGAATGTCCGAGGGTGGGAGTGAGTGAGTGAGTGAGTGAGTGAGTGAGTGAGTGAGTGAGTGAGTGAGTGAGTGAGTGAGTGAGTGAATGAGTGAGTGAGTGAGTCAGTGAGTGAGTGGGTGGGTGGGTGGGTGGGTGAGTGAGTGAGTGAGTGAGTGAGTGAGTGAGTGAGAGAGTTAGTGAGTGAGTGAGTGAGTGAGTGAGTGAGTGAGTGAGTGAGTGAGTGAGTGAGTGAGTGAGTGAGTGAGTGAGTGAGTGAGTGAGTGAGTGAGTGAGTGAGTGAGTGAGTGAGTGAGTGAGTGAGTGAGTGAGTGAGTGAGTGAGTGAGTGAGAGAGTGAGTGAGTGAGTGAGTGAGTGAGTGAGTGAGTGAGTGAGTGAGTGAGTGAGTGAGTGAGTGAGTGAGTGAGTGAGTGAGTGAGTGAGTGAGTGAGTTTCCGAGGGTGGGAGGGAGTGAGTGAGTGAGTGAGTGAGTGAGTGAGTGGGTGGGTGGGTGGGTGAGTGAGTGAGTGAGTGAGTGAGTGAGTGAGTGAGTGAGTGAGTGAGTGAGTGAGTGAGTGAGTGAGTGAGTGAGTGAGTGAGTGAGTGAGTGAGTGAGTGAGTGAGTGAGTGAGTGAGTGAGTGAGTGAGTGAGTGAGTGAGTGAGTGAGTGAGTGAGTGAGTGAGTGAGTGAGTGAGTGATTAAGTGAGTGAGTGAGTGAGTGAGTGAGTGAGTGAGTGAGTGAGTGAGTGAGTGAGTGAGTGAGTGAGTGAGTGAGTGAGTGAGTGAGTGAGTGAGTGAGTGAGTGAGTGAGTGAGTGAGTGAGTGATTAGGTGAGTGAGTGAGTGAGTGAGTGAGTGAGTGAGTGAGTGAGTGAGTGAGTGAGTGAGAGAGTGAGTGAGTGAGTGAGTGAGTGAGTGAGTGAGTGAGTGAGTGAGTGAGTGAGTGAGTGAGTGAGTGAGTGAGTGAGTGAGTGAGTGAGTGAGTGAGTGAGTGACTGAGTGACTGAGTGAATGAGTGACTGAGTGAATGGGAGTATGAGCGGAAGTGTGAGTGGAACTTAACCTAATGGGCTACCTATTGTCCTCGATTTTCTTCGTGTTTAGGTCAATGTAAGCTGGAGGTTGCAATTGATATTGGTGATACAACAAATGTTTTGTTTATTTCAAGGTGGCACAACATATGTAAGGTGGGGTAGAACAACTTGTCCCAAACAAACTACGCTTGTTTATAAAGGTATGTGTTCATTTTTTTTGTTAAAGCTCAAATAGTTATGAAAAGCTGTGAACACCTGATAGTTCAAACTAGATAATAAATAATACTATGCCAATGAAAACGGTGGTAACACTTATGTTTTTATCACATCCGCCGATGATAGATTAGTTTTCCCACTCAGCACCACAACCCACTCAGCACAACAACCCACTCATCACCACAACCCACTCAGCACCACAACACACTCAGCACCACAACCCACTCAGCACCACAACCCACTCAGCATCACAACCCACTTAACACCACAACCACCTCAGCACCACAACCCACTCAGCACCACAACCCACTCAGCACCACAGCCCGATCAGCCCACAACCCACTCAGCCCCACAACCCACTCAGCACCACAACCCACTCAGCACCACAGCCCACTCAACACCACAACCCACACAGCTCCACAACCCACTTAACACCACAACCCACTCAGCACCACAACCCACTTAACACCACAACCCACTCAGCACCACAAACCACTCAGCACCACAACCCACTCAGCACCACAGCCCGATCAGCCCACAACCCACTCAGCCCCACAACCCACTCAGCACCACAACCCACTCAGCACCACAGCCCACCCAGCACCACAACCCACTCAGCACTTCAACCCACTCATCACCACAACCCACTCATCTCCACAACCCACTCAGCACCACAACCCACTCAGCACCACAACCAACTCAGCACCACAACCCACTCAGCACCAAAACCCACTCAGCACAACAGCCCACTCAGCACCACAACCCGATCAGCCCACAACCCACTCAGCCCCACAACCCACTCAGCACCACAACCCACTCAGCACCACAGCCCACCCAGCACCACAACCCACTCAGCACTTCAACCCACTCATCACCACAACCCACTCATCTCCACAACCCACTCAGCACCACAACCCACTCATCACCACAACCCACTCAGCACCACAACCCACTCAGCATCACAACCCACTCAGCACCACAACCTACTCAGCACCACAACCCACTCATTACCACAACTCACTCATCACCACAACCCACTCAGCTCCACCACCCACACAGCACCACAACCCACTCAGCCCCACCAACCACACAGCACCACAACCCACTCAGCTCCACAACCCACTCAGCACCACAACCCACTCAGCACCCATTTAGAACCACAACCCACTCAGCACCCACTTAGTACCACAACTCACTCAGCTCCACAACTTACTCAGAACAACCCACTCAGCTCCACAACCCACTCAGCATCACAACCCACTCAGATCCACAACCAACTCAGCTCTACAACCCACTCAGCTCCACAACCCACTCAGATCCACAACCCATTCAGCTCCACAACCCACTCAGCACCTACACCCCACTCAGCACCACAACCCACTCAGCACCACAACCCACTCAGCCCACAACCCACTCAGCAACACAACCCAATCACCACCACAACCCACTCAGCACCACAACCCACTCAGCCCCACAACCCACTCAGCACCACAACCCACTCAGCACCACAACCCACTCACCACCACAACCCACACAGCACCACAACCCACTCGGCTCCACAACCCACTTATCACCACAACCCACTCATCACCACAACCCACTCAGCTCCACAACACACTTAGCTCCACACCCACTCAGCTCCACACCCACTCAGCACCACAACCCACTCATCACCACAACCCACTCAGCTCCACAACCCACTCAGATCCACAACCCACTCAGATCCACAACCCACTCAGCACCACAACACACTCAGCTCCACAACCCACTCAGCACCACAACACACTCAGCTCCACAACCCACTCAGCTCCACAACCCACTCAGCTCCACAACCCACTGAGCTCCACAACCCACTCAGCTCTACAACCCACTCAGCTCCACAACCCACTCAGTTCCTCAACCCACTCATCACCACAACCCACTCACCTCCACAATTCCCTCTGCTCCACAACCCACTCATGACCACAACCCACTCAGCTCCACAACCCACTCAGCTCCACAACCGAAGCAAAATCATTTGTGATGTGGATTAAATCATTTTTATTGTAATATCGAACGGATGGTTGGTTTCAGGATACGCAGGCGGAGCAGCCTTTTATCAAGCAGGGAGTGGAGCCAACTATCTGTGCCTTCCAAAAAAACCTCAATTTAAACCTAATAAATCGCTGGGCCCTCATTATGGATATGTGATGGGGGCACAATACGACACTTCTCCTCCGCCGGCCATTCACATGAACACTGTACCATGTGCTGTATGTAAAACAAAAAAATCTACCACAGTGTTCATGTTACCGGCAAGATATGAATGTTACGACGGCTGGAGAACAGAATACACCGGCTGGCTGGCTTCCTCTTACTACGGCGGCGGGAAATTTTCTCATTATGTCCATCGTGGGGAATATGTCTGTGTCGATTCAAAAGCTGAAAATGCAGACGACTCCGCGACTCTTATAGCCACACTTTTATTACCTGTACAGAGCATATGTGGGGAACTGCCGTGTGATAAATACCCAGATGATAGCGACCTCAGCTGTGCTGTCTGCTCCTCCTAGATTAATCAGAAAAATGCAAACTAAATTAGTTTCTTTATTTACACATATTGTTTTACTTTATTTCTCAAATGGTTTAAATTGTGTTATATTTGATAATTTTTATCTATATATTCAAATATCAAAAAAAATAGTTCAAGTTTTCAATCTGCAGATAAAACAGATGTACAAACAATGCTTTCGAGTATGCGATTTTCCTCATCGCCGATTGTTTAGTTGTTTCTCTCTTGTGTCACACCTTGTTTGATTGTTGCTCTCTTGAGTAGCACTTTGTTTGGTTGTTGTTCTATAGAGTCACACCATCTTGTTTGGTTGTTGCTCTCTTGAGTCGCACCTTGTTTAGTTGTTTCTCTCTTGTGTCACACCTTGTTTGATTGTTGCTCTCTTGAGTAGCACTTTGTTTGGTTGTTGTTCTATTGAGTCACACCATCTTGTTTGGTTGTTGCTCTCTTGAGTCGCACCTTGTGGCTGTTGCTTTCTTGGGTCGCACCTTGTTTGGTTGTTGCTCTCTTGAGTCGCACCTTGTTTAGTTGTTTCTCTCTTGTGTCACACCTTGTTTGATTGTTGCTCTCTTGAGTAGCACTTTGTTTGGTTGAGTCACACCATCTTGTTTCGTTGTTGCTCTCTTGAGTCGCACCTTGTTTAGTTGTTTCTCTCTTGTGTCGCACCTTGTTTCATTGTTGCTCTCTTGAGTAGCACTTTGTTTAGTTGTTTCTCTCTTGTGTCACACCTTGTTTGATTGTTGCTCTCTTGAGTAGCACTTTGTTTGGTTGTTGTTCTATTGAGTCACACCATCTTGTTTGGTTGTTGCTCTCTTGAGTCGCACCTTGTGGCTGTTGCTTTCTTGGGTCGCACCTTGTTTGGTTGTTGCTCTCTTGAGTCGCACCTTGTTTGGTTGTTGCTCTTTTGAGTCGCACCTTGTTCGGTTGTTGCTCTCTTGAGTCGCACATTGTGTGATCGTTGCTCTTTTGGGTCGCACCTTGTTTGGTTGTTGCTCTCTTGGGTCGCACCTTGTGGCTGTTGTTCTCTTGAGACGCACCATCTTGTTTGGTTGTTGCTATTTTGCGTCGCACCTTGTGGTTGTTGCTATTTTGCGTCGCACCTTGTGGTTGTTGCTCTCTTGAGTCGCACCTTGTGGTTGTTGCTATTTTGCGTCGCACCTTGTGGTTGTAGCTCTCTTGGGTCGCACATTATGTGGTTGTTGCTCTCTTGAGTCGCACCTCGTGTGGTTGTTGCTCTTTTGAGTCGCACATTATGCGGTTGCTGCTCTCTTGAGTCGCACCTTGTTTGGTTGTTATTCTCTTGAGGCGCACCTTGTTTGGTTGTTGTTCTCTTGAGTCGCACCTTGTTTGGTTTTTGCTCTCTTGAGTCGCACCTTGTGTGGTTGTTGTTATCTTGACTCGCACTTTGTTTGGTTGTTGCTCTATTGAGTCGCACCTTGTGTGGTTGTTGTTTTCTTGAGTCGCACCTTGTGTGGTTGTTGCTCTCTTGAGTCGCACCTTGCGGTTGTCGCTCTCTTGGGTCGCACATTATGTGGTTGTTGCTCTCTTGAGTCGCACCTTATTTGGTTGTTGCTCTTTTGAGTCGCATTTTGTGTGGTTCTTGCTCTCTTGAGTCGCACCTTGCGGTTGTTGCTCTCTTGGGTCGCACATTATGTGGTTTTTGTTTTTTTGAGTCGCACCTTGTGTGGTTGTTGCTCTCTTGAGTCGCACACTGTTTGGTTGTTGCTCTCTTGAGTCGCACATTGTTTGGTTGTTGCTGTCTTGAGTCGCACCTTGTTTGGTTGTTGCTCTCTTGAGTCGCACCGCATGTGTGAGATTTGAGATTTGTAAATGGCTTCGTTAGATTTTTCTGCTTCATTTAAATATTTATTTTATGGGCTTACGACCATTATAAATATTTTTTTCAGCACTGAAAGAGGTCAATCAAATCTATTCAATTTAATAACACTTAACAAAATATAGTTTGTCTTAGTAAATTATCGAGTGATAGAATTACTATATCGCCGTGTAATTGATATATTTAAAAATTAGCATGAAAAAAATTGTAAAAATTATAGGACAAATGTTGATAGAAAGACCAATCTGTTTATGATTAATTTACCTGCTTCAGCAGCTTATTATGCATTGTAACCATAAGAGTTTATCTGGTGTTTTATTTATGTTTTATTATTAATTTGCGACCCACGTCATTAAGAATACTATTTGGACATTGAAAAATATATATCATTTATTCTAAACAGAAAGAAAAAAGGTTACAAGCTTCTAACAAAATAACGCACTATTTCTTAACAGTAGATAAAAATAGTAAAATTAGTTGTCCACACGTGTATATAATGATGGAGAGTTCACATCACATAAAGTCTCTGGATAAAATGTATCATTCGATTAGGACCTTATCCAGAGTTAGACGTATGGGGGGGCGTGAAGAGGAGTACTCAACGAATGTAACAAAGTGCCCTCCCCCCTTCCTGAGTAGTCTACGTACGATCGTAATTACGCTCAATTTCCTAGTTCATTGACACAATTTCATGGATTTCACTTTGTACCAGTTAAAATTCTACTTGGTGGGCTCATTTATATAGAATTGCTATTGTATCTCGCTACTTATATAGCTATCCGCTTGATTAGATTTATAAATTACCACAAAATTAAATATGCAGTACAAAAATCTAAATTCAGAACGATTGAATGCAGTTTTTGGGAACAATTCTGTTTTGGGAACAATTTAGTGGATTTCACTTTGTACCAGTTAAAATTCTATATGTGGGCTTAATTATGTAGAATTGATATTGTATCCTGCTACATATATAGCTATACGCTTTATTACATATATAGGCTGTACATACAATTAACAAAAGATATTCATCATGAAAATCTAGATTCAGAACGATTGATTGCATTTTTTAGGACGATACTATTTACAAACAACCTGTGTCTAATTTATCTGTTTTAATTCTCAATCAGCATGTGTCTCATTGACATCTGTGGCTGTAACAATAATGATAAAACTGCCCAGCACGGCCGACCCTGACATTATGAGCCCTGAGTGCTACCACTTCAACCAAGAGTGATAATCACTCCGGTTTATCAGATACACACCTGGCTACATAATTCAAAAATTACAAAATGTTTGAACATATTATTAGGAAAAGGCTGCTTTATTCCTTATTCATGTACCTGCTTATTGTTGCACAACAATTTTTACAGTTACATTGCAGTAATGCAATGTTTGTCTGGCTTCTGTGGCTTTGATAACTTATTATATATGATAGCAGTGGGTGCTCAGGGGCGGATCCAAACATTTGAAAAGGGGCGACCTATGAAAATTTGGTTGGCCTTTGGTCAAAAACGATAAATGTATAAGTCCTTTCTTAGTCTTGTTATTTTACCATTCTTATGTTTAGGCAATTTAATTTTTGAAAAAGGCTAGGGCAATTAAGACCCCCTTGAGCCCCCAAGAGTAGTCAGAAGTCCTTGACCGCCCAAGGGTAGTCATAACCCCCCTTGACCCCCAAGGGTAGTCAGGACCACTTGACCCCCAAGGGCAGTCATATCCCCCCTTGACCTCCCAAGGGCAGTCAGGACCCATTTGACTCCTCAAGGGCAGTCAGGCCCCCCCTTGACCTCCCAAGGGCAGTCAGAGCCCCCTTGACCCCTCAAGGGCATCCAGGACCTCTTTGACTTCCCAAGGGCAGTCAGCCCCCCCTTGACCTCCCAAGGCAGGCAGGACCCCCTTGACCTCCCAAGGCAGTCAGGACCCTTGACATTGACCTCCTCTGGATCCGCCACTAGTGTTTCTTCTTGTGCTTCATTCATATTTGATCATTCATTTAGCAGACAACGATATTTTTATTTGATTTGATCAATGAAAGAAAGTCGTATATTACGTATTCGTATTGGAATAATGGTAAAAACATACTATTAGTGACTATTATGAAATTTAAAAAATGTTTATGTAATTTTCCGTTGTGTTTTTATACAGTATGTCTGCTCCAATCCAAATAAAGGTCAAATATGAACCCATTTGTTGTGTTTCTTTCCCTGTATTTAGTGATTGTGATAATGGATTCACATTACAAGTTTTTGGTGATGTTCCCGTGTTCGCTGGCGTCCGTCAAGATCAGCTGATAAAAAATCACTCGACCAATATTGGATTAATGTTGGGCCAGCGTCGCAGACGTTGGCTCAACATTAAACCAGCATCACTATCAATATATATTTTATACAAAATTGTGCCTATGAAGCCCGTGAAGGGACACGTATGACTGAGAAAATAAAATTAAACTAAGGTTACGATTTATAACACGTGGCAGCGTATTATATCATTAGGCCAACATTGCGTCAATGTCGTACGTTAGCTGTGTAAGCACTCAGTGAACAAGGTACATTGATTCTGTGTTGGCTCAATGTTGGAACACCGTCTGGCTGCACTCAGTGAACGCTGTACATTGAATCTATGTTGGCTGTGCCAACGTTGAGCCAACACATAATCAATGTACCACGTTCACTGGGATAGGGCTGGCTGCATGCCACCGTCAACAACACAAGTCATAGAACCAATTCTGGGCCAATGCTGTGCCAATGTCGTAGACGGTGCTCCAGCATAGGCCCAGCACTGGTTCTATGCATCGTGTTTTGTTGGTGATTCATCAGTACTTCACACTACAATAGTCACAGCGGGGCTGAAGTCTACACAAAAATACAGCTATGCAAATCCAAAAGGCAGTATCTGCTGATTTGTAAACTAAGCAGATACTGCCTTTTGGCTTAGCATGGCAGAATAATCATGCTCGAATCACGTAAAATGGGACCTCGATAACAAACATCCGACACGGCCGGGATTCGAGCCCAGTGCCTTTGAGTTTCGAGCCACAACCGGGTTAGACTTGTGGCCGATAAATGGAGTAAAAGCCGAGGAGACGCAAGACACGGGTTCACCTCCAGCTGACGTTGAAATGAAATGAATCGGGCTTTAGGCCACCTTTGTGCACATATAGGCTAAACTGGGCCAGGAGAACGAGCTTTAATCAACATAACACAGACGATATGAGCTTTAACCCAATATAACACAGACAATATGAGCTTTAATCAGCATAACACAGATGATATGAGCTTAAATATAAATGATATGAATCGGGCTTTAGGCCACCTTTGTGCACATATAGGCTAAACTGGGCCAGGAGAACCTCCTGAGGATGGTGAGATGATTGAGATGACACTGTCCTCCAGACACAGGATTCGAAATTCGAACCATGGCGGTCTGAGGCCGAGCACGCTACCTCTCGGTCACGGAGGCTCCCCGCAATACTGACTTTCACACGTGGATGGGGAAGAAACATTTTTTGTTTCTTTCAAACCGCCGAGACCGGGAACCGAACCCCGGACTCTGGCGTGAAAGGCAGCGGTGCTAACCACCACCCTAGGGCCCCCGCCCCAGCTGACGTTGACCCTATGCTGGTTCAAAGACGGTGGCCCAACATTAAACCTGTGGAGGCTAAATTTAGAGACAGAGTCGGAGAAGATGGTCACCATTGACCCACCATTGGCCGAATGTCCCAGGCTGAGAAGATATACCACCGTAGGCCCAATGTCACAAAGTGAAAAGATATACCACCGTAGGCCCAATGTCACAGGGTGAAAAGATATACAGCCGTGGGCCCAATGTCACAAAGTGAAAAGATATACCACCGTAGGGCCAATGTCACAAAGTGAAAAGATATACCACCGTAGGGCCAATGTCACAAAGTGAAAAGATATACCACCGTAGGGCCAATGTCACAAAGTGAAAAGATATACCACCGTAGGGCCAATGTCACAAAGTAAAAAGATATACCACCGTAGGGCCAATGTCACAAAGTGAAAAGATATACCACCGTAGGCCCAATGTCACAAAGTGAAAAGATATACCACCGTAGGGCCAATGTCACAAAGTGAAAAGATATACCACCGTAGGGCCAATGTCACAAAGTGAAAAGATATACCACCGTAGGGCCAATGTCACAAAGTGAAAAGATATACCACCGTAGGGCCAATGTCACAAAGTGGAAAGATATACCACCGTAGGGCCAATGTCACAAAGTTAAAAGATATACCACCGTAGGGCCAATGTCACAAGGTGAAAAGATATACCACCGTAGGGCCGATGTCACAAGGTGAAAAGATATACCACCGTAGGGCCAATGTCACAAAGTGAAAAGATATACCACCGTAGGGCCAATGTCACAAGGTGAAAAGATATACCACCGTAGGCCCAATGTCACAAGGTGAAAAGATATACCACCGTAGGACCATTGTCACAAGGTGAAAAAATATACCACCGTAGGGCCAATGTCACAAGGTGAAAAAATATACCACCGTAGGCCCAATGTCACAAGGTGAAAAGATATACCACCGTAGGACTATTGTCACAAGGTGAAAAAATATACCACCGTAGGGCCAATGTCACAAGGTGAAAAGATATACCACCGTAGGCCCAATGTCACAAGGTGAAAAGATATACCACCGTAGGACCATTGTCACAAGGTGAAAAAATATACCACCGTAGGGCCAATGTCACAAGGTGAAAAAATATACCACCGTAGGCCCAATGTCACAAGGTGAAAAGATATACCACCGTAGGACCAATGTCACAAGGTGAAAAAATATACCACCGTAGGCCCAATGTCACAAGGTGAAAAGATATACCACCGTAGGACCAATGTCACAAGTTGAAAAAATATACCACCGTAGGGCCAATGTCACAAGGTGAAAAAATATACCACCGTAGGACCAATGTCACAAGGTGAAAAGATATACCACCGTAGGCCCAATGTCACAGGGTAAAAAGATATACCATCGTAGGCCCAATGTCACAACGTGAAAAGATATACCACCGTAGGCCCAATGTCACAAGGTGAAAAGATATACCACTGTAGGCCAAATGTCACAAGGTGAAAAGATATACCACCTTGCGCCCAATGTCACAGGGTGAAAAGATATACCACCGTAGGCCCAATGTCACAAGATGAAAATATATACCACCGTAGACCCAATGTCACAAGGTGAAAAAATATACCACCGTAGGGCCAATGTCACAAAGTGAATATATATACCATCGTAGGCCCAATGTCACAAGGTGAAAAGATATACCACCGTAGGCCCAATGTCACAAAGTGAAAAGATATACCACCATAGGCCCAATGTCACAAGGTGAAAAGATATACCACCGTAGGCCCAATGTCACAAAGTGAAAAGATATACCACCGTAGGCCCAATGTCACAATGTGAAAAGATATACCACCGTAGGCCCAATGTCACAAGGTGAAAAGACATACCACCTTGGGCCCAATGTCACAAGGTGAAAAGATATACCACCGTAGGCCCAATGTCACAAAGTGAAAAGATATACCACCGTAGGCCCAATGTCACAAGGTGAAAAGATATATCACACTTATAGAGGACAACGTAAAAAAGATGTTTCAAATAAAATGATTTTGTTTTAAGTCAAAATAACGAGGTGAACCTATAAGCGCTGTTACCTCTCAGAGCACTATTATGACGAGGTGAACCTATAAGCGCTGTTACCTCACAGAGCACTATTATGACGAGGTGAACCTATAAGCGCTGTTACCTCACAGAGCACTATTATGACGTGGTGAACCTATAAGCGCTGTTACCTCACAGAGCACTATTATGACGAGGTGAACCTATAAGCGCTGTTACCTCACAGAGCACTATTATGACGAGGTGAACCTATTAGCGCTGTTACCTCACTATTATGACGAGGTGAACCTATAAGCGCTGTTACCTCACAGAGCACTATTATGACGAGGTGAACCTATAAGCGCTGTTACCTCACAGAGCACTATTATGACGAGGTGAACCTATAAGCGCCGTTACCTCACAGAGCATCATTATGACTGTAATTTAGTAATTTCCTTACTTAAAATGAAATGAAATGAATCGGGCTTTAGGCCACCTTTGTGCACATATAGGCTAAACTGGTCCAGGAGAACCTCCTGAGGATGGTGAGATGAATGAGATGACACTGTTCTCCAGACACAGGATTTGAAATTCGAGCCCTGGCGGTCTGAGGTCGAGCACGCTACCTCTCGGTCACGGAGGCTTCCTACAATATTGAGTTGCACACGTGGATGGGGAAGATGGGGAACCGAACCCCGAACTCTAGCGTGAAAGGTAGCGGTGCTAACCACTACCCTAGGGCCCCCGCCCTTCCTTACTTAAAATAATCTGCTAAATCATCGATCTCAATAAACCGTGTTAAGACTAAACACACCCTTTACTTGCTAGTGACGCATATAGCGTTAACACCTACCTGGACAAAACATTGTCAAATCAATTAATTATAAAAAATGTAAAACTGACAACATGTTATTTCTTTTATAGGTTATTGCTGTTCCACTTTGTTTTGACAATGTTTGGTCCATGGGTCAGATGAGGTAACAATGTTAATTACCCTTAATTGTTGCCGATGCCTATTGTTATTAATCCGTCCGTCCATCCGTCTGTGTCCCACTTTGAGCACTATAATTACTGGAATGCACATTAAACTTAAGACCCCAAATGCCAGTCCTATAGAAACACATGTAAACTGCCTCACTTCCGCAGGCCAATTTCACAATTTTTCGCCCTAGGCTGCATATAGTGTAGCATATAAGGATAAAGCTTGAAATGTCCTTGTTCAAAAACAGGCTCACTGGGTATGCTGACCAGTCGGATTTCGAGCTATGCCCCCTGGGGTGTAAAAAGGTCAAAACTGTTCAAATTCAGCTAAAATCCGTACCCTTTTTCGCAGACCACACCATCTCAACACCCTGTATCCCTGCCAAATTATCATGAAATAGCTATATCTGATATCCTTGATAAAGGAGATAACGTGTGCTTATTAAATATTCACAAAAATATAACTTCCCAGTATTTTATTTTGTTTCACTAGAGGCTGGAACAGCCGCATTAAAAATATTTTGTGTGATGATTCCATCATTAGTAGACACCTCCCTGGATTTCGACTTATTTAGGGTGGTGAGACCTTAACATACACCTTAATTATGACTAAACCTTAACGTTTTTTTTAATTTACGTTCGACATTTCTGTGACCTCTATGATCCTGATTTTTTCCGATCGGAAAAATTTTTTGTTTACGCGATTCACTCAATTATTTTGTATGTATCCCCCCGAAATGTATGCCATGTATCTATTTCACCAAAGCTCGGACGAGTTCGAAAATACGCAGGCATCGGGCAAAAACGGCGGACAAAATCTATCGGCAATTGGTTTTTAAATTTGCGTAATATCTGGAAAACAGTGCCGGATAGTTAGACCATTACTGTAGAACAAAATGTTCAGTTTCAGAGAGAGATATGCCCTGAAAAATTTCAACTCGATCAAATTCAAAATTGCCGACTTGCAGCTATTATTGATTTTAATATGCGTAATATCTGGACAACTGGGCCTGGGCCCGTATTCTCGTACAAGTTACGATATATCGTAGGCTTCTGATTGGTCGAGATGGCCATCTCGACCAATCAGAAGCCTACGATATATCGTAACTTGTACGAGAATACGGCCCCAGATAGCTATACTATAAAACATTACTACAAAACAAAATGTATGCGAGGCATGCCCTTAAAATGTCAACTCAATAAATTGAAAATGGCCGACTTGCTGTAATCATTGACTTTAATATACGTATTATTTGGTAAACTGTGCCAGATTGTTAGACCATTAATATAAAAAAAATGTGCAGTATTAGAGAGAGTTATGCCCTAAATATTTCAACTCGATCAAAAGCAAAGTGGCTGATTTGTGCCCATTATTGACTTTAATATGGGTAATATCTGGCAAACCGTGCCAGATAGTTAGACAATTAATATAAAGCATAATGTGCGGTTTCAGAGAGGGATATGCCCTTAAAAATTTCAACTCGATGAAATTAAAAATGGCCGACTTGCGGCCATTATTGACTTTAATATGCGTGATATTTGGAAAACCGTGCTAGATAGCTGGACCATCACTATAAAAAAAAATGTGCGGCTGAAGAGAGGGAATTACCCTGAACACTTTCAACTCAATCAAATTAAAAAGGCCGATTTGCGGCTATTATTGACTTTTAATATGAGTAATAACTGGAAAACCATGTCAGATAGCTACACCAGTATTGTATAGCAAAATATGCGCCTTCATGGAGTGATGCATCCTGAAAAAATCATCTCGATCAAATTAAAAATGGCCGACTTTCGACCATTATTTATTTTGACATCTGTTTAAAAATGTAAATTTCTCTCATATTATCTGTCTAACATGGCTAATTTAAAATAAATGGTAAAAAATATTGCGTCATTAAAATGTACAGTATAAAATATCTATGTACATGTACATACAACAATGGTTAGCTCGGTAAAATCACATTGAAGTCGGCATGATATGTCAACATAAAATCAAATTTGTCATTACCATGATAATACACTTGATCAAACACAGAGTATTACAATTAAAAAACATTGTGAATGTCGCCATATGTATATGTTTCAGGCACCAAAACCAGAGATAAAATAGCTGCTGCATATTATTCTACATAGTAGCAAAAAAGACAATCTGGAATTGTAGAAACCTAAGAATTATATACATGTTTTCCTTTTTCCTAAAGTATGTAAAAACAATATCGATAACTATACCAGATGCTCTAAAAAACGCATAATTAAACTAAATAAAGCCTCTTGAAAATCTAAATACTTAGTCAAATATCACCTGTACAATTTACAGGCTGTTATTTTAGCACTAGCACTAGACGTCACCTTATCACCACGTATGTATTCAGTATTCACACCGGGAGCGAAAATCTCCCAGACCTCAAAGAAAGCGACAGTTCACTAAGCGGCTCCGAGCAATTCCTTAGCGTCCCATCCAGTCTAATAACACAGGCGACGTGAAGGGTCCCCTAAACTTAAAACAATAAAACAAGCCCTAAAATTAAAAGAATTATCCCCGTTTGAAGTCTTCATAATATGTGTCTTTGGAGTTAGCTAGTTTATCACCTTCTAACCCCAAGGGACCAATTTGTGTCGATGCCCAGTGTCTGATTACGAACAGTTTCTTAGCATAATATTAAAAGAATAATGATATTAATCACATGGGAATGATTACAAAATTACAAAATATATGATGTACAAACTGGTAGACAAGATGAGCAACAGTAGCTAGAGTATACATGTTAAAGGTGATCTATCACCCCTTATTTGGTATGAATAATTATGTCATTATATGGGGTGATTGGCTATCATGTGACCCTCTCAGAGGGTCACATAATAGCCAATCACCCCATATATGGGGGTGATTGGCTATCATGTGACCCTCTCAGAGGGTCACATGATAGCCAATCACCCCATATAAGGAAATACTTGTGCCCCATCTTGTGGCAACTTAGATTTATTTGTCACAAAATTATTCATACTATATAAGGGGTGATAGATCACCTTTAATAATACATGTTGATGGCTATGTAGCATACGAGAGTAGGCATATGTATAAAAAGCTGTAGCACGAGCTATTTTTATATTTGATATGTTTAAAAAAAAACTAAAAAATGTATTGGCTGGCTTCAGCTCGTGAAGCCGTCGCGATACAGAAACACGTACGTATATATAATTACATATCATTAACTGAATAACATCTATGATTTTCTTCGTTATTGTGACTCACTTAGTTAAATTTAACTTTAACTTTAACTGATATAGATTAACTCAAGCTCTATAATTGTCGTGAAACTGCAATGAAAAAATATTGTTTAGAAAAACATCAAATTTATATTAAATACTATTAATAGCTAAGACAAGAATTTGACAATTGTTACAGCAGAACATTCTAGATGGCTGGATTCTAGTGATAAAAAACGTAGAAACAATAAAACCGTAGTTCATTCATATGACTATTTCTGGTTATAGTAATAGCCCAGTTGGCTCTATCTCTGTGATACGCGCGGTGCTGTGTTTTCTAGGGGTAGATTTCTGTAGTCCACAGTTCTGTGGAACTCAATGACCTCGACCTCCTTTGTTTCCACCGAGCTAGCTAATACAATGAAGTATGGGGGAGGGTTCTTATATAACCTTGTATTCACCGAGTGACGTCACTGCGTTTCACAGAATGAAGTATGGGGGAGGGGGTGTTATATAACCTTGTTTTCACCGAGTGACGTCACTGCGTTCCACAGACTCTGTGTGTGATAGTCTGCAACCCGAAAAACTTGTCTTACTGGTAACTCGGAGAGCACATTGCACTTTACGACAATAAATTAACGAGCCTTTGTTTCTACAATTGACCAAATTTAAATAACTAAAACATTTCTGCAAAGACTTTACGTTCCAGTTTCCTAAATTAGAATAGAACTCGCCCAAAGTTGACGCCTAACTTATGATACAATATCACGACAGACAAATGATAAAATTTGTTGCAATAACATTCACCAGGTAGCGCTACATCTCGGTAGTAAATCTTCAGTATTAATGATTTATTCGTACTTACTAAATATTTAAATTTTCACCCACTTGTAGTTGTGTCTAGCTACCGCGACCCACAACTTCAAGTGAGTGAAAATTGCTCATATTTATTTAATTTGTGACAAAACATTTAGGCGAGGGCTTGATGTGGTGACTACATCATACGGCATCATACGGCATCTACGAAAGGCGAGATTGGCTCATCTCAGTACAAGTCACCACACCAAGCCCGAGCCTTTAGGCGAGGGCTTTATGTGATGACGAGTGCTGAGATGAGCCTGAAGGCGAGATAGCTCAGCTCAGTACGAGTCACCACATCAAGCCCGAGCTTTCTGTGGTGACTCGTACCACAAGTGATGGCAAATCGTACCCAACAAGGTGAGTATTAGATGATGGTGCAAGTTGACTTATCTTACCACACAACAGATGTCAACTCGTACCATCATTAGATGTCAAACAAAGATAATATTCTGGAGGATAATGAGTGTAAGTTATACATAACTTGTAACTTTTCTTTTAGTGGTAAAACAATACTTAAATAAAATTTTGAGCCACGCATGTCAAATGGGATTAGCCGCAATGGTCTGTTTCTCCCCTCCCGGACAATGCCGTTATGTTTATTTACGGGGTTGCGTCATAGTGATCACAAGTCAGGAAGGGTGATGGCAACTGCTACTGCGCAGTGACAATGTAATGCCTCTAGGCAAAAAATGTTTTTTTTAGTTTAAATTTTAACATACTGTGTCTGTTGTGTTAAAGCTGTGATAGTAAATATATGAATGACTCCGGTATGAGGTGCGATGTATTAGGCTTTTCAACATAAGCTTAGATGGCAATGGTAATGGTTAACAATACTAACCATGCTAACTGTCAGACCAGCATAAACATATCTCCATAAATAATTCCTTCATACATTATCATAAATTATAATATTTTTGCCACATCATTTCAATGCAAATTGTATTTTACATCAATCATTCTCAGACGATAAGTACATTTATGTACAGGTCCTCATAGGACAATTAATTAATCCAATGCAACTTTGAGATATACATGTTATGTTTTAGGTGACATTTCATAAACTCCAAGACTGGAAGGGTCAAAGGGATAGCGAAGGGTCAAAGGGATAGCGAAGGGTCAATGGGATAGCGAAGGGTCAAAGGGATTAGCGCCTTAATTAGTGACAATGCCTACCTACGACGTTACTTAATGTTAATGAGCAGATGGGGGGCTGGTGTTAATTACTACGATAAGGGTAGGCATACCAGATTGATCAGTCACATGTGAGAAAATAACGGCTTAAGCAATAGTGTGTTTTCATAGCAATCATTGCAATTAGCGACAACACATGCACAATTTGTATCGCAGGGATTGACAGATGACACCTCACAGCTCAACTGAAGTCAAACGGTCTATTAACATGATCGTCTAAACGTGTTCACTTTGAGCTTATGTTAGTTTGAACAAGTGTTACTTTGTCATCCCGTCAAAACGTGTTGACTTTGAACATACTAAAATAATTAGTCAATAAAATATTGTAACGAAATCATTGATTAATAAAATATCGTAATAATTCAAGGATAAATTTCGTATCAATTCGTAAAGATATCAGTGCATTGATTGTAGGATAGAAAGTAACAGGATGAAAAGTAACAGTCAAAAAGTAACACGGACAAAAATAAACAGGGATTAAAAGTCACAGTCGATTAAAAGTAGAATATTAAGTGTATATTTCAGTTCGAATATTATATATTAAGTCGGTGAACATCTAATAAAAGTGATAATGTGAATAAAATTTAAAAAATGTTTATATTACGGGAACATTTGTCTATATTGATATAATCTGCTTTTAGAAAGGTAACAGTTGCTCTTGAGTACTAAAATGATGTTTGAATTTAATTATTAATACATATTATATTCCAGATACGCGCTAAAAATGATGCATGTGAATAAAATATGAAATATACTATTACAAGAAAATTCAAATGCATATTTATATATTTAGTTTTAGAAAGGTAACAGTCGCTTCCACATGTTCAACCTACTAAACTAATGATATTGCTCAATTGTACTAGCAAATATCACATGAACGTATATTACATGAATGTATACTAAAAGTGTATCAAACTAAAAGTGATACCGAAAAAATATAAATCTTGTATTAAAAGGAGTTGTATTTATATTCACATTTCTATGCAGTTAATTTGAGAAACAGTTTTGTTTCATGACTAATACTAAACTACAATTTATATGAATTTAGCAAAAGAATTAATTTATATAATGTCTCTTAGATCGTTTTAAAAATAAAAAAATATATATATATATTACACACCTTTGAATAATATATTAGTCAGTACGTTTTATAATTCTTTTAACCTTGACTCGTCGTGATTAACTCCATTAAAAAGGTGTTAACCATAAAAACAACTTAGGTTTTACCTGTTGATTCACCGTAGCTGTTATACCTTTGAACAGAAACATAGGTTTTACCTGTTGATTCACCGTAGCTATTATACCTTTGAACAGAAACATTAAACCCCAATTGTGTGATCTATGTAATTAGGACCCTTTAAGTGTAATCTCCAGGTAACTGGCTTCATATAATTAAATTTTATTCAGCTGAATATCTCTCAAACAAAAAGAAAGCGTTACTCTTGCTATATCGCTAAAGGACGCTTTTATAGTTAATAAACATGCTATGATTTTTCTTTAAATGTGTGTGATTTCACGTAGCAAAAGGAAAATGCTTAAGCTGCTCTATTATTAATAAATCATGTTATCACCAATTTACATCATTTGCGGACCTACCGAAATACTTTTCCAGACAACAAAAGTGTGTTTTTTTGCGATCACGTCAATATTGTTACCTTTGAAAAAGTGTTAGTTTGAAAAAAAGTGTTTCTTTGTGATCTCACCAATACTGTTAACTTTAAAAAAATGCTATTTTGAAAAAAGTGTTGAAAAAGTGTTACTTTGCACAAGTGTTGTTTAGTTATCCCGTCAATACTGTTGACTTTGAAAAAGTGATACTTTGTAAAAGTGTTACTTTGTGATTCTGCCAATGCTGTTGACTTTAGAAAAGTGTTACTTTGAACAAGTGTTACTTACGATTCAGCCAATACTGTTGACTTTGAAAAAAAAGTGATACTTTATCAAAGTGTTACTTTGTGATCACGCTAATTCTGTTGACTTTGAAAAAGTGTTACTTTGAACAATCGTTACTTTGAAAAAGTGTTACTTTGTGATCCCGCCAATACGGTGAACTTTAGAAAAGTGATACATTACAGTTGATGGAGCAGTTTTATGTGAGAAGTAAGATTTTGGTATAAAATGCTAGACAAGTCACGCTGCAAGACATATCAGTTTATGCTTCACGTTGATCACTATCAATTCAGGACTAAAAAGAGTTGAGCCATGGAGAATGCTACAGTTGAGACAATAATACAACAAGACCGTGTTGGTCAAGAGCCCAAGAAAAGTGAGAATAAGAACACTGTTTATTTACAGAAGCATTTGCAAGCCCTGTGCAAATATAGAGCGAGTAACAGTAAAAGCATTCAAGATTTGTTGAGGGGTGTAGGCAGAAACATTCGTTTACAACGTTTTAGTGACTAAAAGACAATATTATCATAATGCTATTGATTCGTATCCATACATTGATTTATAATCATATATTTTCATATTTATATTTGAATGAAGTGCTAAATATATTATTTGTATGTCAAAATACATTTTTTTGCTATAATATGTTGACTGTTGTACCTTTTATATAAAAAAAAACTGTTTTTGTCAAATTGTTTCATTTTATTTTTACTGCGAAATAACCTGTTAGCGCGGGATAGCGCGGGCCGATTCATCTATATGGTAGCCACAATATATTAGTTCAATTGGGTCATTTTTACACCACAAATAATCACCAAATAGAGTGAAATCAATCGAAAATGAATAATAATCTTCAATTATTTTTACTTGTAGAAATAGTTGGTTACATTATGTAGCAAATGACGGCCTTATATTAATGCAACAAAAATGAAAGCATAAAACCGTTTTTTAAGTACAATTTTGACATTTTTATATCTTATCTTATTGATCATTATTAAACAGTCGTCAATAAATGAAAAATCGATAAATTAAACATCTTATTTTAGCAATAATTATCAACTGTTACTTTTTATCCCTGTTACTTTTTGTCCGAGTGAAAACTGTTTCTTTCTGTCCTTTACTTTTTATCCCTGTTACTTTCTGTCGGCACACCCAGTGCATTACCCCGGGAAGCGCTGACAGTTTGTGTGTAAACCATGGAGACCAAAGGTGTTTTCAATCTGCAATCATCACAAATATCTTAGTTAGCTTTTCTTGATTCATTTCAATACCCATGTCATGGGTCTGCGGATATTAGAAATACTGTTACTCTTACAATGCGGGGATCGCCTTTAGACGTCAGGATCTGACGTCTACAGACGTTAGATTCTGACGTCTAAAGTCGATCCCTGCGCTGTAAGGATTAAACACAAATAATTCTGAAGTGTTTTTGGTTAATTTTGTTCTGCTTGTGATACTTAATGACCCAATAACTGAATGAATAGGTAACATATGTAAAATGCTGTCCATGTACAGGGCGGGCCCTGGTGCATTGGAAAAAATCACACAATAATTTACTTGGTATCACATACACAATTAAAATCCAGCCTAAAACCCCATTCATTTTTCTGCCCAGTTATACTTTATAAAATGACATCAATTTCTTGTAGGTATATAGTATCATTTGTATGAGGATGTCATTAGATTAAATTTTATTGCAAACTTAACATGCCCTAACACATGTGATACATAAATAACACAAACCAAACGGGCTGTTATGTATAGCCTACATTCATTATCATCCGGAATTAACTTAGGAGCTGACATCTATTGATGGTACGAGTTAACATCTATTAGTGGTACGAGTTGACATAAGCACGAGTTGACATGGGTACGAGTTGACATGTGTTGTGTGATAAGAGATGTCAACTTGTACCATCATCTAATACCTGCCTAGTTGGGTACGAGCTGACATCACTTGTGGTACGAGTTGACATCACTTGTGGTACGAGTTGACATCTATTGTTGGTACGAGTTGACATGGGTACGAGTTGACATGGGTACGAGTTGACATGGGGCGAGTTGACATGGGTACGAGTTTACTGTCACACTCTCGCCGTACCCAACGATGCAGTATGCATTTTCTCGTACGAATATCTATCTGAAACAAACTGAGCAGTGAAGCGTATAGTAGAGAGTGCGAGATGGGCTGATCTCACCATACGTCTCGTAGTGAAAGCCAACAGCATGAGTGTGAGATGACTTCTTATAGGCGTCACTAAGGTGACTGACAGATGTGATATTGTGGTTGATGGTTGCTGTCGGGTGGTATTTGTTAATCAAATTGGACGTGTTTTTTTTACCTATCACTCAGCTATTCACCTCATTTTATTTGCCCTTGAGATGTCAATGGCTGCCGCAAATAACATCTCAAGGTGAAATTATCTGACTTGGTGAAACCCCAAGTATAACATGTCAACTATTAGGGTCATATCGTCCTTGTTATAAAGGTAAAGGTCAACTAGTAGAGGTCATATCGTCCTTGTTATAAAGGTAAAGGTCAGATTTATAGTCTGATACCAAATCTGCAGATTAATTCATCAGACTTTACATTTTACCCCCTGGTCACTGGACCTGTTCATTCGTGTGCCATTTCAACTCCACGGGGAGCATACAGTCCTGCAGCTATTTCGGCGCATTGAACGTATTGTACACATCGCCATCTCTGTCCTACCAGGTACTAATTTTTACCCGAGTCAAGTGAAGCATTTGAGGGTGAAGTGCCTTGCCCAAGGACACAACATCGAAATAATGTCCCAAGATTGTGAAGGGAGAAACATGATATTTTTCTGAAAATCCTGCAACAAGCGGGGTTCGAAACTGCATGGCAGTCAGCGACATTGGCAAAGCACTACGCTCTAACCATTGCGCCACGTCCCTTTGATTAAAGCTCATATCTTCCGTGTTACGTTGATTAAAGCTCATATCGTCTGTGTTATGTTGTTTAAAGCTCATATCGTCTATGTTATATTGGGTTAAAGCACATATCATCCGTGTTATGCTGATTAAAGCTCATATCGTCTGTATTATGTTGATTAAAGCTCATATCTTCCGTGTTATGCTGATTAAAGCTCATATCTTCTGTGTTATGTTGATTAAAGCTCTACCATCCGTGTTATGTTGAATAAAGCTCATATCTTCCGTGTTATGCTGATTAAAGCTCATATCTTCTGTGTTATATTGATTAAAGCTCTACCATCCGTGTTATGTTGATTAAAGCTCATATCTTTCGTGTTATGCTGATTAAAGCTCATATCGTCTGTATTATGTTGATTAAAGCTCATATCTTCCGTGTTATGCTGATTAAAGCTCATATCTTCTGTGTTATGTTGATTAAAGCTCTACCATCCGTGTTATGTTGATTAAAGCTCATATCTTTCGTGTTATGCTGATTAAAGCTCATATCGTCTGTATTATGTTGATTAAAGCTCATATCTTCCGTGTTATGCTGATTAAAGCTCATATCTTCTGTGTTATGTTGATTAAAGCTCTACCATCCGTGTTATGTTGAATAAAGCTCATATCTTCCGTGTTATGCTGATTAAAGCTCATATCGTCTGTGTTATGTTGATTAAAGCTCATATCTTCCGTGTTATGCTGGTTAAAGCTCATATCATTTGTGTTATGCTGATTAAAGCTCATATCTTCCGTGTTATGCTGATTAAAGCTCATATCTTCTGTGTTATGTTGATTAAAGCTCATATCTTCCGTGTTATGTTGATTAAAGCTCATCCCGTCTGTGTTATGCTGATTAAAGCTCATATCTTCCGTTTTATGCTGATTAAAGCTCATATCTTCTGTGTTATGTTGATTAAAGCTCTACCATCCGTGTTATGTTGATTAAAGCTCATATCTTTCGTGTTATGCTGATTAAAGCTCATATCTTCCGTATTATGCTGATTAAAGCTTATATCGTCCGTGTTGTGTTGATTAAAGCTCATATCTTCCGTGTTATGCTGGTTAAAGCTCATATCATTTGTGTTATGCTGATTAAAGCTCATATCTTCTGTGTTATGTTGATTAAAGCTCATATCTTCCGTTTTATGCTGATTAAAGCTCATATCTTCTGTGTTATGTTGATTAAAGCTCTACCATCCGTGTTATGTTGATTAAAGCTCATATCTTTCGTGTTATGCTGATTAAAGCTCATATCTTCTGTGTTATGTTGATTAAAGCTCATATCTTCCGTGTTATGTTGATTAAAGCTCATCCCGTCTGTGTTATGCTGATTAAACCTCATATCTTCCGTTTTATGCTGATTAAAGCTCATATCTTCTGTGTTATGTTGATTAAAGCTCTACCATCCGTGTTATGTTGATTAAAGCTCATATCTTTCGTGTTATGCTGATTAAAGCTCATATCTTCCGTATTATGCTGATTAAAGCTTATATCGTCCGTGTTATGTTGATTAAAGCTCATATCTTCCGTGTTATGCTGGTTAAAGCTCATATCATTTGTGTTATGCTGATTAAAGCTCATATCTTCTGTGTTATGTTGATTAAAGCTCATATCTTCCGTATTATGTTGATTAAAGCTTATATCGTCTGTGTTATGCTGATTAAAGCTCATATATTCCGTGTTATGTTGATTAAAGCTCATATCTTCCGTGTTATGTTGATTAAAGCTCATATCTTCCGTGTTATGCTGATTTAAGCTCATAGGGCGGGGGCCCTAGGGTAGTGGTTAGCACCGCTGCCTTTCACGCCAGAGTTCGGGGTTCGGTTCCCGGTCTCGGCGGTTTCAAAGAAACAAAAATGTTTCTTTCCCATCCACGTGTGAAAGTCAGTATTGTGGGGAGCCTCCGTGACCGAGAGGTAGCGTGCTCGGCCTCAGACCGCCAGGGCTCGAATTTCGTATCCTGTGTCTGGAGGACAGTGTGATCTCATTCATCTCATCATCCTCAGGAGGTTCTCCTGGCCCAGTTTAGCCTATATGTGCACAAAGGTGGCCTAAAGCCCGATTCATATCATTTATATTTAAGCTCATATCATCTGTGTTATGCTGATTAAAGCTCATATTGTCTGTGTTATATTGGGTTAAAGCTCATATCGTCTGTGTTATGTTGATTAAAGCTCGTATCTTCCTTGTTATGTTGATTAAAGCTCATATCTTCCGTGTTATGTTGATTAAAGCTCATATCTTCCGTGTTATATTCATTAAAGCTCATATTTTCTGTGTTATGTTGACTAAGCTCATATCGTCTGTGGTATATTGATTAAAGCTAATATCGTCCGTGTCATGTTAATTATAGATCATATCGTCCGTGCTGATTAAAGCTCATATATTCCGTGTTATATTGACTAAAGCTCATATCGTCGGTGTTATGTTAATTAAAGCTCATATCGTCCGTGGTATATTGACTAAAGCTAATATCGTCAGTGTTTTGTTGATTAAAGCTCATATTTTCCGTGCTATATTGACTAAAGCTCATATCGTCGGTGTTATGTTGATTAAAGCTCATATCGTCCGTGTTATATTGACTAAAGCTCATATCGTCAGTGTTTTGTTGATTAAAGCTCATATCTTCCGTTTTATATTGATTAAAGCTGATATCGTCCGTGTTATGTTGATTAAAGCTCATATCGTCCGTGGTATATTGACTAAAGCTCATATCGTCAGTGTTATGTTGATTAAAGCTCATATCGTCCGTGGTATATTGACTAAAGCTCATATCGTCAGTGTTATGTTGATTAAAGCTCATATCTTCCGTGTTATATTGATTAAAGCTGATATCGTCCGTGTTATGTTGATTAAAGCTCATATCTTCCGTGTTATATTGATTAAAGCTGATATCTTCCGTGTTATGCTGATTAAAGCTCATATCTTCTGTGTTATGTTGACGAAAGCTCATATCGTCCATGTTATATTGGGTTAAAGCTCATATAGTCCGTTTTATTTTCAACCCTTAAAACGCTAAATTAAATAATTTTAATTTTCTCCCACTTGAAGTTGTGTCTCGCTACCGCGACCCACAACTTCAAGTCGATGAAAATTACTTATATTTGTTTCATTTGAGACTAAACAAGTGCAAATCTTGATGTTTAACCCTTTAAGTCCTCACGATGCATTAAAGCATCATATTACATCCCTGAAAACAGACTTAATTTTCCTACAACCAAGGGGTTTTGAATATAAATATCCGTGAAACTGGTTTACTAATACATGGTAATTTTCTTTAATTTTTTCACCCACTTCAAATCATCTTCATCCACTACAAGTCGAGAATTGCGACAGCAATTCGCGACTTGTAGTGGATGAAGATGACAATGTAAAGTCAGGATTGAAAGGGTTAAACAAACATCTCGTTCCTATTAATACTGATTTAATCCACTGAGAAAAAAGATTAAAAGCGACTGTAGCGCCTAAAGTGATAATCAATATTTTTAAAGTTGGACAATTTGACATGTAGTGAATTACTGATTACATACAGTATGTGATTTATGACTTGCACATAGTGCTTGCAAAATTCGATTCACCCCCACCCCCCTAATTCTTCGGAGATTCGGCGCCCAGTTGACGACTTAAGCTTTGACTTTCGAAATTGAGCTGATTTCAATTCGAATTCTGCGCCTCTGAGCTCGTATCTCCGAGGATGCAGGCGCTATAGAAATTACAGAATTGCTTTGTTGAATTGCTTGAAAATTGCATAAAAAATGATTGAGAATTCACTGTAAAATCAGCGAAAAACATGCAACGCGGTTCTAATGTGACGTGTACAACAATATCTGTGATTTATTAGCGCCAGGGACGGACTTCTAGCATTACAAGTGTTAACTCCTACAACGCGGAAATATTGTATGTACACCAAGAGAAATAATTAACATTAATGTCTTACTTTGCTCTTTCCGCTTCATTTCAATACCTATGTTATGGCTCTACAGTATAGGTATATTTTTTATTTCTTCCGGCGCGGGGACCGTCTTTAGACGTCAGATTTTGACGTCTGAAGACGGTCCCCGCGCTGAAAGGGTTAAATGAAATAATCAATATATCGGGCGGATCCCCTAGCATTACAAGGGTTAATGCCATCTTGTTATATCGGGCGTATCCCCTAGTAATACAAGTGTTAATGCCATCTTGTCATATCGGGCGTATCCCCTGGTAATACAAGTGTTAATGCCATCTTGTTATATCGGGGCGTATCCCCCAGTAATACAAGTGTTAATGCCATCTTGTCATATCGGGGCGTATCCCCTGGTAATACAAGTGTTAATGCCATCTTGTCATATCGGGCGTATCCCCTGGTATAACAAGTGTTAATGCCATCTTGTTATATCGGGCGTATCCCCTGGTAATACAAGTGTTAATGCCATCTTGTCATATCGGGCGTATCCGCTCGTAATACAAGTGTTAATGCCATCTTGTCATATCGGGGCGTATCCCCTGGTAATACAAGTGTTAATGCCATCTTGTCATATCGGGGCGTATCCCCTAGTAATACAAGTGTTAATGCCATCTTGTCATATCGGGGCGTATCCCCTGGTAATACAAGTGTTAATGCCATCTTGTCATATCGGGCGTATCCCCTGGTATAACAAGTGTTAATGCCATCTTGTCATATCAGGCGTATCCCCTGGTAATACAAGTGTTAATGCCATCTTGTTATATCGGGCGTATCCCCTAGTAATACAAGTGTTAATGCCATCTTGTCATATCAGGCGTATCCCCTGGTAATACAAGTGTTAATGCCATCTTGTCATATCGGGGCGTATCCCCTAGTAATACAAGTGTTAATGCCATCTTGTCATATCGGGCGTATCCCCTGGTAATACAAGTGTTAATGCCATCTTGTCATATCGGGCGTATCCCCTGGTAAAACAAGTGTTAATGCCATCTTGTCATATCGGGCGTATCCCCTAGTAATACAAGTGTTAATGCCATCTTGTCATATCGGGCGTATCCCCTGGTAATACAAGTGTTAATGCCATCTTGTCATATCGGGGCGTATCCCCTGGTATAACAAGGGTTAATGCCATCTTGTCATATCGGGGCGTATCCCCTAGTAATACAAGTGTTAATGCCATCTTGTTATATCGGGGCGTATCCCCTGGTATAACAAGGGTTAATGCCATCTTGTTATATCGGGCGTATCCCCTAGTAATACAAGTGTTAATGCCATCTTGTCATATCGGGCGTATCCCCTGGTAATACAAGTGTTAATGCCATCTTGTTATATCGGGGCGTATCCCCTGGTATAACAAGGGTTAATGCCATCTTGTTATATCGGGCGTATCCCCTAGTAATACAAGTGTTAATGCCATCTTGTCATATCGGGCGTATCCCCCAGTAATACAAGTGTTAATGCCATCTTGTCATATCGGGCGTATCCCCCAGTAATACAAGGGTTAATGCCATCTTGTCATATCGGGCGTATCCCCCAGTAATACAAGTGTTAATGCCATCTTGTCATATCGGGCGTATCCCCTGGTATAACAAGTGTTAATGCCATCTTGTCATATCGGGCGTATCCCCTGGTAATACAAGTGTTAATGCCATCTTGTTATATTGGGCGTATCCCCTGGTAATACAAGTGTTAATGCCATCTTGTCATATCGGGCGTATCCCCTGGTAATACAAGTGTTAATGCCATCTTGTCATATCGGGCGTATCCCCTGGTATAACAAGTGTTAATGCCATCTCGTTATATCGGGCGTATCCTCTGGTAATACAAGTGTTAATGCCATCTTGTTATATTGGGCGTATCCCCTGGTAATACAAGTGTTAATGCCATCTTGTTATATCAGGCGTATCCCCTGGTAATACAAGTGTTAATGCCATCTTGTCATATCGGGCGTATCCCCTGGTATAACAAATGTTAATGCCATCTCGTTATATCGGGCGTATCCCCTGGTATAACAAGTGTTAATGCCATCTCGTTATATCGGGCGTATCCTCTGGTAATACAAGTGTTAATGCCATCTTGTTATATTGGGCGTATCCCCTGGTAATACAAGTGTTAATGCCATCTTGTTATATCGGGGCGTATCCCCTAGTAATACAAGTGTTAATGCCATCTTGTCATATCGGGCGTATCCCCTGGTAATACAAGTGTTAATGCCATCTTGTTATATCAGGGGGATCCCCTAGTAATACAAGTGTTAATGCCATCTTGTTATATCGGGGCGTATCCCCTGGTAATACAAGTGTTAATGCCATCTCGTTATATCGGGCGTATCCCCTGGTAATACAAGTGTTAATGCCATCTTGTCATATCGGGCGTATCCCCTGGTAATACAAGTGTTAATGCCATCTTGTCATATCGGGCGTATCCCCTAGTAATACAAGTGTTAATGAGAGGTCGTTATATCGGGCGTATCCCCTGGTGAAACAAGTGTTAATGCCATCTTGTTATATTGGGCGTATCCCCTGGTAATACAAGTGTTAATGCCATCTTGTTATATCGGGGCGTATCCCCTGGTGATACAAGTGTTAATGCCATCTTGTTATATTGGGCGTATCCCCTAGTAATACAAGTGTTAATGCCATCTTGTTATATCGGGGCGTATCTCCTGGTAATACAAGTGTTAATGCCATCTTGTCATATCGGGCGTATCCCCTGGTAATACAAATGTTAATGCCATCTTGTTATATCAGGGGGATCCCCTGGTAATACAAGTGTTAATGCTATCTTGTCATATCGGGCGTATCCCCTGGTAATACAAGTGTTAATGCCATCTTGTCATATCGGGCGTATCCCCTAGTAATACAAGTGTTAATGCCATCTTGTCATATCGGGCGTATCCCCTGGTAATACAAGTGTTAATGCCATCTTGTCATATCGGGGCGTATCCCCTAGTGATACAAGTGTTAATGCCATCTCGTTATATCAGGCGTATCCCCTGGTAATACAAGTGTTAATGCCATCTTGTCATATCGGTCGTATCCCCTAGTAACACAAGTGTTAATGCCATCTTGTTATATCGGGCGTATCCCCTGGTAATACAAGTGTTAATGCCATCTTGTCATATCGGGCGTATCCCCTAGTAATACAAGTGTTATTGCCATCTTGTCATATCGGGGCGTATCCCCTGGTGATACAAGTGTTAATGCCATATTGTCATATCGGGCGTATCCCCTTGTAATACAAGTGTTAATGCCATCTTGTTATATCGGGCGTATCTCCTTGTAATACAAGTGTTAATGCCATCTTGTTATATCGGGCGTATCCCCTAGTAATACAAGTGTTAATGCCATCTTGTCATATCGGGCGTATCCCCTTGTAATACAAGTGTTAATGCCATCTTGTTATATCGGGCGTATCCCCTTGTAATACAAGTGTTAATGCCATCTTGTTATATCGGGGCGTATCCCCTAGTAATACAAGTGTTAATGCCATCTTGTTATATCGGGCGTATCTCCTGGTAATACAAGTGTTAATGCCATCTTGTTATATCGGGCGTATCCCCTGGTATAACAAGTGTTAATGCCATCTTGTTATATCGGGGCGTATCCCCTAGTAATACAAGTGTTAATGCCATCTTGTTATATCGGGCGTATCCCCTAGTAATACAAGTGTTAATGCCATCTTGTTATATCGGCGTATCCCCTAGTAATACAAGTGTTAATGCTATCTTGTCATATCGGGCGTATCCCCTGGTATAACAAGTGTTAATGCCATCTTGTTATATCGGGGCGTATCCCCTTGTAATACAAGTGTTAATGCCATCTTGTCATATCGGGCGTATCCCCTGGTAATACAAGTGTTAATGCCATCTTGTTATATCGGGCGTATCCCCTGGTATAACAAGTGTTAATGCCATCTTGTTATATCGGGGCGTATCCCCTAGTAATACAAGTGTTAATGCCATCTTGTTATATCGGGCGTATCCCCTAGTAATACAAGTGTTAATGCCATCTTGTTATATCGGCGTATCCCCTAGTAATACAAGTGTTAATGAGAGGTCGTTATGTCGGGGCGCCTCCCCTGGAATGACAAGTGTTAATGTCATATCGTTATGCGCTCAGATAGTTCACGCATTCCCGGATGTCAGCTTAGACGGATGCATGCCGGGAGTTATTTAATATATAAGTGTTACACACAATCTGTGAATACCTACAATGATTCATGATGTCATCCGGGTTCTGTTTATCACAGTGTGACGTGGTGTACGCCGCGGTGACTGCTGGGAAGGCACCATTATGACGTCAAATCAGCCACATGTTATTCACACTTCTACTTTGCTCAATCACATGTAGTTCTACAATTTCGATACTTTTAAGATGGACCTGGTAGCGCACTCCCAGCTTTAATTTATTGAAAATTAATTAATGATTGAATCAAATGAATGAATGATTAAAAAAATGAACGAGAAAACGACGCAATTAAGTGGATCAATAATTGGAAAAATAGATGTTCAAACGAGCGCACGAACGATTGAATATTGGCTTGGTAGGGTTCAGGGTGGCTCAATGGACGGAAATGGACGGTGTTCATTTGAGTGCGATATGGGGAAATACAGCACTCGTTCAATGAATAAGGTGTGAGCCTTTAGGCGAACACCTTATTCATTGGACATTTGCTGTATTTTCCCATATCGCACAAAAAATGATCAACTTCTCACACGATCAAGTGCGATATGGACTGATACCGATATGCGTCTCATAGTGAAAACCAATGCGCAGAGTATGAGAACAATATCCTACATGCACATGTATATAGAATAAACACGCAAGAAAAAACGGAGGTTTGACATCAGTAGAAAACAGAACTTGCAAGTATGCAACACACTGACGTCACATCAGCCCTGTGCTAATCACCCTATACATTTCGAAAATTAGGGATACATATTCATGAGTAAATAGGGAATATATATGATGATATGATATTCACTAATTTATGATTAACTATAAATTTCATTATTTGAATTAATGATAATGAACGAACCAACAAACGAATTAATGAATGAATGAATGCATAAATGAATAAATGAATGACTGAATAAATTCGAATGAATGGAAGAAGGAATGGATGAATGAAAGAATGATTATTATATAAAAAAATATTGAGTGATTGAATGGATAAAGGAGGTAATTAATAAAAAATGAATGATTTATTGAATGAATAAATTAATAAATAAATGAATGCAGGAATGAATGAATGAACGGACTAAATGATAAATGAATAACGCTATAATTGAATGAATGTGAATGAATGAATGAATGAATGAGTGAATGAGTGAATGAATGAATGAATGAATGAATGAATGAATGAATAAATGAATAAATGAATGAATAAATGAATGGATGAATGAATGAATGAATGAATGAATGAATGAATGAATGAATGAATGAATGAATAAATGAATGAATGAATGAATGAATGAATGAATGAATGAATGAATGAATGAATGAATGAATGAATGAATGTGCCTATAGCTCACACTTGCTAATCAATAAAACCTCCCGAGGATGCTGAAATGAGAATTAAAAGACATCGCCCTGATGATACAGGATTCGAACTATTATCATGATTATAGAAAATACACCAATGAAAAATAAATACCGGTAAGTAGATGTAATATATCAATATTGTGTTTATGTCTTGATTACAGGTGACCTTGAATGTCCTTGAGATGTATTTCATCGCGTGTGTACATTTCTATGTGGATCGACACAATGACATGCGAAGCGACATTCAATTATTATTTTTCATTCTAGCCACCGCGAAAATACACGATGAAAATTTTGCTACAGCGGTTTATTTAACCCTCTCAATGCGGAGAGACGACTTTAGACGTCAGAATCTGGCGTCTCTACGTCAGATTCTGACGTCTAAAGTCGATGGCCGAACTGAAAGAGTAAAATATTTATAATGGCCGTAGACACATAACATAGGTATTCCAATGAAGCGGAAAGAGCTGACCAAGACATTTATGATGATTTCAAATTGAAAATAACCCTTTAGTCTCTATGGTTACTCAAAAATAATTCAGCGCTGAAGGGTTATCGTGGAGCTCTTATTGTCAAAACTGGGTGAATGAACAAACGAACAAACAAATTAATGAATGGAGGAATAAATGAACGAATAAATGAATGAGTGAATAAATGAATAAATAAATGAATGAATAGATCAATGAATGAATGAATGAATCAATTATATATAGACAAATATTGAGTGACTGAATGGATAAATGAGTTTAATATATAACGATATGGCCCAGCACAGTCCATAAACTATCTGCGACCGTAAATAAATGCTTGGGTCAATACTTCTATTTTTGTCTTCTGTTTGAACTCTGGTCCAATTTTAGTTTTACTAGCCAGCCACATGAGACGTTCTCTCAATGTTGGCTTAATGTTGGCACAACATTGAAACAACTATTATGATTTATCGTGTTTGAAAGCCATCTACCCTCCTCGAAAAGCAAGGCAATATCGCGACAATGCCATTACCGTGATCGCTTCATCTCGACACAGAATTTCCTGAATGCATTATTAAATATCAGAAATCTCTACTCTACGCCCACATATAACTTATCACCAATATATCTGCCCATCTTTCACGTTACTCCCGCCTATTGTCAGTAATGGCATGTCAATTACTGTTTTATTACAAGGATGGACATGTGATCGGCGAATACCAATATAAATAATTCTGGTTTAATTTTACTTGGAAAGGGTAGAATGCTTTGCTGAACAATACATTTTGTTTGTAATCAAGACTAAGTGTGGTTTCCCCCATTCAGCCCGGGGACCGTCTTTAGTCGTCAGAATCTGACGTCTATAGACGCCAGATTCTGACGACTAAAGACGGTCCCCGCGCTGAAATAATTAAATATTCATAATGGCCGTAGACCCATAACACAGGTATTCAAATGAAGCAGAAAGAGCTAACTAAGTCTGGGACATTTAACATGATTTTAAATTGAAAAAACCCTTTGGTATCGTTTATTTCATCTTTCTAAGGGTTTAAACATCAAATTTATGTGTTGTGATTAGCTGTTTCCAAATACGTATTATATTTTATATAGTATATTTTAAACATCGATTACTTCGTTATTTTTTTGAAAAAAAAACTATCTAGGTATTAAGAAAATAGTTATTTGGAGTTCTAAAAGCAGATGCACAAATTGAAGCAAACGTTGTTGTGCTGCCCCTTATACCCTCGCCCTGACTGGAAAAATCGATCTCCCTCTTCTTTTCACAAACCTACAAAGAGTAATGCCCCAAGGCCTCTTTTGTGCTCAAACAATTTATTAGGGTGATGCTGCCTCCAGGACTGCCAATTCCACGGATTCGTTCCATGTTATAAAATCCACACGGACGCATTTTTTCATAGTTTTTGTAATTTTTCCTGATTTTTTGGTAATTTATCTTCACATTTACAATATTGTAAACCACCATTTCTCTTTCCCTGCTCTTCAAAACCCAAAAAAGATGTTAACTTTTGTCTGCCCATTGGTCAACTCTGCTGCCTCCGCTGTAGGGCAGCACTATACAGGCTTACATCAGTCATATTCACCAGGTGGCTCTCTAGTAGCCTTGCATAAGCCATTCAAAGTAGATCCCCGCACCGAAAGAGTACACTATTTATAATGGTTTTATAGGTATTCAAATGAAGCGGAAAGACCTAACTAAGCCATTTATGAAGATTTCAAATTGAAAAAACTTTTTGGTCTCTTGGTTTTGGGGGTTGGTCCACTTACGATCTGGAATCGGTATCCGGATCACAATCCAGATCCAAGATCCGGATTACGATTACTAGTAACGACGGACGTTTGCAGTCTCTGACGGACTGTCTTGCTTGAGATGCTATACCTAAGTATTTTATAAAACTAGACGACTTTCAATCTTTTTGCGTCAAAGTATTAATGAATAGGAACACGTGCATTAACATCATAGTCAGGTTGAATATTAGACACACCTGGAAAAAAATGACCTAGTTGAGATTATTACTTTTTTGAGTTCATATGGTCCCGTAGTTGAAATTTTTGGAGGGTGCGCAAAAAACAGCCGGTGTTTTTTTTTAATTTCCATAATTATGCTAATTGGCATAATAACTAGATGATTTTCGAATACTTCATTTTCGGCTAATTTGAGCAAATAAAACAGTTCCGTCAGTCTGCACCCTTTAGCCCTTACACCGTTAAGGAAGACGAATATAGTTTGCAATGTGTTTTATTGGCCGATGCAATCACTGTCATTAGGAATGAAATAAATGTTTGAAAATCAAGATTTGAAAATGTTTGGTCTCAAATTAAACAAATATGTGTAATTTCAGTCACTTGAAGTTGTGGGTCGCGGCAGCGAGACACAACTTCAAGTGGGTGAAAATTTAAATTATTTAATTTAGCGCTTCAAGGGTTAAACTGTCTTGATATTATTTGACCCTTCATCAGATAATTAACAGCCAGTAGAAGTCAAGTGGTTACAAACCACCTCAGTCTGCTTCACCAGAACCTGGGAGTACCCTTTTTTCAACTTTGTCAGTCGTTTTTCGAAATTGTTGTGTAAAATTTTTCTCGGATCATTTTTCCATCTCCCCCCAAGATCGCTGAAAATTTGATGGAATTTTGTTGTGTATTTTGTAGATCAGACCATTTTGCATGTAATATATTTCACGTTTTACGGTAATTGTGAAATGAGAGCTTTGACACATGCTTTAATACATGCCAAATGGTCTAGCTTCGATAATACACAACAAAATTCCACAAAATTTTCAGGAATGTTGGGAGAAGATAAAAAAATGGTTAGAGAAAAAAAATTGTTAATTTTTTTTGTACAGCGACCGAGTAAATTGGAAATGTCTACTACCAGGATCTGGTGAAACAGTTAACAATTGTCCTCCTGAATATATTTTTTTATTGCTTTCATTCATTTAAAACTGGATTGACACATTTCCAGCTTCATATGAAGAAACCATTTTCTAGTTGTCAACAAATTATATTCTCAATTTTAGTGAAATTAAATTTGACTTGGCTTCAAAACTGAATTAACCCTTTAATTTATTATAATTGTTTTTCTTTTTTATTATCACATTAATTACCAGCTTTTGAACATGTTAAGGATAAAACGTGACATCAATCAACAAGATTGCAAAATCATTGACTTCCATTTTGTCAAATCTGAATAATGTTCACTCACTTAAAGTTGTGGATCGTGTCAGCGAGACACAACTTCAAGTCAGTGAAAATTCCAATCGATTAATTTGGCGGTTAAAGGGTTAAGCATATATATATGGGTGTAGCACAACAAGGGTTAATGTAAGACTAATAATGAATAATGTGATAAAGTGCCTTTTAATTTTTAAGCGCCGTTTCGCTCCGCACTTCTGCGGCGTGAAGATATCTGACATAATACCATCTGTGTGTCATTAACCTTTTAGGTGCTGGGACCCGTTTAATCACGTAGCAAATGTCTTGGTCTAATCAAAGAAAATTACCTCTTACAATGCTGAAATATTTTTGCGTAAAACATGGAGACTAAAGGATTATTTTCAATTTGAAATCGTCATAAATGTCTTAGCTAGCTCTTTCCGTTTCATTTGAATACCTATGTTATGGGTCTACGTCCATTATACAATCTGTAATTCTTTCAGTGCGGGGATCGACTTTAGACGTCAGAATCTGACGTCTACAGACACACACCATTAGAATCTCATGACGTTACGACAGTGTCTATTTACCGGGGGGTGTATAATACAAGGCAGTTTGAAACCGAAAAAATGACATTCAAATTGAAAAAATGTTTTTCGGCAGTTAATTAAAAAACTACAATTTTGGAGATTTCTCGTTTTCATAAGTAGAATTACCCATGTATGACTGGGCCGTCTAACTCATTTACTCCGCCGTAGGCCCAGTCACATTGACCGCCATTTTGTTTCCACAGCCAGCTGTGTAAAAACGACACTCGCGCTGCCTACTAAAAAAACGGATGCCATGGTATTGAGACGAATATTTCAAGTGCCTATGAAAACTAGGTCATTTTCAGCTGGCGTAAACTTTTGATCGTATTAGAACTGTTACATTTAAAAATGGAGGTCACTGTTTCAGACCTTGCGATGTCATCAGGGTAAAGTATAGGTATGTTCGGTCATTTGATGCTGGAAATTGCGTTAGCTCGGAGAAGAATGAAACATTGAAACAAACAATTCAGCAGCATAAAAATGGGATCGCGGTAGCGAGACACAACTTCAAGTGTGTCAAAATTAAATTATTTAATTTAGCGGTTCAAGGGTTAACCACGGGACCCCACGTTACTCGGTGGTATTAATAAAATATGCCTGACAATTAACCCCGTGTTACTATATCCCCACTATCCCCTCACATCAATTAAACCCGTGTTACTTTGCCCCACTCTCCTTTCACGCTGATAAATCATTACTGGATAATTAATTGCGTGATTAACCCTTTGAGTGCAAATTTATCTTATATAAACGTGAATTAAATACGTGAATTAAATGATCTTTAACCATTTGACAGCTGGAGTATTTTCTACTAATTTTAAAATGGAATGCCAACGTATTGTATTGTATTATATATGTATATATTTATGCAGATCATATTAAGTAAAACTATTGTCTATTGTCTATATTGTCTATATTGTCTATATTGCTATTTGCATTTTTATAGTGTGAGCGATCCTTTTATAGAAGGTAGATGTATTAAGAGGTATTAAGTTAATTAAATTGTTGTAAACTTGTTATTGGTGATGTAATCTTTCATATTGCTATGTTGTTTTTTAGTTGTAATATGGTGATAAAATGTATGATTTTTATGTTGAGTTTTGTATAACTTTAAGCACGAAGGCATATTTTTTTCAACCCTGTTGTAATATAGTGATACAATGTGTGATGTCCATGTTGAGTTTGATATAACTTAAGTACCAAGGCATATTTTTTCAACACTGTTGTAATATAGTGTTAAAAGTGTGATGTCCATGTTGAGTTTGATGTAACTTTAAGTACTAAGGCATATTCATATTAACCCTTTTCTCACACTCTGTGCTGTGGTTTTCACTACAAGACGTATATCGGTATCAGCCCATATCGCACTCTAGCTCTAGATTGAGCACAATGTATGGTAGTATTATAACATGTGTGACCTGATCGTATGAGAAAATACAAACGTTGTTTTTTTTCCGTGCGATATGTGAGAATACAGCACATGTTCAATGAATAAGGTGTTCGCCTTTAAAAAAGGCTCACACCTTATTCATTGAACGAGTGTTGTATTTTCCCATATCGCACTCAAATGAACACCGTTTGCATATCATCCCGTTAAGTTATTTAATTTAAATTTTCACCCACTTGAAGTTGCGTCCGGCTACCGCGAACCACAAGGCGGAGGCCATGTACGGGTGGTTAAAGCTGCCTGTTTGGAAAGTCGGAGATCGCGGGTTCAAACCCCACTCTGGACTTTAAGTTTCAAAGAAACAAAATGGTTCTTCCCCGCTCACTCGTAATGATTCAGTATTGTGGAGAGCCTCCGTGACCGAGAGGTAGAGTGCTCGGCCTCAGACCGCCAGGGCGCGAATTTTGAATCCTGTGGCTGGAGGACAGTCATCTAATTCTTCTCACCCTCGTCAGGAGCTTCTCTTGGCTCAGTTTAGCCTATATGTGCACAAAGGTGGCCTAAAACCCCATTTATTTCATTTTTGCGAACCACAATTTCTCAATAAGGCGGAATATTACTCACATTTGTTTAATTTCGGAGCAACAAACATATTGATGTTGAAACGGAAATTCATCCCCTATAACTGTGATTAACATGCTGATAAAACATATATAGTCGTGAGTGAGTGAGTGAGTGAGTGAGTGAGTGAGTGAGTGAGTGAGTGAGTGAGTGAGTGAGTGAGTGAGTGAGTGAGTGAGTGAGTGAGTGAGTGAGTGAGTGAGTGAGTGAGTGAGTGAGTGAGTGAGTGAGTGAGTGAGTGAGTGAGTGAGTGAGTGAGTGAGTGAGTGAGTGAGTGAGTGGGTGAGGGGGTGAGTGGGTGAGTGAGTGAGTGAGTGAGTGAGTGAGTGAGTGAGTGAGTGAGTGAGTGAGTGAGTGAGTGAGTGAGTGAGTGAGTGAGTGAGTGAGTGAGTGAGTGAGTGAGTGAGTGAGTGAGTGAGTGAGTGAGTGAGTGAGTGAGTGAGTCAGTGAGTCAGTGAGTGAGTCAGTGAGTCAGTGAGTCAGTGAGAGAGTCAGTGAGTCAGTGAGTGAGTCAGTGAGTGAGTCAGTGAGTCAGTGAGTCAGCGAGTGTAATATTGACATAGATACAAGCAGCGAGTTCTTAGAATGAAATCAAAGACATTCTAAAATCTTCTATATAGACTACAATATGAACACCCCAATACATCTTATCTAGTATTAAATCAAAATCCTGTTACTACCACGTGACAGGCTGCCATGGCGACCATGTAGATGACAGTCCCGCACCCACGACATCATCTGACAACTATTCGTTAAAATGTCTGTCTCGATTTTGTCCCACAATGCACCGCTGCAACCTTCGGAGTGTTCCCGGCATGCCCTGCGGGAGAAACAAAGGTTACTTCCGAAATGGCCTGTCAAGTGTGATATCTACAATGTAATCATCCAGCTGTAGGAATAGAGAACGTGATTATGAGGACGGCGGTGGAACTGGGTGCTGTAAACTGCTTCATCTCAAACCACGACTATATCGTGTTTAGTCTGTTTTATTAGCTAAACAAATAAGTATTATGGAGAATGAAATGAGTGTTTAAACAGCAAGATTTGTAAATGTTTGCTCCCAATTTAAAAATATGGTTAATTGTCAACCACTTAAAGTTATCGGAAAACGTGGCTGTAAAATCCTGGCAATATGTATGTCATGCAGTTCAATTCAATTTAATTCAAGCATTTTCATTAGAAAAGTATACACAGACTAAAATGTCACACATGAAAGACACACATGAGGAAATAAAAAATATAAAGTAGGCCTATATTGTCAAAAATAACAGTTTATAAAAAAGTAAAATGGGCCCTACATACAGTACTGATTTCACAAAATGGGACAGATTTTTCATCGGTGGCTGGCCTGCGTTAACGCTGGCCAGCCCGTCATCAGCCCGGTCGCAAGCCCGGCGAGACAGGCGCAGAATTGGTTGCGCCCAGCGCATGAAATGGGCTCGAGCCCCCACACGGTTCGGGCCAGGAAATTATACCCGCCCAAATTCTACTTGGGCTTGCACCCAGTATACTGTGTGGCGGCTAACATGGATGCTGTGAACCATGTGTCATCTCGCCGGGCTGGCCAGGCTCGCTCTGGGCAAGACAGGGCGCGCTCAGCTTGACCACATTCAGCATCATCTGAACAGCTCTGAGTTGATCTAAACGTGCAATAATTGAGTGTCCGTACGTGTATACATGTAGACCTGTTGCAGTCCTCATTTATTTCTGCTTAGCCAATTAGCATTTAGACTTTAGCATTTAGACATTATCTTTAGTATCAGACAAACAGTTCAGTGTATAAATTCAGAAAATGGGTGGTTTTATGAAGCTACGGTCACTGGAATAGGCCTAACTGAAGATGAAAAAACAGGCACCTGGAAAGTCAGGCTCGCCCGGCGCACCGGTCGAGCTTGAAACTGGACCAGACGAGAAGCGCGCCTGACAGGCGTTGACTCAATTCGCCGAGGCTCTAGATTGGCTTGAGCCCCGGCGATATGAGCGCGGCTTCAGTTATATGAACTTATACCAAAACGCACATTGCGGCCCGGCTAAACGATTTTATAACTTTGGGCGCATACATGCGAGCCCCAAATGGGGTGGGGAGAGAACATGGGGCTAGCCCAGGGCTAGCCTGCGTTAGCCGGGGCTAGCCCCACTGAAAAAGCTTGTCCCATTTTGCTAAATCAGTACTGTATATATGCACAGCTTAAAAACAGAATATTAGAATTTATGTAGATTAAAAAACGTTAAAAAATATGTGCTTAAGACTATAACATAAATGCACATGCACATGCTTTGTTAAATACACACTTAAAGCGTTACATAATACATATAAATCTTCACAGACTTGATGTTGTGCCTCGCTACCGCGACCCACAACTTCAAGTGGGTGAAAATTCCTCACATTTGTTTAATTTGAAACCAAACATTTGTAAATCTTGATTTTTAAACAGACAAATAGTTCGAGTTGGGTTAGGGTCAGAGCTGGAGCGCATAGCAAAAGATTATTTCAATAACATTTGTCATTATCAAATAATATAAAATAAAAATCATTGATCAGCCGAGAACGGCGTGATTCATTGCGCAATCGTACGGCCCGCATCGTATATTAGGGGCACAACTTTTTGAATGACATTGATTTTTATCGCGCACGCCTACATAGTCTGTTATTAAGGCCTACATAGTCTGTTATTAAGGCCTACATAGTCTGTTATTAAGGCCTACATAGTCTGTTATTAAGGCCTACATAGTCTGTTATTAAGGCCTACATAGTCTGTTATTAAGGCCTACATAGTCTGTTATTAAGGCCTACATAGTCTGTTATTAAGGCCTACATAGTCTGTTATTAAGGCCTACATAGTCTGTTATTAAGGCCTACATAGTCTGTTATTAAGGCCTACATAGTCTGTTATTAAGGCCGACATAGTCTGTTATTAGGCCTGAATAGTCTGTTATTAAGGCCTACATAGTCTGTTATTAAGGCCGACATAGTCTGTTATTAAGGCCGACAGAGTCTGTTATTAATGCCTACATAGTCTGTTATTAAGGCCTACATAGTCTGTTATTAAGGCCTACATAGTCTGTCATTAAGGCCTACATAGTCTGTTATTAAGGCCTACATAGTCTGTTATTAAGGCCTACATAGTCTGTTATTAAGGCCTACATAGTCTGTTATTAAGGCCTACATAGTCTATTATTAAGGCCTACATAGTCTGTTATTAAGGCCGACATAGTCTGTTATTAAGGCCTACATAGTCTGTTATTAAGGCCGACATAGTCTGTTATTAAGGCCAGCGGTTGTCATCACCGACCCAGACCACCTGGAGAGAGTCTGCAAGGCGTAAATATATAAAGACAGGGTGGCGTTTCACTAAGCGATCTTTAAGGCAAAAATGATCTTTAAAACGCCAAATCCTCCTTAAATAAAGATTTATCCTTAATTAAAGATTTGACTGTTTCACAAACAATCATTAAGGAGTGTTCTTTAAGTCACCCGTTTCACTAAAGATTTTTAAGGCGAAATCTTTAATTTTAAAGATGATATTTAAAGAGTGGTCGGGGGCACTCTTTAAACAGTTAAAGACGATCATTAACATAATGTTTATTCATGAATTTGACTCTGTATTTTATCATTTGTGTAGAAAACGACAGCGCATCAATGATCAAAGTTGTAGGCCTAATCAGATGTTATATTTTTTCTTGAATTTATTATTCCTTTTACACACACTTTTGCTGATTATCTTCAACATTGATGTAGGTTACTCTAGGCCCACTGTTTAGGGCCTATACCTTTTCAGCTCTAGAATAAATGTCTATAGCGACCAAGAATACTTGATTCCAACCTAACCTAAGCAAAGCTTTGGCTGTGTGGCGTAGCTGGTAGATATATAGGCCTAACGCAGGGCCTAACGTTAGTATAACTACCCAGACATTGTACAAGTTCCGTGTGTGTACAATAATGTGTAGTCTATGCCTACATGGTGCTGGTAGGTGAAATATACTATAGGCCCTATCTCATAGAGGCAGGCGACATGCTTGGTTGCCTTTCTCCCGGATGCTATACAATATAAGCCTAGGTAAATTACATTATAGGGGTGGCACGTTGTAAACTTAGGCTAATATAACCTAGGCCTATAATCAAATTTATAATTTTACTAGGGAGGCGTCGATATCTTCCATGTTTACCATATGCTCTTGTCCTGTCCACGGTGTGAGGCACGGTCTAACGAGATTGATATAAATTTACTGTTATTCAACTTGATCTGAATATAATTGGGCCTAGAGTGTTGACAATGCGTTATTTACTATTATATTTTATATATCCTTAATATTATTATCTAAAAACTTGACTGAATTAATTACATTTATAAATAAAGAACCTAGACCTACCGGTAGTGGTTCATTATTCTATAGTAGACTACACGTGCTCCGGTGAATGTTTACAAAACAATGATGTCATCCCGCTGCCGGCAGATTGGTTAAAAACAAAGGATGTTGTGGTGTATCGTGCGATATGATGATCGTGCATAAATTATTTAGCACTTGGCGATAAAGATTAAGATATAAGGTAAAGATCGCGTTAGTGAAACGGTCAGACAGACAAAATCTTTAGAACACTGGATGATATTTAGTCTAGGGATATTCTTGCCTAAAGATGAGTGAATGTTAGTGAAATGGCCCCCAGGTCAGTAGACAACACCACCCTCATCCCGTCCAGTTACATTTGTAATTATTGTAATGTCTTAATTATTTTGATGCTTCGAGGCTGACTACCATAGCTCGTATTAACCACTTGTACACTCGCCAGCTTACCTGTTTCACTATGTTAATACTCTGCGCCATTTTCTGCATTACTTTCACTGTTTAATTAACTGCATGTCATTATCTCCATTATTTCACACTGATTATATTATTTATATATTTAAATGCCAAGTTCTTACTCCCGTACGGCTAATATCCACGATACTTTTATACTTTATTATGATTTATTTCATATTCATATTGTGTAGTTTAATCTACCGCCCACGCCACCAGGTGACCTCGCAAATTGTCATTTGGACTACCCGCGTGATTGATTTAAGTGTTTTGTTAATTTATATACTCATTCTTTTTTTCGTGATAATGTCTATACGTATTTATTGTTTCTATCTTAAGCACTTTTCTTCAGCAATTAGGTTACTATTTTACTGTCTTAGATACCAGATACGATCTGATACAATATTTGCAACCAGTAGTCTCCAATTCACTATTTTCAGTGTTTACTCTTCGGGTGTGACATAGGTCAATATAGAGCAGCAGTGGGGACCTTCCAGGCACGGTGTATCTGCCGCATGGGAAAATTGTTTTCCCAGTGGAATCACAATAATATTAACTTTACTTTTTGTGCTGACGCTTTTTTTCAGATGATCGTTAAATACATGTACTTATCTAAATTTTATCGCTCTTTCCATATATTCATTGTTCTGTTACTGTTATTAATTATGTGCGGCGACATAGAGATTAATCCGGGTCCTGACAATAATAAAAATCTGGTCTTTTCATTGAGTAACATGCAGAGCTTATATGCTAACAAATCTGACTTAAAACTATCTGAATTACAAATTATGGCAAATGACTGGCACATAGACGTGCTAGCCGTAACTGAAACCTGGCTGGATAGTAACATTCCCGACGCTCTTGTTTCTATCACTGGTTACCAGAAGCCATTCAGACGGGACAGAAACAAGCGCGGCGGCGGTACTGCTATATACTGCGCCGACCATCTACCTGTACGCCGTAGAAACGATCTAGAAGATGCTAATTCAGAATGTATTTGGATTGAATGTTTGTTAAACAACTATAAACTTTTATTCGCTGTTTATTATCGTCCTCTCGGACAATTAGCCGCCGATAGAGATATATTCCTATCATCTCTAACATCTTCAATAGAATTAGCGCAAGACAGCGGCGCCGACAGTATTGTAGTAACAGGTGATTTTAACGATCGATGCAAGTTATGGGGAGACAGTCATGAATCTAGTGAGCTGCGCTGCCTGTTACGTGACCTTGTTAAGGACAAGGGCCTCACACAAATTATAAATCAACCCACTCGGCTCGCAAATGACGGCTCTCCCCAAAACTTGCTAGACCTGGTTATTACTGACAGTCCTAATAAATTTATGGAATGTAATGTAATCCCACCTCTGGTCAAAATTGATCATTGCAATATTATTTGTAAAATGTATTTATCTACAAGACGTAATAACGTTTTTAAGCGTACTGTGTGGAACTATAAAAAATGTAACATAGATGGTTTAGTTGAAGCATTGTCTTCTGCACCTTGGGATGCTGGTTTTAATGTTTTTAAGGATATTGATGATAATGTTACTTATTGGTCGTCATTACTAATGCAGACCGCAGCTGAGTTCATCCCAAACACCGCTGTGACAGTTCGCGCTAGAGAAAATGAAATGAATCGGGCTTTAGGCCACCTTTGTGCACATATAGGCTAAACTGGGCCAGGAGAACCTCCTGAGGATGGTGAGATGATTGAGATGACACTGTCCTCCAGACACAGGATTCGAAATTCGAGCCCTGGCGGTCTGAGGCCGAGCACGCTACCTCTCGGTCACGGAGGCTCCCCACAATACTAACTTTCACACGTGGATGGGGAAGAAACAAATTTTGTTTCTTTCAAACCGCCGAGACCGGGAACCGAACCCCGGACTCTGGCGTGAAAGGCAGCGGTGCTAACCACTTCCCTAGGGCCCCCGCCCACTCTCTCTGGTATTCGTATTAGTCAACATAATAATATATTATAATTTACCTTATCCATAACCGAGTAAAATTGAGCTACGATGTTTTCTTCGATCTGTGTTTGCTGCTTTAAATGAAACAGTTTTTTACGTGACATTTTGCTGAATATTAAATTAATGTTTTGTATTGTATTGTATTTTAAGGTATTGTATTGTATTGTACTGTATTGTATTGTATTGTTCGTATTGTATTGTATTGTTCGTATTGTACATAAATGTTATGTATATGTGGAGAACCCCTCGTCTAGTGCTTAATGCGCTATTTGGGCAATCCACCTGAAATAAATATGTTTATATATATTATATATAGTCTGTTATTAAGGCCGACATAGTCTGTTATTAAGGCCTACATAGTCGGTTATTAAGGCCTACATAGTCTGTTATTAAGGTCTACAGAGTCTGTTATTAAGGCCTACATAGTCTGTTATTAAGGCCTACATAGTCGGTTATTAAGGCCTACATAGTCTGTTATTAAGGCCGACATAGTCTGTTATTAAGGCCTACATAGTCTGTTATTAAGGCATACATAGTCTGTTATTACTTGGGCCTACTACTGACAAACGGACAAAAGCCATTCTCTGTGTAAATTAAATTATATGAAGGGCCTTTCTCGTCAACTGCGACAGCAATCGCGCCAGCTGAAGTAGACTTTCTCATGTCTCGATATATGCTTTACTTTGCTTCTTAGGCTCTTTGTTTCTGACGTCTAAAGTCTATCCCCACGCTGAACGAAAAATATAGTAATATTTAAGAATAAAAGTCTGATCAACATATTATTATTAAATATAAGGCCGTTGACCTCGCCCAGCCCTAAGACTGACATTGAATGTGACCCCCGCGGTGACACAACATGTTCCATATAGGTCATTGACAATCACACTAATTCACATTTTATCATTTGTTATTATTTGAGCGTCATATTGACGTGATGCTTATGCGAAACCGTTAATTTCTGTCCACCATTCTAGACCTCAAACATTAGCCTCTAAACAATAGCCTCTAAACTATAACAGACAGACAGACAGACAGACAGACAGACAGAAATAATTTATTTTGACCAATCAATATACATAAAAAAATAACAATATTTATCAATAAGATTATATTTGGATCAAGGATGATCCATGTTAGACATTTACGTGTCGCTATCATATGGACCACCGGACATGCAGGTGTATGATTATGAAAGTAAATTAAATAAATATATGCAATAATTTATCTATAAAAATAACTATTTTTTAATTTATGCCTTGTTACTTTGATAGCCAATATTAATGATTAGCTGATGCTTCTATTGGAATATGATTAATGACAATTCTATTACAATGTGATTTATATGGTGCATCCCAACACTAGACATGAACTGGTGCATCTGCCAGTTGACCTTGACCCGTCCTGACATTTCGTGTGACCCCTGCGGTGTCACAACCTGTCACAATGACACTAATTCACAGTTATGTATTGGATCATCTGTTATATTGCCATAATGACGTGATGTTTATGAATTTATGTCCTGACAAACAATAGCCTCTAAATAATAACCTCTAAACAATAGCCTCTAAGCAGCCTCTGATCAATATAAAGGCACATCTGGAGACGATGACCCTACGCTGGCTCAATGCTCGTCCAACGTCGTAGACGGTAGGCCAACATTGAACCAGCATTGGATCATCGTCTGTGTTTGTGTGAGCGCAACTTTACTCTCTAAACAGGAGACGTTGAATCAATGTTTGTTTAACGTTGGTCCATCGTCTGCGACGCTGGACCAACATTAAACAAACATTGATTAATTCTTCGTGTTTCATGAGCATGCAGTTTATCATTTCCTCGTTGTCAACACGATGTAAGCCTACACAATGTCATAACATGAATTAGTGCTGATCGGCTGGTCAGAGGTTCCTTGCGACCCCCCAGAGCCGTTGTTGATCATGAATGGAACTCCACCCAGACTGTAGGCGGCGGCTGCATGTTTACGTGAAAGGCAACAATGATGACGTCATCGACGTATCACGTGACATGGTAGATCGGGGTAAATAGGAAAACAGGTGTTCATATTTCAATCAATGCTCATTAGTCAGATTAAGCAGGAAGCCATGGTAACTAGGTCGTGATTGAAATGGTATGACTTGAACAACATAGTGAACTAAAAAAAGCTGTAATGTTTTTGTGAGAGGGCCATGTAGATCATAAATCACTAGTTAATTAAATAAACTGTAATGCTATTGTGTGAGTGCCATGTTCTGCGTGAATGGCACACATAATTATTATCCGTAATTGTTATTGTTATTACGTCACTAAGTCTGCAAGGAATCTCCGGGCACATAGCGACTGTGCTTGCATGGTCACATGGCTCGGAGTTACTTGTTTTGCGGGCTTCCACATTTATTACATTTACCTGAGATTATGTCTGATTTTTAAAGTACTATATAATCCTTAACGTCGTTTTAGTACTTCACTGTATATACTCCAGTAACATAATTATGCATTTGTATACATCTTTAGGTTTCTACGCTTTCCAGAGTGTCTTTTTTGTGGATCATACATAGTAGCTATTTTATCTCTGGTTTTGGTGCGGGAAACAAAATGATAGACCCCTATGTTCACATATTGGCATTGCTATCTAATTTGTTCAAGCAGTAATCAATTATGTGTTATGTTATCGCAATATCCAGTGTTTTACTAGGCAATCAGGCGCGGATCCAGAGATCCATTGTTGCCAAATTCTTTAAAAAGGCCCCTAAATTGGCCTAAATATGCCGAAAAACTCGCCCCCGAACCCTCTGCGCCCCCTCCTTTTTCAAATCCTGGATCCGCCCCTGGCAATTCCTTTTAACGTAATTTTAATTCTGTATGTGATACCATGTAAATTGTCGTGGGATTTTAGCAAATTAACCATCTTGTATTTACATGTACATATATACATTTTATCATTTCTATGACAAATAAGTCAGTAATGACTTTTCTTTATGTCAATAAAATATCTGTCTGTCTATGTGTTATTGTGACATTTAGTTATTGTTAATATTTGTTTTAGTACGACCTGCTCTATGGGTTATTTGTGTTTTATAACAACTTTTTTCTATGCGTAATTTGTAAATCATAACGACATAAATTGTTTCTGTTTGTGAGTAATTTGTATTTCATAACGACCTGTTTCTATGGTTAATTTGTTACTTACGGTTGCCAGTAATTGGTATCAGTTTCTGGTTCAGCTGTGATTCTTGTTATATGGATACCTGCAACTAGCCACACCTCTACATGATAAGGCCACTGTATCCCTTACAGCGCGGGAATATGTGCATACAAACCGAAGGACCCAATGTTTTTTTCAATTTAAAATCTCATGAATGGCAAAGTTAGCTCTTTCCGATTAATATGGATACAAATGTTATGGGTCTACGGCCATTATAAATATTTTAATTCTTTCAGCGCAGGAATCATTCTGACGTCTATATACGTCAGATTTCGATCCCCGCGCTGTAAGGGTTATACCCCTAATCTATTGTTTAAATCAGTATCTCACATTCTGAAGATATTACTGCACTTGCACACACAAACAAAATGTATACATAATTCGAGGAAATATAAGCCATGCGGCTTAACTCTTCACTTTCTGTTATATACTATTATGTATGTAATATGTATGTGTATGTTTCAGATAATAAAAATTATTATTATTATTAATATTATTATTATTATTATTATTATTATTATTATTATTATTATTATTATTATTATTATTATTATTATTATTATTATTATTATTATTATTATTATTATTATTATTATTATTATTATTATTATTATTATTATTATTATTATTATTATTATTATTATTATTATTATTATTATTATTATTATTATTATTAAGTTCAGTGCGGGAATTATTCTGACGTCCATATACGACAGACTCTGACGTCTATATACGTCAGATTTTGACGCCCATATGTTGATCCCCGCGCTGTAATGGTTATTCTGTAAAACTCAATGATCTAGACCTCACCGAGCTAGCTAATACAATGAAGTATGGGGGAGGGGGTCTTACATAACCTTGTTTTCACCGAGTTCATATTCAAAACGGTTTTCGGTGACGTCACTGCGTTTCGCAGACTACGCCTGAATTTTGACAGTGACAGTACTCCAAAGGCAAGCAGCAGTGACTATAGGATACTTCAAGTCACAGCTGAATGGGATAGGGTCAGCATGCTCATTGGTTTTCTATACAAGGCCGGTAACTCACGTAAATCTTGGAAGAAGCAAAAGCAACACACTAGGCCTATTTGCTCACGCCCGCACGCACTCACAATAGGGACAATTCAGCTCCTCTATTTGATCGTATAAACCCAAAAGGCAGTAACTTCCCAATGTAATAGTAAGCTGAATACTGAAGTGTAATATTCACTACAATTCGCATTTTGTTGGAAATAGTGCTTCTGTCAGAATCGAGCTCGTATAATGTGTATTAATGCATGTAAATTATGAGATTTCCGTTTGAAAATTCATCAATAATTTGCTACAAGAACTAGGTATGACATGGTAGCATTTGTTTGGTAGAAAACAAAAGTCTATATTGTCCATTTTTCTTAAAAATGACGAGGACTTGATAGTTTCCTTCCCTCGGTAGAAGTATAGACTTGGCAGTGACTGTCACCGCATAGACACATCCCATTTTCCCGTGCTTCAAGTCAGCAGTTAGTGTTTGTCTTTGTCTTTCGTACAACTGCAAATATTAATCCTTCCAGCAAGGGGATAGACTTTAGTCGTCAGAATCTGACGACTCTAGACGTCAGATTCTGACGACTAGAGTCGATCCCCGCGCTGGAAATGTAAAATATGTCTAATGACCGTAGACCCATAACCTCGGTATTCAAATGAAGCGGAAAGAGTTAACTAAGACATTTAGGACGATTTCAAATGTAAAAAACTGTGATCTCTTGGTTTATATAAAAATAATTTAGCGTTTCAATAGTTAACAACAGTAGCAGCTTACTTTCAGTCGCCGCTGTTTCGTTTACATTTTAAAGCAAAAGCAAACAGTATTATCACACTTTGTGCCGTGGTTTTCACTGTGAGACGTGATATTGTGCGGGAAACAAAAATTTTGTTTGACTGGTATTCAGATAACCTAGAGGTCTATCGTTTTCATTTTAAATGATAGACCCCTAAGCTATCTGAATACCGGTCAACTCGTACCCATGTCAACTTGTACTCATGTCAACTCGTACCTACTTCAACTCGTACCCATGTCAACTCGTACCATCAATAGATGTCAATTCGTACCACAAGTGATGTCAACTCGTACCACCATTATATGTCAACTCTTACCCAAAAAAGGCAAGTAGCAGATGATGGTACGAGCTGACATATTTTACCACACAATAGATGTCAACTCGTACCCCTGTCAACTCGTACCCATGTCAACTCGTACCACTAATAAATGTCAACTCGGACCACAAGTTGCCACAAGTGATGTCATCACGTACCCAACAAGATGAGTATCAGATGATGGTACGAGTTGTCTTCTCTTACCACACAAAAGATGTCAACTCGTACCATCATTAGATGTCACCTCGTACCAAAGATAATATTCTAGGGGATAATGAATGTAAGTTTTTTTTATTTATTTTAGTGGTCAAATAATACTTGATTAAATTATTGAGCCAGGCATGTCAAATGGGATTAGCCGCAATCGTCGGTTGCCCCCTCCCAGACAATGCCGTTATGTTTATTTACGGCGTTGCGTCATAGTGATCACAAGTCAGGAAGTGTGATGGCGATTGTTACTGAGCGGTGAAAAATTAATGCCTCCAGACAAAAAATGTTTTTAGTTTAAATTTTAACATGTGTTGAAGCTGTGATAGTAAAGATATGAATGACTCCGGTACTGAGGTGCGATGTCTTGGGATAATATCTTGCTGCCATCTTGAATTACGCAAAACGCTCAATGATGCCAGCTTAGCATCATGTCTGATTCTAGACATCGTCCGCTATCATAATCAACAATAACCTCGTTTGGGGGTATTTTTGCAAGGTTGACCTCATGGCTGCTGGACTATGTGTGACTTGATTGTGTGAGAAAATACAAACGTTGTTCATTTTTCGTTCATTCGTCTCTCAGGATGTGTTTTATGAGTGAATCGGGACACAGGCTTAACTCTTACAGCGCGGGGATCGACTTTAGTCGTCAGAATCTGACGTCTGTAGACGTCAGATTCTGACGACTAAAGTCGATCCACAAACTGTAAGAGTAAAAAATATCCTAATGGCAGTAGACCCATAACATAGGTATTCAAAGGAAGCAGAAAGAGCTAACTAAGACATCTATGATGATTTCAAATTGAAAAAAGAACACTTTGATTTCCATGGGTTATACAAAAATAATTCAGCGCTCCAAGGGTTAAACCTGAGCTAATAAATTTACATTTTCAGTCACTACCGCGATCAAAATTCAACTTGAATTTGCTCAATGTAAATCGAAATGTATATGATTATCGCAGATTTGAGACATATTTAATGCTGATTTTATGAGTTCATTAAGACCACAAACGAAAGTCAATCTACAGTAACTGTCCACTTGGAGCGTAGGCTGCTACTGCTGTTTCTCTCAACTGTCTATTGAACCTTACCTCTTTAATCCCTCATGATGCATTAAAACATCATTTTACATCCCTGAAAACAGACTTATTTTCCTACAGCAAAGGGTTTTAGAACGAAAATTTTCATGAAACTGGTTTACCAATACATGGCAAATTTCTTTAATTTTTAAACCGCATCAAATCATCATCAACCACTACAAGTCGAGAATTGCGACAGCATTTCGCGGCTTGTAGTGGATGAAGATGACAATGGTAAATTCAGGCTTGAAAATTTTAAAGCGCTGAAGTATTTCTGAATATACCATGAAGACCAAAGGGGGTTTTTCAATTTGAAATCATCATAAATATGTTAGTTAGCTCATTCCGCTTTATTTGAATACCTATGTTGTGGGTCCGCTGACATATTTTTGTTTAAAGCATGGAGACTAAAGGTTTTCTTCAATACCTATGTTGAATGGGTCTACGACCGTTATAAATATTTAAATTCTTTCAGTGCGGGGATGGACTTTATACGTCCGAATCTTACGTCTACAGACGTCAGATTCTGACGTCTGAAGTCAATCGCCGCACTTAAGTGTTAAAGTTCAATGATATCAGCTTGACATTTATTCACATTCTGATTCTACTGGATTATTGGGCGAATTATGACATCCAGGGACTTTTTGAATGAATGAATGGGGTTTTAGGCCACCATATAGACATTTAAGACTTTGGTTGACTTGGGTTGTTTATTTCATTATACGCACTATACATACTGAATATTCCAAATACGACCAAGTGATGTTTCTGGCCATCTGAACACCAAATCAAACATTTGTTCGACAAAATATGGCAGTTCTAGATGTATCATTGGACATTTTATTATCAATGTTTGCATATATATTCCTAAAAAGTGCGGTTTTCTTCAAAAGTAGGCCTACAGAGTAACTGCCGTTTCCATTGGCATTTAACCCTTGTAACGGAGAAATTTTGTTATTTAATTAACCCTTTAAGTCCTCACGATGCATTAAAACATCATTTTACATCCCTGAAAACATACCTAATTTTCCTACAACTAGGGGTTTTAGAATGAAAATTTCAATGAAACTGGTTAACAAATACATGGCAATTTTCTTCAATTTCCCACCCACTACAAATCATCTTTATCCACTACAAGTCGAGAATTGCGACAGCAATTCGCGGCTTGTAGTGGATGAAGATGACTATGGTAAATTCAGGCCTGAAAGGGTTAACCATGGAGCCTAAATGGAGGTTTTCAATTTAAAATCATCATAAATGTCTTGGTTAGCTCTTTCTGCCGCATTTGAATATCTATGTCATGGATCGACCGCCGTTATAAATATTTTAATTATATACGCCAGAATCTGACGTCTCGTCTTTAGTCGTCAGAATCTGACGTCTTCAGATGTCAGATTATGACGTATAAATACGATTTCCGCACTGAAAGACAATAGTTTGCTGCTAGATTTCGTTATTTGAAACTGAAATGACTAACACAAATCTATTTTTAAATTATATTACTTTTGATGAAAAATAGACCTTACATTAAATTTAAGAATAAAGTGAGCATCTAACACCAGGTCAATAATAAATATCAGAGATATTTCAATTACTTTGTAACATACGGGAAAACGTATATATACGGATCCAGCAACACAAGGGTTAACAGCTAAGGGAAACAGTTTTTTCTCCCAGCAAACTCGAGGCGTTGATGGCCAACATTAAAACAACATTGTATCAACTTCTCGGGTTTGCTGGGCTTTGTCTGCAAAACGGTAAAAGTTACTGTGCTCACTGTATTAGGAACTGTGCCGCCCACAAGGGATTCTTTTAGCAAATTTTTGTATATTCAAGGTGCTTTCCACCAATTTTGGTATACTAGTATTCAAAATAAAATGAATGTGGTTTTAGGCCACATTTGTGCACATATAGGCTAAACTGGGTTAGGAGACCCTTCTGAGGATGGTGAGATGAATGAGATGACACTGCCCTCCAGGCACATGATTCGAAATTCGAGCCCTGGCGGTCTGAGGCCGAGCACGCCACCTCTTGGTCACGGAGGCTCCCCACAATACTGACTTTCACACGTGGATGGGGAAGAAACATTTTTGTTTCTTTCAAACCGCCGAGACCGGGAACCGAGCCCCGAACTCTGGCGTGAAAGGCAGCGGTGCTAACCACTACCCTAGGGCCCCCGCCCTTTTAACTGTGTGAAGTGGATCTGGAAAAATAAACTGTTTGCCCCGAACTTAACATAAGGGTATATTTTTCACAAGAAATTTTTTGTCCCAAACCGTATATTCAATGGTGAAACTGTAAATTTGTGTGTGTTCGCTGTCAAGGTTGGGCCAGCGTCGAAGACTGTGGGTCAACATTAACCCAACATTCGGGTCAGTGGCCTATGTTTTCTGTGGGCGAGTACGCCCTCTTGCCCCTGGTATTTATTGTACCTCTGATCGAGCACGTCCTACGTGCCTTACCCGTGTCACACACACATACCTCCCACAACAAATCCTCACATTATCGCTCATTAATCCACCTCCCCCGGGACTGCCGCGGGAGGGCGCCAGTGTCCGGGACATCCCGGTGCTGGGTCCCGGCGAACCAGGAACAGCACGGAAACCAATTAGGCGGCAACTTGATTTAGATATCGAATTAGTGTGCGTCTACTTTAGGTAAGCAGTGTTTTTGCCTCTGTAAGTCTGGTGACTTAATGGTTTGGACACAAAGTCAAAACAGACCCGCCCTATAAAGAGAGGGCATCGCATTCTGTGTGCGTCAGTGAATACTCCATTAAGTCCATTTCTGCTAATCATGGCAATATCGCGACAAAGGGAAGCCTGAAGTCGGTACTATGCCCTACTCTTGTTGAATGGCATCAATGAGTATTAATAATGCACAGTGCCATAGACAGCACTGTATGCCTACTCAATCAATCGATCAATCAATAAAACTTCTATAGCGCCTATATCCTCAGCGGACCGAACTCAGAGGCGCACAAATCCTTAGCGTGATCATGTGACATAATCGGGGCCAAAGCAGGTTCGTCAACAGGGAGCCGGGCTGCTGAGGAGCTAGGGTGGGAAAGCCAGATCAAATAGGTGATCAAATAGGTAATTTCGGAAATGTTAAAATTGTTTCGGCATCACGTATTGGCACGGGCAGGGCGTTCCATAAGGCTGGGCCAGATATAGAGAAAGCTCTTGACCCAGTCTTAGTTTTTATACGAGGAACAACAAATCTGTTTGAATTTGTGGAGCGTAGATATTTTCAGCATTTCGGACGAACAAGTAAATCAGCCAGATATGCAGGTTGGTTGTCTTTCAGGGGTCGGAAAGTTATTCTGCATATTTTAAAATGAATGCGAAACTTGACAGGAAGCCAGTGTAATCGTTTTAGAATAGGAGTGGAACGACTAAAACGTGGGGTGTTGGTTATCACTCTAGCAAGGCAGTTGTGAACGCGTTGTAATCTAGCGATATCCTTTTCCTTTTCTCTCGACACTTTTTAACAGCATCGAGTAAATGTCCTGAACTAAGACAAACCAATTTGAAATTTTAACTGACCTAGTTTTTATATATAAGGTAGACCAAGATATATGCCTAATCTACTCAAATTTGGCAATTGGTTGAGCAATGCAAGATTTAAGTGGATTGAACATTCGACGATGTAAAAATAAAATGAATCGGGCTTTAGGCCACCTTTGTGCCCATATAGGCTAAACTGGGCCAGGAGAACCTCCTGAGGATGGTGAGATGATTGAGATGACACTGTAAGACGATGTAAGAAAACCAACACTTGAACAGGTGATGTCACCTTATATGTAACATACCTAAGATAACCTTAAATATTACAACGCCCAATTAGCTCTGTGTAAATACTGGAGACCATGGGTTTTTTCAATTTGAAATCATCATGGATGTCGGAAATACCTTTGCATAAAAGAAGAGACCTTTTTAAATTTGAAATCATCAGAAATGATTAGTTTATAATTATTATTAGCTCTTTCCGCTCTATTTGAATAGGGGCCTACCTGTGTTATGGGTCTGTGGCCTTTATAAAGATTTCAATACTTGCAGCGCGGGGGCCGTTTGTAGACGTCAGAATCTGACGTCTACATACGTCAGATTCTGACGTCTAAAGACGCCCCCCGTGCTGAAAGGGTTTATGTAAAATGTACCGAAATAGTTACCCCTTTCATCACTAAGCACGATTCGTTTTAATTTGTTTTATTTGACGATCAAATCACTGTTACTGGGGAAAAATGAGTGTTTAAACATAACGATCATGTTTTGTTACAAATTGAATAAGTATCAGTAATTTTTCACTCACCTGAAATTGTGGGTCGCGGTAGCAAGACACAACTTTAATCGGGTGAAATTATATTATTTTAAAAAGTTTGTTTTAACCAAGCCTTTCAAATCTGGCTCATCGTTGTCCTGGCAAGCTCTGTTAGCGCTTGAATGAATGGAATGAAGTATAAGGATGTTACTGCAAGCTCCTTCTGATTGTCGCGCCTATTAGCTCGGGACACCGAGGAGTCAGGCGCTATCAGTTAATACATTGATTTTCATATAATTATGACTTGCATATTCATATTCCTATATGGTGTGCATCCTATAAATGTATTTCCTTGTTATCTACATGTAGGCTTTAGGATCTGGGCCCGTATTCTCGTACAAGTTACGATATATCGTAGGCTTCTGATTGGTCGAGATGGCCATCTCGACCAATCAGAAGCCTACGATATATCGTAACTTGTACGAGAATACGGGCCCAGGTGATTCTACCACAAAATAAGCCACAATGCGTTACTCCGTAGTCAATAAAATAATATCTAAATGAAGAGCATGTGATTGGCTGATTGCGCCACGTGATAGACTGTGTCGCAGCATGAGATAGTTAGCCTAGCTCCTGGCACCCCGAGCGAGGACCTAGAATCCATCTATAACGAAAGTCAAAATTGATTCGCAAAATACACATACTTCCCCATGAAGAGCAGCGCGCTAATCTCCGCGCTGGTCGTAAACAAACGCTGAGTACGACGCTTGGGTGCACAGAAGTTAAATGCCTTCGTTTCGTAGACAACTCTTGAGTATTTTTTGCGTAATAAGCAGATTGTGAAATGTTGCTTTTGCGTATGGATGGACATGTGACCCTAAATTGATCCGGCTTGCCCAGAATGCAATGGGTCACGGATGGGACTAGAAGATAGTAGAGACTATCTCCATGGTCGCAGGCAGAGTTGGAATGTTGTACTTGCTACAAATTTCAGGCAAATATGTGTCATTAAAACACACAACTACATTATTTCCTTTGTCCGATCACTACATTCTAAGCCGGGAATGGAGAGTTATTGTTGTTCAAGTGCACACCAATTATCATGGTAGGCCCATTGTATTAAAATCAATCAGGTGTGACAGAGCTGTCGATTATGAGGGATTCTCATTATGGTCGGATGTGTTTTAAGTCGGTTAAAACCCTCGGCGCTCTACATTCTTACCTGTGAAAAGGCCTTTGCCTTCGGCATCGACCCTTTTCACAGCTAAGAATGTAGAGCACCTCGGGCTTTATCCTATAAGGCCGGCCCTGATGGCTCATTCGTATCGGCTGGGGCTTGTAACCTGGAGGTACCAGGGTCGAATCCCGGTCAGGCCGGATATTTGTCATCGTGGTTGTGCATATACAGTGCTCCAAACTGTTCAAAGGCTTGGAGTGTACAGTGCTGCCTATGGTACTGTGCACTATAAAGAACCCAGGAAGTCATTCGAAATAAGAGTAGGGCATAGTCCCGGCTTCGGGCTTCCTTCTGTCGCGATATCGCCATGATTGTGCAGAAAGCGACGCAAAGCAATATATATATATATATATATGTATATATATATATATATATATATATATATATATATATATATATATATATATATATTATATATATCTTATACTAAAACACCAGACCAGTGACGCTTTAAGCACTAGGCGCGACTATAGTCGTTTTAAATCTGTTTGATTAGCAGGTTAAATCACAGGTATTGGGGAGAAAATTATGTAGATTTGCAAATGTTTGGTCCGAAATTAAACAATTACCAATTACCAATTACCAATTACCAATTTTCACCCACCTGAGTATTTATTATAGTTCGAGGCTTGACGCCAGTGTAAGAATTTCATGAAAAATGTGACGGTAACCTCATTCATAAGATAAATTCACCCACAAAGATAGGCGTTTGAATCCCATTATTCCAACGAGATGTAAATATGTCATTGTAAAATAAAATAAAAATAATTGATCAAACGTCATAGATAGACAGCACAGCAAAAGCTGTGTTTTGTATAATATGCTGTGGTCAGTGTACGCTGAGATCAACAATTTCACGAAAAGTGTGAGGGCGACCCTATTCAAATAATTAATTCACCAGCCCAAGTCTCGTATTCTACCCCTAATTCAAATAACAACTGAATGACAGCGGTGATTGGTCGATCTCGCCATGTGACAGGCTGAATCACTCTCGATTGGTCGGGGCAGGATACAATACTTAGACCAATTCACCTCTAAGCACTGGCGCTTAAATCCCCACGTGATGATTTCAAATTGAAAAAAACGTTGGTCTCCATGGTTTATGTAAACAAAATTCAGCGTTGTAAGGGTTAACCCTTTCAAGCCTGAATTTACCATTGTCATCTTCATCCACTACAAGCCGCGAATTGCTGTCGCAATTCTCGACTTATAGTGGATAAAGATGACTTAAAGTGAATGGGAGATGAAAAAAAGATATCGTTATTATTAACGCCGTTCCATGACAATTTTCGTTCTGAAACCCCCAGAAATTAAGTCATTCTTCCGAGATGCAGAATGCTGCTTTGATGCATCTTGAGAGTTTATCCCTTTCAAGACTGACTTTACATTATCATCTTCATCCACTACAAGCCGCGAATTGCTGTCGCAATTCTCGACTTGTAGTGGATGAAGATGATTTGATGTGGGGGAAAAAGTAAAGAAAATTGCCATGTATTGGTAAACCAGTTTCATGGAAATATTCATTCTAAAACCCTTAGTCATAGGAAAATTGTCAGGGATGTAAAATGATGCTTTAATGCATCGTGAGGACTTAAAGGGTTAAAGAGTTAAGTGCCTTAGCATGTAATGGGTCACCATATAAGGGATGGCAGGAGGTGAAGCTATGTTTATATTTAATACCACATTGCCGACAGAATGATAGAGTAGTGGGATAATTGCATTTCTTTACGCACACACATACTTGCGGTTGAGTTATGGCTGATGACCAATGGCGGATCCAGAGGGGTGCACAGCCGCCCCTCCCCCCCTCACCCCCCCCCCTCCCGTTCAGAATCCCAAAAACAAAACAAGGACCATATTTCGGCCGAATAGTGGTCTAGAATGCGTGACTTGAGGTCTTAGTTTTCACAATTTTTCAGAAGAGCATGCCCCCGGACCCCTCTAGAGCATATGAGTGGCAGCTGTGGTGTGTATAAATTCTTTCAAAAATCCCCCCCGTCTGTCAATTCCTGGATCCGCCACTGTTGACGGTGACCATCAGGCGAGTAGCGCTGGTCAAAGATTGGCCCAACGCTGGCTAACCATCTTTAACGTTGGCCCAGCATTGTCTGAACGCGGACAGACAGACATGCAGACACCTATGTTTATAGAGAGATATATGACGGGTTCTCTATGCTAAAAATGTCAACTGGATGTTATAATTGTGAGGATTTGCTTTATCCTTTCCATTTTATTTGAGATTTGCTTTATCATTTATATTTGATGTGCTGCTTCGGTTTATCATTTCCATTTTATGTGAGCTTTAGTTTTTCGATTTCGATTTTATGTGAGGTTTGGTTAATCATTTCCATTTTTTGTGAGCTTTAGTTTTTCGATTTCGATTTTATGTGAGGTTTGGTTTATGCTTTCCTTTTTATGTGAGCCTCGGTTCATCACTATTTTATGTGAGCTAAAATTTGAACTTTGGTTCATAATTTCTATTTAATGTGAACTTTGATTCATAATTTCTATTTAATGTGAGCTTTGGTTAATAATTTCTTTTTCATATCAGCTTTGGCTCATAATATCTTTTTAATGTGAGCTTTGGTTCATAATTTCTATTTAATTTGAACTTTGGTTCATAATTTCTATTTAATGTGAACTTTGATTCATAATTTCTATTTAATGTGAGCTTTGGTTCATAATTTCTTTTTCATATCAGCTTTGGCTCATAATATTTTTTTAATGTGAGCTTTGGTTCATAATTTCTATTTAATTTGAACTTTGGTTCATAATTTCTATTTAATGTGAACTTTGATTCATAATTTCTATTTAATGTGAGCTTTGGTTCATAATTTCTTTTTCATATCAGCTTTGATAATATAATATCTTTTTAATGTGAGCTTTGGTTCATAATTTCTATTTAATTTGAACTTTGGTTCATAATTTCTATTTAATGTGAGCTTTGATTCATAATTTCTATTTAATGTGAGCTTTGGTTCATAATTTCTTTTTCATATCAGCTTTGGCTCATAATATCTTTTTAATGTGAGCTTTGGTTCATAATTTCTATTTAATTTGAACTTTGGTTCATAATTTCTATTTAATGTGAACTTTGATTCATAATTTCTATTTAATGTGAGCTTTGGTTCATAATTTCTTTTTCATATCAGCTTTGGCTCATAATATCTTTTTAATGTGAGCTTTGGTTCATAATTTCTATTTAATTTGAACTTTGGTTCATAATTTCTATTTAATGTGAGCTTTGATTCATAATTTCTATTTAATGTGAGCTTTGGTCCCTAATTTCTTTTTAATGTGAGCTCTGGGTCATAATATCTATTTAATGTGAGCTTTGATTCATAATTTCTATTTAATGTGAACTTTGGCTCATAATTTCTATTTGATGTGAGCTTTGGTTAATCTTTTCTATTTTGTGTGAGCTTTCGTTTTCTGCATGAAATGAAAAACAAATATTCGCATTGCATTATGTTCTAGTTCATATTCCTTCAAACAAACAATATAATTTTAGCTTCTCTAGCTCCAAATAGCAGCTCCCAATAAAAGTGATTTTATTGTTTTAACTATCCAGGAATCGCCTAATGTATGCGGATGATGCGGCATTATGACGTTGACGTTATCATGCATTACTTGCACAGCAAACACTGCACATTGACCTAATGCTGGTTTAATGTAGGGCCAACGTCTGCGACGTTGGCCCTACATAAAGCCAACATTGGGTCAATGTGTAATGTTTTCTGGCATACTTTGAGAAGATCGATGTCATTGTTTCCCATGTGGCCACATTCCACCAACTACATACATCAAACAAAGACAATCAACACATTACTGGGATCAGGGCTCGTATTCTCGTACAAGTTACGATCATTCGTAGGCTTCTGATTGGTCGAGATGACCATTCTCGTACAAGTTACGATAATTCGTAGGCTTCTAATTGGTCGAGATGACCATTCTCGTACAAGTTACGATAAATCGCAGGCTTCTGATCGGTCGAGATGGCCATTCTCTTACAAGCTATATCATAGACTTATGATTGGTCGAGATGGACTTCGCGACCAATCAGAAGCCTACGATTTATCGTAACTTGTACGAGAATACGGCCCGGATTTACAGTGGATAACAATGTAAGGACCGTTAATGTGTTATAAATCAGCAGTAACAGGAAGTGTAAATACATGCACCCCCCCCTCCCCCCTTGATGTAACCAAAAAGCATGACACCGCCCCCCCCCCTCTGTGGGCCAGAAAAACACAATGCCCCCCTTCAACTTCTGAATTTGTGCCAGCTTCACTAATATTTTGCTGTTTGCTCCTAAAAACAGTGAAATCGAAAAAAATATGATGGATTAAAAATGGGATCAAACATATTTATAGCCACCCCACACCCTGGTACAATAAAGTATTTGTATTATTTTTATTCGTTAAATCTGTGTCTTTTCCGCTTGATAATTATTTCGATATTTTATATTCTTTATGACCACTATGGTATTTTGCATACACCGCGAACGGGGGGGGGGCGGGGGCAGCAGTGCATGCATACCCCGGGTGTTTGAATACATAGGGATGTAGTACATGTCAGGTGCGAATACTAACACCTAGATGCCTTATATACCAACAGCCGTTAAAGGTGATCTATCACCCCTTATATGGTATGAATAATTATGTCCTTATATAGGATGATTGGCTATCATGAGGGTCACATAATAGCCAATCACCCCATATATGGGGTGATTGGCTATCATGTGACTCTCTCAGAGGGTCACATGATAGCCAATCACCCCATAGAAGGAAACACTTGTGCCCCATCTTGTGGCAACTTTGATTTATTCATACTATATAAGGGGTGATATATCACCTTTAACGTCTTACTTCAATGAACGCACAGTTACTCTACTGCTGTTTGCCTTCACAGGTACAACAATTCTGTGAAACTCAATGACCTTGATTTCCTTTGTTTTCACCGAGCTGGCTAAAACATTGAAGTATGGGGGAGAGGGTCTTACATAACCTTGTTTTCACCGAGTGACGTCACTGCGTTTCACAGAATACCACACACAGCATTAGCCTTTGACCCTTTAACCGCCGATGCCAAATATATTCGGATTTTCATTTTTTATTAGCACATTAAGTACCACCTTTTAAACATGTTAAGGATAAAATGTGACATCAATCAGCAAGATTTGAAAACAGTTGAGCTCCATTTTGTCAAATGTGAATAATTTTCACTCACTTGATGTTGTGGATCGCGTCAGCGAGACACAACTTCAAGTGGGTGAAAATTCAAATTGAATAATTTAGCGGTTAAAGGGTTAACCCTTGGAGCGCCGAATTAATTTGTAAAAAACATCGCAACCAAAGGGTTATTTTCAACTTGAAATCATCATAAATATCTTCATTAGCTCTTTCCGATTCATTTGAATACCTATGTTATGGGTCTACGGGCAATAGAAATATTTTTATTAGTCGTCAGAATCTATAGATGTCAGATTCTGACGACTAAAGTCGGTCCCCGTTTATACAACGTCGGCCCAACGTCTTCTTCATTTACACAGCATTGTGTAAATGTTATACAAAGCGCTGAAATATTTTTGTATAAACCATGGAGATCAAAGGGTTTTTTCAATTTGAAATCATCATAAAATATCTTAGTCAGCTCATTTTGCCTTGCTTTAATACGTATGTTATGGGTGCCATTATAAATATTTTGAACAAAAATTGTCTATAGACGTCTATAGACGTCAGAATCTGAGCTCTATAGATGTCATATTCTGACATGTAAAGTCGGTGCCTGCGCTTGGAAAATAAGCAGTTACTGCTGTATTCCATGACACACAGCCGCCAAACTAGTTAGTTCACGCCACAACATAATTGTTTACTCTATTTACTCTAATTAGAAGTATTTTTACCTTTGTTAAAAGTATTTGAACTCCTGGAAATTAATTTATTAACTCCCTTATGGAGTAGTCGGAGGAAAACTCTCACCCAATGCTGTTTTATTGTTGGCCCACCGTCTAGGACGTCAAGCCAGCGCTGTGTAGTGGATATTATTGCGCACATTGCTGTGAGCATAATTAATCATGTCGCCACACAGAACTTGTTCACCCAGAATACAATGCCAGTTATCTCCACAATCATGTAATGTTTGTGACGCAATCAATCAATATATCTGATGTTAGAAATTCCATCAGGATGTTATTGTTATGACAGAAATAAATGAAATGAATGGTGTTTTAGTTGTGCACATATAGGCTAAACTGGGCCAGGAGAACATCATAAGGATGATGAGATTAATGAAGTGACACTGCCCTCCAGACACAGGACTCGCAGTTTGAGCCCTGGTGGTCTGAGGCCGAGCACGCTACCTCTTGGGCACAGAGGCTCCCTACAATATTGAATCTTTACAAGTGAGCGGTTAAGAAATATTTTGTTTCTTTGAAACTTGAAGGCTAGAGTGGGGTTCGAGCCCGCGATCTCCGACTATCCAAGCAGGCAGCTTTAACCACTGCACCAGGATTTCCGCCCTTGTTATGACAGAAATAAACCCCCTAATATCACGTTTGCTGTTATTCAGCGCTTTATTTACACCTGACTTGTTTTGATCTGCATCGTATAAGCCTACTCATTACATTCAGTGCTTTAGTAATTTGATCTACATCATATACTCATTGTCATTGCAATCTGGATGACAAATTGACATAAAGTGGAAGACAAATTGATTAAAATTTTATATTTGCATGGTTTATTTAGTTTTTAGATTCCTACAAAAATACTGTAAACGGTTCTAGAGGTGACTAGTACTATATGGATGGATCAGATCATTTGAGCCCTTACAACGGTGAAATAGTTTTGTATAAACCATGGAAACAAAAGGGGTTTTTCAATTTGAAATCATCATAAACGTCTTATTCAGCTCCTTCTGATTCATTTGAATACCTATGTTATGGATGTACGGACATTGTCAATTTTTTAATTCCTTCAGTGGAGAGATCGTTTTTAGACGTCAGATTCTGACGTTTACAGACGTCAGAATCTGACGTCTAAAGACGGTCCCCGCACTGTTAACCCTTTCAAGCCTGAGTTTACCATTGTCATCTTCATCCACTACAAGTCGAGAATTGCTGTCGCAATTCTCCACTTGTAGTGGATGAAGATGACTTGATGGGGGTGAAAAAGTAAAGAAAATTGCCATGTATTGGTAAAACTGTTTAATGGGAATTTTCATTCTAAAACCTTTGGTTGTAGCAAAATTAAGTATGTTTTCAGGGATGTAAAATGATGCTTTAATGCATCTCGAGGGCTTAAAGGTGTTAATTACACCAAGGAAAATAGCATCAGGAGGTTTCAAAACGTTAACTACGTCACAATAAGATCTATACTATCATTCATAGCGAGGAGTGAACTGGTAACACTATTCCCACCAAGTATGGTATTCTACCTCCAACCAATGGAAAAGTTGTTCAGCCAATCACATGACAAGATCAGCCAATCACCGCCGTCATTCAGTTGTTATTTAAAATTATGGAGTAGAATACTATACTTGGACTCATCATTCTCACGTCACCGCGAATGAAAACTACCCAATTGTATGAAATATCAAGTGTAATATATCACGATGTCAGCATAGACCTACCTTATCGTCGCTATAAGGACAACATGGCCTAAACATTTTTTTGAAATTTTGAGCTAACACAAAAAAGCAATATCATCTTTGATACATTTATTTTATATTTAATTTTTTTTATCAGAGTCACACATACAGTACGTAGATCACCATCATTTGTCACTTCTGAGTTTCGAGACAACTGTAAAAAATGTAGAAAAAAAATGCTGGTAAAAATGCTATGCCTAACTCAATATTTCCAATATAGTTCCATATTTTCTTCAGTGAGACATTATTATGATGTGTTGTGTCATTTTATGTGAAAATATGGGGATTTATATCGAGGTTATGGTCGGTGATGAAAATTTATTGATTTAACCTAAGAAAAACATATGGATGAGAAGAAATACAATGATCAAGAATGCATAATGGAATTAATTTGTTAGGGTTTTTTTCTCCATTCAGATGAATATCTGATGATAATACATTCTGTCAGATATGAAGAGAGACGTCTCTTTAACCCGTAAAGCCCTGAAATATTATATCAACCAAAATAACCAAGGTTTTTTATAATTTAAAATAATCAGAAATGTCTTATTTAGCTCTTTCTGCTTCATTTGAATACCCATATCATGGGTCTACGACAATTATAAATTGTTTAATTCTTTCAGTGTGGGGATCGACTTTAGACGTCATAATCTGATGGAATACGGCGTTAGCTCATCGGTGTCGGCTCGATCACTGAAGTTAAGCAACGCCGGGCCCGGACCATAATTGGATGGGTGATCGTCTGGGGCTACCAGGTGCTGTATACACTAGGACATGCGTGAAGCGATGATGTGTCGTGGGGCTTAGAGAACCACGTAAATCAGATGGCTCGTCTGACTGAGCTAGAGTTGAACGTAAAATAACCTCAATAAAAGTAGGCGCAATTTCCATCCGGCAAGACCCCAGAAAATCCAAAATGGGGCGCGATAGCGTCCGTGGCGCGATAGTACAATTTAGTGCGTACTGCCACGTAACATACAGACAGATCTGACGTCTATCGACATCAGATTCTGACGTCTAAACTCGCTCCCCGCCCTGAAAGGGTAAACGCTGAGGGACACATCTCCCTCACGCCTAATTCTCTCAGCACAATAACTATAAAATTATTACGGCAATATCAGGAAATTGATTACACAAGCGAGTCTTCTCAATATAAAAAAAAGATAACAAATAAAGCGCCTAATTGAAATGATATTTTGCCCACGTGTGTGACTGATCCGGGGGAACACACAGTCTAGTTCTGGTGAAATATGAGGTGCGCAATGGTTTAACCCTTTAACCGCCAAATTATTCAATCTGAATTTTCACCCACTTGAAGTTGTGTCTCGCTGACGCGATCCACAACTTCAAGTGAGTGAAAATTATTCAGATTTGATAAAATGGAGGTCAACTGTATTCAAATATTGCTTATTAATGTCACATTTTATCTTTAACATGTTTAAAAGGTGGTACTTAATGTGCTAATAAAAAAGGAAACCCGAATATATGCGGCACCGGCGGTTAAAGGGTTAACCCTTTAGTGGTTAAGGTGCATCTTAACCCTTTAGTTGTTAAGGTAAATATTTACCATTTCATCAAACCTCATTCATGCATTATTCGGTCTCTGTTTTTTCTTGTGTGAAAAACGTATATGTATATATCATATGTATATATCATATCGAAATTCATCTAATCTTTTTATTTCAAAAAATCACCATTTTGCACTTGATTTTTACACTTGCTTATTCATGTACATGTAGTTAACCATTACAGTGCTGGGGGGGGGGGACTTTATACGTCAGAACCTGCCGTCTTATGACGTATAAGTAGACGTCAGATTCTGACGTATAAAGTCGATCCCCGCGCTAAAATATTTAAAACATTTATAATGGCCGTAGATCCATAGCACAGGTATTCAAATGAAGCAGAAAGAACGAAATAAGACATTTCTGATGATTTCAAATTGAGTAAAACCCTTTGGTCTCCAATGTTTATATAAAAATATTTCAGCCTTGTAAGATTTAACATGTATATATTTCTGCGGTACGTGACGTGTATGAATTCCACGGTTATTATGACGGTGAAATGAGTGGTGTTGATGAATATCAGGACAACGAATAACCACACTCGTTTATTGAATAAATTTGCTACAAAGCTAATTGAGCCCATAGTTTGAAATCTAATTACGTCCGTAGTTTTAAATCACCATCATTCATCTTGCAATGGAAGATTTTGACTGACTGGCTGACTGACTGAGACTGACTGACTGACTGAGACTGACTGACTGACTGACTGACTGACTGACTGACTGACTGACTGACTGACTGACTGACTGACTGACTGACTGACTGACTGACTGACTGACTGACTGACTGACTGACTGACTGACTGACTGACTGACTGACTGACTGACTGACCGATTCGCTAAGGAAGTTTGATTGCTTAATTGATTGAGCATGCAAGACAGCGAGCAAACACGAGCGAGCGAGCAAGTAAGCAAGCAAGCAAGCATGCGAGCAAGCAAGAAACTTATTCATAGAGTATTATATTGGACAAAAAAATTAAATTGATGAAACACGAATTGATGAGAAATATCACCCAACGTGAATCTCCTTCTTTCACCCAATGTATGCTGACACCTCGCGATAACCCTTCGAGTACCACTACACGTTTATCCTGTGTTGCCAGCGTCAAACAAATTACATCACAGCTGGATCATGACTTTAACGTTTAAAATCGTTTTGGAAAAAATCAATCGTCATCACAGAAGCAGAGTTTACGAGTCGTGTTTACTGATGAGGTCTGCCGGTATACGCACAGAAGCGCAATCTGGTATACGCACAGATCCTTAACGTCTGGTATACGCATAGAACGTTTGATATACGCACATAAGCACAGAAGCGTACAGTCTGGTATACACACAGAAGCGTACAGTCTGGTATACGCACAGAAGCGTACAGTCTGGTATACGCACAGAAGCGTACAGTCTGGCATATGCACAGAACTGTACAGTCTGGCATTTGCACAGAAACGTACAGTCTGATATACGCACAGAAGCGTGCAGTGTGGTATACGCACAGAAGCGTACAGTCTGGTATACACACAGAAGCGTACAGTCTGGTAGACGTACAGAAGCGTACAGTCTGGCATATGCAGAGAAGCGTACAATCTGGCATTTGCACAGAGGCGTACAGTCTGGCATACACACAGAAGCGTACAGTCTGATATACGCACAGAAGCGTATAGTCTGGTATACGCACAGAAGTCTACCGTCCGGTATACGCACAGAAGCGTACAGTCTGGTATACGCACATAAGCGTACAGTCTGGTATACGCACAGAAGCGTACAGTCTGGTATACGCACAAAAGTGAACAGTCTGGTATACGCACAGAAGCGTAGAGTCTGGAATACGCACATAAGCGTACAGTCTGGTATACGCACATAAGCGTACAGTCTGGTATACGCACAGAAGCGTACAGTCTGGTATACGCACAAAAGTGAACAGTCTGGTATACGCACAGAAGCGTAGAGTCTGGTATACGCACATAAGTCTACAGTCCGGTATACGCACAGAAGTCTACAGTCCGGTATACGCACAGAAGCGTACAGTCTGGTATACGCACAGAAGCGTACAGTCTGGCATATGCAGAGAAGCGTACAATCTGGCATTTGCACAGAAGCGTACAGTCTGGCATACACACAGAAGCGTACAGTCTGATATACGCACAGAAGCGTAGAGTCTGGTATACGCACATAAGTCTACAGTCCGGTATACGCACAGAAGTCTACAGTCCGGTATACGCACAGAAGCGTACAGTCTGGTATACGCACAGAAACGTACAGTCTGGCATATGCAGAGAAGCGTACAATCTGGCATATGCACAGAAGCGTACAGTCTGGTATACGCACAGAAGCGTACAGTCTGGTATACACATGGAAGCGTACAGTGTGGTATACACACAGAAGCGTACAGTAAGGTATACGCACACATAAGCGTACAGTCTGGTATACACACAGAAGCGTACAGTCTGGTATACACACAGAAGCGCACAGTCTGGTATACGCACAGAAGCGTCCAGTCTGGTATACGCACAGACGTGTACAGTCTGGTATACGCACAGAAGCGCACAGTCTGGTATACGCACAGAAGCGTCCAGTCTGGTATACGCACAGACGTGTACAGTCTGGTATACGCACAGAAGTCTACAGTCCGGTATACGCACAGAAGTCTACAGTCCGGTATACGCACAGAAGCGTACAGTCTGGTATACGCACAGAAGCGTACAATCTGGCATATGCACAGAAGCGTACAGTCTGGTATACACACAGAAGCGTACAGTCTGGTATACGCACAGAAGCGTACAATCTGGCATATGCACAGAAGCGTACAGTCTGGTATACGCACAGAAGGGAGCGTCATTTTTAGATAATTCAGACAATTAATCATTGACGGTTAACGATACCGGAAATGGACGATGAAGCGATTATAGACAATTTTCTTGCGTAATTAAGCACTGAATTAATGAACAATGTATAATTATGATTTATTCATAAGTAGATGAGAAATTCTATTGTATGACAATAATGCAGCTGGCGTCTGGATTACTTATGTTCGACAACATATCGTCCCCTTTGAGATGAAAGGGTGCATCGGCCACTTTAGAAAGTGGCCAATGCACCCTTTCATATCCAAGGGTGGTAATATGCCACTGAAAATTATAAAGTATTAGATCCTTGGTAAATCAAGTCATTCAATTGAGGAGTCATAATTCAGTCAGTCAGTCATAAATAGAAATTCGTGATTTGAAGCTGGAAATTACGTTAGAAATTCCAGCTTGCTTCCATTGCTTGCAAAAATGATTCCAGAATAAACATTATGCTCTCAGAAAAACGTACACCAGAGCATTGCTTGTCAAAATGCATATTATGCTGTGCAATATATTTGTCGGCATCAGACAAGGGGATTCGGCTGGACTGTGTTTACTGTGTCACTCACTGATAGTATAAATATTTAGCACCCTATTATTTAACTTTTTCAGTGCGGCGATCGACTTCAGACGTCAGAATCTGACGTCTTTATGCGTTAGATTCTGACGTCTAAAGTCGATCACCACACTGACAGAATTAAACATTTATAATGGCAGAACACCCATACCACTATATATTCAAATGAAGCAGACAGAGCTGACTAAGACATTTATGATGATTTCAAATAGAAAAATCCCTTTCGTCTCCATGGCTTATACAAAAATATTTCAACAGTGTTAAAGTTCATTCCAATCAAATTCAATTCAAGAGGTATTTATTGTGACAAGAATATAAGATGGCTACACCATACAATGACAAGGAAACATCATACACATAAAATAACTAATTATTGCAGCATTGCAGCATATCACGTGACAAAGTGGACAAAACGCCCTTTGGCGGATGCCAGGAGCTGATGTGAGACAAACAGTTTATCTCCGGCAATATTAGTCGAACCTAATTTTAGCTGGCTGATCCAGTGTTGTGTGATATATTTAAAATACCGGGGAAATGAAATGAAATGAAGTGGGTGATAGGCCATGGTTGTGCACATGTAGGCTAAACTGGGTCAGGAGAACCATATACCGTGGAATAGGAGTCTTTACAAAAATATCACTTTAACCTTTTCAGCGCGGGGATCGCCTTTAGTCGTCAGAATCTGACGTCTGTAGACGTCAGATTATAACGACTAAAGGCGATACCCGCACTGCAAAAATAAAAAATATTTCCAAATACCATAGACACATAACATAGGTATTCAAATGAAGCAGAAAGATCTAAAGAAGACATTTATGATGATTTTAAATTGAATAAAACCTTTTGATTTCCATGTTTCATGTCAAAATAATTCAGCCCTTAAAGGGTTATGAATATCGGACACTATGTGTGTCTTCGTTCTGCTTAACTTCAAAAGTGAGACAATAAATGATTTTATTTAGAGTAGTTTTAATTAGTCCCCTTGTGTGCACATATAGGATAAACTGGACCAAGAGGACCTCCTGAGGATGCTGGAATAAATCAGATGACATTGTATGGGTATATGACAGTAAACACGAGGCGTTGAACCACTGTTGTTTCAATGTCTGCGACGCTGGCCCAACATTAAGCCAACAGATAGTCAGAGTGTAGTAGGCCTACATTAGTGCATCAACCCGTACAGTGCTAAAATTTGTATAAACCGTAGAGACCAGAAGTTTTTTTTTCAATTTAGAATTATCATAAATGTTTTAGTTCATTTTCGCTTCATTTTAATACCTATGTTATGACTCTACGGCCATTATAAATTTTCTAACCCTTCCAGCGCGGGGATCGACTTTAGACGTCAGAATCTGACGTCTATTTGCCGGATTCTGACGCATAATGACGATGCCCGCACTGAAAATGCTAAACCTACAATTTGCAACTACAGTTGAACTTTCAGTTGGAAAAGAACCAAAGTTAAAACCAAAAAAATATATCTTTATTTTGGAAGACAGCTATTTTGTTTTTCCTAATTTTGAGACTGATCCCTTTTGAAGGAAGTGCACATTTTTTTGAGATATCGACTCGACTATGTTTTCTGTCCTGTAAACACGACACATTGACTCAATGTTGATTTAATGCTGGACCGCCGTCTGTGACATTGGGCCAGCATTAAATCAAGGTTGGATAACCGTTTCCTTCCTGCTGGGTAAGTGCCACGTCAGAGTGAAAATTAATCTCAAATATTTGTTTAGGCCCTATAGAAACCATGGAGATAAAAAATTTTCAATTTGAAATTATCATAAATGTTTAGTTAATTTCCACCCACTTGAAGTTGTGTCTCGCTAGCGCAAGCCACAACTTCAAGTGGGTGAAAATGTTCTTTCTGCTTCATTTGAATATCTATGTTATGGGTCTACAGCCATTACAAAAATAATTATTATTTCAGTGCGTGGAATAACTTGCGGGGGATAATAGACGTCAGATAATAGACATTTCAGATTCTGACGTCTAAAGTGGGTTCCCGCGCTGAAAGGGTTAAGCATGAGTGACTGGGTGCGCTGGCCCAGCATTAAACCAACACTGGGTCAACGCTAGACATCGAGCCAATGTCTATCTGGCCACAGTCTACAATAATGGCCCAGAATGAATGAATGAATGAATGAAATCTTATATAGCGCAGAATCAAACCATATTGTGTTTTCTGGTCCATGTGTGTTTGTTTATCTCTGGTTGAGTGAGTATTAAGTATAAGTGACTGAGTGTGGTGGTGTTAATGGCTGAGTGACTGGGTGTGGCAGTGTTAATGGCTGAGTGACTGGGTGTGGCAGTGTTAATGGCTGCGTCATCACACTGTCATATAGAATAACAGCATCATCCGGGGGGGGGGAGGTGTCAGCAGCAGGGAGCAGGGAGGCGGGCGGAGGGGGATGCGCATCATCCGGACAGCTCCTGATACGTCCACACTGTCAATGAACGTGCGCTGCAGCCAATCAGCACTCAGGAGTGGGAGAGCTGACCAATCAGCGCGCAGTTTAGAGCACCCCATGCTGCAGTGCAAAGTCAAAAGGCAATAGCGGCTTAGTTTACAAGTTATGAGTTACTGCCCTTTGTCTTTGTACTGCAGCATTGTATATAAGGTGTTGTCCATCAGGAAGCATTCAGTAACAGACACCAGAAGACAACGCCTGCAGTACAGCCATAGACGAGAAGACCACAGAAGACACCAGCAGGCGGGAGTGCAATAGGCCTGCAATAAAGGTCAAAAAGCTATCAGGACTAACATACTGTGAGCAGCAACACACTGTGATACTCTACTCAGTGGGGTAACAACAGATCAACAGGGTAACTACCCCACATACGACACCCCTTACACGGGGTCATAAGGTCAACGCGTGCCTATACACCCAGACAAGTCACACTCAGCACCATGGCGACTCATACTAAGTGTCTGGGGGCGAGTATTCTGCCCCAGAGGTCACTCACTGCCTGCCTCCTCATCTGCCTCGTTGTCATGTCAACCCTCAGTCAGGAGGTTCAAGGCTTTTCCTGCAGGTTTGGGTGTGAGAACGGAGGTGTTCTGATGATGCCTAAAAACATATTTGGTTTTTGTCACTGTAAGTGCGCGGGTGGGTTCACAGGCCCACTATGTGAGATGAGCGTCGGTAAACGTGACGGCCACACGCTAGGCCTGAGCCGACTGAGCAAAGACTTGACCCTAGGTCAGATAGGAGTCAAACGGGGTGAATCTCTGGGTGACGAGGCGTGGGAGGAGCCAGCTGATAACGTGTTTTGGGGTAAGATGTTGGCTAGAGCCAGACTAGCCCAGGCTGCCGCCAGACTCCGGGATGATGACGATCAGTGAAGGTGAGTCGACCCTTATGACGCTGAATTATAATGTAAACTATCGAGAACAAAGACTTTTTTCAATTTGAAATCAGCATAAATGTCTTATTTAGCTCTTTCCGCTTCATTTGAATACCTGTGTTGTGGGTCTACTGTCATTATTATTATTTTACAGTGCAGGGATTGACTTTAAACGGCAGAATCTGACGTCTTTGGACGTCATATTCTGACGTCATATTCTGACGTATAAAGTCGATCCCTGTATGGGTTAACTACACTGTTATTGAGAATGGATTGAGTGTTTCAACAATACATTTGCAAATATTTGGTTTAAAATAAACAAATATGAGTAATTTTCACCTATACTTGAAGTTGTGGGTCGCGGCAGCAAGATACAATTTCAAGTGAGTGAACATTTTAATAAGATTAATTTTATAGGGTTAATGAATATTATGGATACCAAAGGGTTATTCATGCTCAAAAAATTCACAAAAAAGTCACAAATGGTGCAAAACAGGTTTCAAGTAAATATCTCACTGAAATTGATCAAACATTTTGTCGTGGATACATATTTACTAAAATAACTCGGATTGGAAGATGTTAGATTTTCAAAAACATAATTTTTCTTCGTCATTTAAAATAGGAAATTGTGTGCGTTTACATAAAAAAAAATGAAAAATTACGTTATTTTACATCCCTGAAAGTGATAAATGATAAATCAGGTTAACTTAGCTCCCTCGTGGCATGTATTTTTAACCCTTAAAACGCTGAAATATTTGTGTATAAATTATAAAGACCAAACGGGTTTTTCTCAATTTGAAATCATCATTAATGTCTTAGTTCGCTCTTCCCGCTTCCTTTCAATACATATGTTATGGCTCTACCGCCATTTTAAACTTTTAATTCTTTCAGTGCGGGGACCGTTTTCAGACGTCAGGATTTGTCTGTCTATCTGTCTGATATCAGTCCATATCACACTGTGTATTTTACTACGACGCTGGTTCAGCATTGACCCTGCATTGTGTCAATGTATTGTATGTAGAGGGGTGGGGGAGGGGTGGGGGTGGGGGTGCCAGTACATGATTTGACTTGACAAACAACACGTTGATCGTGTGGGAAAATACAAACGGTGCGGATTGTCGTGCAGAGTGAAAAAACAAAACGCCCACACACAATTCTTCCAGCGCTCACTGCATTGTATTCAGGTATTGCTCCACACCCCCCCCCCCCAAATAAACAATAGATACCGTCTTAACTTTTGGCTCCCAGTGTTCAAGTAAGCAAAGGCTAGGGCCTGTAGATATTTCACCAAAATTCGAATCAATTATAAAAATAGTACTCTAAGTTGTGGTAGATGCAATCATAGCATTTAATTCGGGAGATATCGATGTTTAACAAATACAAATATTTTTTATCATTTTAATCTGGCGATAGCGTTGAAAAATAATTGAGTCGAACAATTATTGCTTGCAACACAAATGTAAAAATAGTTATTACGTTAAATTACAGGTTCACTCACACATAGTCAACCCGTTTCCCGCTAAATCATCGCATTTAAACTTTATCCGACTGAAGTTGTGTCTCGCTACCTTGATCAACAACTTCAAGTGAATAAATGAATGAATGAATGAAATCTTATATAGCGCATGTATCCAGCCGAAGGCTGTTCAGAGCGCTGAACATCAAGAGTAACTTAGCAAGGCCTGTTATTATTCAAATTCCAACTCAGTCTCCTGGGAGATATACAGCTGAGCTGCCATTGAGGTGCATCAAGCTATTTTGCCAAGTACTCACACATTGTGGATTTTCTGGGGTCTTGCCGGATGGAAACTGCGCCTACGTCCATTGAGGTTCTTTTACGCCCAACTCTAGGTCAGTCAGACGAGCCATCTGATTTACGTGGTTCTCTGAGCCCCACAAGTGTATACAGCACCTGGCAGTCCCAGGTGGTCACCCATCCAATTATGAACCGGGCGCGACGTTGCTTAACTTCAGTGATAGAGCCAATCACGATGAGCGAACGCCGTATACTGTAGTGGATAAAATAACTCATATATGTTTACTTTGAGACGAAACATTTGCAGATATTGATGTTTAAACACACTGGGTACCGTCTCGCGGCCGCAGTGAATCGGTAGCACTCGGAGTGTGTGTGTACCGTCTCGCGGTTTAAACACACATTTCATCCCCACTAGCAGTTGTGTCTCGCTACCGCGACTCACAACTTCAAGTGGGTGAAAATTAAAATCATTTAACCCTTTAACCGCCGGTGACGCATATATTTGATTTTTCATTTTTTATCAGCACCTAAAGTACCACCTTTTAAACATGTTAAAGATAAAATGTGACATCAATCAGCAATCAAACAGTTGACCTCCATTTTGTCAAGTCTGAATAATTTTCACTCACTTGAAGTTGTGGATCGCGTCAGCGAGACACAACTTCAAGTGAGTGAAACATCAGATTAAACAATTTGGCGGTCAAAGGGTTAATTGATGACATTAGAAGTTAACACCTGTAGCTATTTCTGTAGCAATTATTTGACTTAATCACAGAAGCGTTAATAACAAATATAGTCGGTTTTAATCTGTTTTGGGCGGGGGCCCTAGGGTAGTGGTTAGCACCGCTGCCTTTCACGCCAGAGTCCGGGGTTCGGTTCCCGGTCTCGGCGGTTTGAAAGAAGCAAAAAATGTTTCTTCCCCATCCACGTGTGAAAGTCAGTATTGTGGGGAGCCTCCGTGACCGAGAGGTAGCGTGCTCGGCCTCAGACCGCCCAGTTTAGCCTATATGTGCACAAAGGTGGCCTAAAGCCCGATTCATTTCATTTCATTTTGTAAAGTCGGAAATCGCGGGTTCGTCCCCTGCTCTGGCATTCAAATGTTTCTTCTTCGCTCACAATTTAATATTGTGGAGAGCCTCTGTGACCGAGAGGTAGCGTGCTCGGCCTCAGACCGCCAGGGCTCGAGTTTCGAATCCTTTGTCCAGAGGGCAGTGTCATCTCATTCATATGTCATAATTTGGCGGTCAAAGGGTTAATTGATGACATTAGAAGTTAACCCCTGTAGCTATTTCTGTAGCAATTTATTTGACTTAATCACAGAAGCGTTAATAACAAATACAGTCGGTTTTAAGCTGTTTTATTAAGAAGTTAAATCACAGAAATTGGGGATGAAACAACAATTTGAATCAAAACATATTCCAATCTAACCATTTTATTGAATCTTTTTAATCAAGAAAATTTGGGCCCAAATTTTCTTGATTAAAGATTCAATAAAATGGTTAGAAAACTACTTTAGTCTCAGCGATTAAAGGGTTAATAAATTGAATTATTCAAATAGTCTGTGTTTTGTGCTCAGCTAATCTATCGACGATTATAGTCGTGCTTTGGACTTAAAGCGTGACGTCTAATAACGTTATTTACGTCATGTGGTGTCATGTGGTGGTAACGTGCTAATGACGGCCGTCATTTAGTTGACAATAGACACGGTGACAATATAAAGTAAATCATGTTTTATTCATAGTATCTGTAAGTACCAGTAAAAAGAAAGACAGGCGGGCGTAATGACATTAATATATAGTGTTATTATCAACACAGCTTGGTAAATATATCTGCACAGTTTTTTTTCAATTCTAGCATTAATTTGCAAACTCTAATGGTTGAAGAGTTAGTCTCATTCTTTTGTTTTCTACATGGTGATATTGTTAACAAAACAAATGTTTTACACAAAAAGTAGAGAACGAGGGACTTCCATTAAGACGAAGGGCGATTCATATATTGTTTTTTTTTAATCGAGAAATCCTAAAAACAAAATGAAATCATAACAAAATGAAACTCGTCCGGTGATAATCGGGCCACAATACGAGACATTGAATTAATGTGGGTATAACCCTTAAAGCGCTGAATTTTTTTATGAAAATCATGGAAACCAAAGAGTTTTTTCAATTTGAAATCATCATAAATGTCTTTGTTAGCTCTTTCCGATTCGTTTGAATACCTGTGTCATAGGTCTACGGCCATTATAAATATTTTTACTCTTGCAGTGCGGGGATTGACTTTAGTCGTCAGATTCTGACGACTAAAGTCGAACCCCGCACTGTAAGGGTAAACGTTAGCCCAACACCAGCAGCGCTAGCCCAACATCAAACCAGCATTGCTTCAATGTATTGTTCTCACTAACTCCTACTTTTGTTTACCACAAGAAAACATTTAAACGTCCGAGAAGCTTTTTCTATGTTTTGCTGAGAACGGAACTATCAGATTTTGTCGTAATAGGCCTATACTACTATAATTATGTCAGCCATATACTTTACTTTACCATGTACTGGATACATATCTCCTCCAAATTTTGTCAACAAATTGTTCATTTCTGCCACATTTTCGACAAATATTTCTTGACCTTTCTGTGGACAGTGACCATGTTATGACGGCGGTGGTTATGACGGCGTGGTTGACGTTATCTTTTATTCTCTGTTTCTCCAGCATGTTGTTGCGTCCATTCTCCTGAAGCCGTCAGCGTGGGACATAACACAGTACTATAGATAGAACGAGCGTATAACTTAAGGACACGCGTCCAGATAAAGAAAACGATCTGAGCGAAGAATAATCCGAATAAATAGGGTTTTAGTGTTTTACAGTGGCATAGAGAAGAAAAAAAAGGTTATCAATGAATGGTAGATGCAGCTGCAGTGGTGCGATTATAACATATGTAAATGGTGTTCATTTGAGTGTGATATGGACAAATGTATCCAATGAATAATGTGTGAGCCTTCAGGCGAACACCTTGTTCATTAGACCCTTTATTTTGCCATATCGCACAAAAAAAACGAAAAAAATTGTATTTTTTCAGTCAATCAAGTCATACATGACATAACCGCCAGTTCAAACTACAGCTAGATGTAATATGGGCTGATACCGATATACGTCAAATAGTGAAAAGCACTGCACAGAGTTCGATATGGACTGATACCGATATACGTCTCATAGTGAAACCACAGCACAGAGCGTGATATGGGCTGATACCGATATACGTCTCATAGTGAAATCCACAGCACAAGGTGTGATATGGGCTTAGACCGATATAGGCCTACGTCTCATATTGAAAAACCACGGCACACAGTGTGATAAGGGCTGTTACCGATATACGTCGGACAGTGAAAACCACGGTACAGAGTGTTATATGGACTGATACCGTCTCATACCAATAGAATATACGTCTCATAGTGGAAACCACTGCACAAAATGTGAGAATATATGATACATTATTTCATATGGCATGTCAAATATGTGATATGAAAAATATATAACTCGCCAAAGGTAGAAGATGTGGGCCTTTAGGTCCCTATCTTTACGGGTAAACCAGTGTGATATGGTCTGATATAAAGCTATGTCTGACACTGAAAACTACAACATAGAGTGTGATATGGACTTATACCGATATGGACTTATACCGACACTCATACTGATATATCAGAAAAGTGTGAATAACATTATGCCCAACCTATTATATTTAGAAATGTAAACAAAAGATATGTAATATACAATAATTTACATAATACAATATCCATAACTGCTTCTATCTGTGTAGATATAAATGCATAAAATGAACAAATAACTTAAACAACATATGTAATAATAAAAGCACGTACCTACGTCATAACTATAAAATGTCTACGCCATAGCTATTCCGTGCCCACATCAAAGCTATAGCGTGCCTACGTCATAACACTGGCCTACGATGATATCTCAAGTATCTAGATATTACATAAATAACAACAACTCTGATTGGAGTGTCCTAAATAATAAAGGCCTAAAATGAGCACATAATTCACGTAATGATGGGAGAAATAATACCACCCTGTACCGTCTTATATTTATATATAAGACCTGCGTGTTATAATTTATATATAATACGCCCACGCCACAGCCTGCTTATAACGTGCATGCACCTACATAATATTACTCATATAGGCCTACGTCATAATTACAACGTGCCACGACATAATACTATATTCCCACGTGTATGACGACATACGCATGTACCTACATCTAGCGTGAGCACGACATTGTAATGCTCGTATACGTCATAATCACGACATGTGGCAGGCACGACATAATACATTGAATATATTCCTACGTATACATGATTCCATACGTGTGTACACGTCATAATAACGGCGTGTAGACGTCATAATGCTTTCAGTGGGCAGCACTATCAGTCAGCGTGCTGGTGCGACCACAAAATAACCTCTATTTTGCGACTGCGACGCATCCCTTTGGTCATTAAGGTCTCACATAACTAATTATAGTACCATAGACTTTCATCTATTATCTCCCACACGCTAAAGGCAATATGTCTATAAGGGAACACTCAAATCCACTACACATTCAAATTTATAGATTGTGAAATATATTTAAAATGGGTGTTTACCGTTTTCATTTTTTTCGCTACAGCCAAAATCAGTGATTTCCTTCAAAGGGTTGGAAAATGTTATTGTCGGTGACTTTCGTGGTTTAGAGAGAGGTTGTGATTTGGTCCCTCTTATTAATACACCACTTAGTATTTTTTTTCTGTTTTCGGTGAATCACAAGCACAAAATCAACCATTGTCAGGAAAAAAACACGTAATAACTTTTCAGGACCTATTCTTACCTTCCTGACCACATTAACTAGCGCAATCTGGCTAAAATAAAATCGAAATAGTTCAGAGCTGTTACTGAAAATATAATTATTTAGATGAGGCTTTAACACTGATGCTGAATAATTATGTTTCAACCATGGAAACCAAAGTTTTTTTTATTTTGAAATCATCATAAATGTCTTAGTTAGCTCTTTCTGATTCATTTGAAGATGGGTCTGCTGCCATTATAAATATTCAATTCTTTCATCACGGGAACAGTTTTTATACGGCAGAATCTGACGTCTATTCTATTATTTCAGCGCGGGGATCGACTTTAGTCGTCAGAATCTGACGTGTACATACGTCAGATTCTGACGTATAAAGTCGGTCCACGCGCTAAAAGGGTTAAATACAGCTGAATATACAGTCTTCATAATCAGGCAAATTCACCAATAAGTAAAGAAACACCGATTTGAAGTTGTGGAATTGCGACCTAACTTCAAATGGTTGAAAATCGGTTTATTTTGAAATGCAATGCCCAATATTACTATATGCAGTCCAATATTCTTAAAACTAGCAATATAGAACATCCAAATTTATTTCAATTCACTTGTTTTAGTAGCGCTCTCCAACATTGCATAGTATTGTTTTTCACTCTCTGTGCGCTGTTTTTCACTATGAGACTTATAACGATCGGTACCAGCCCATATCACACTTTAGCTGTATATTGAAGTGCAATTTATGGGAGTTATGTCATGTGTGACTTGATCGTGTGAGAAAATACAACGCTGTTCATTATTCCTGTGATATGGGAAAATGCAGTAGGCCTAAATGTTAAATGAATAAATTGCTCGCCTAAAGGCTCACAACTTAGTAATTGAACGAGTGCTGTATTTTCCCATATCGTACTTAACTGAGAACCGCTTGCATATCAACATGTTGATATATTATTTATGTTGTTGGTTGTCGCTTGAGCTGTTACTTGAAACCTAAAATTACTGGGTTCGAATCCCGGTCATGCTGCTGTTTGTCATTTGTCATATAGTTCTAATTTTCTAATTTCTAATAATTTAGTCTACAGCGTTCCAAAGTAATTACAGTGCTGCTCATGGTACTGTACGCTATAAAGAGTATAATGGCATAATCGCGACTTTTTTCTGTCACGATATTGCCACAATCTAAAGACGTAAAACAATATTATCTCACTTACTGATATTTTTTTATTTATGTGTTTCAGAAAACAGAAGGCGTTCCGGGTTTGCCATGTACCCCTTGCCATGCACGACTCCAAGCTCAGCCCAAAAACATCAAGGTCAAGGCCGCTCAATGTAGATGTCAACATGGAAATATTCTACAAACTTGAAAAGCTGTTGCTGAGTTACATTACCTAATCTTGATGGAACCATGACGAGTTAATTCAATATTTAAGCGCTTTTTTTAATCAGTTGTACGACGAAATCACTGTTATTGTGAATGAAATGAGCTTTTAAACGTCAATATTTGCAAATATTTGGGCTCAAGTTTGACAAAATTATTATGAGCAATTTTCAGCCACTTGAAGTTGTGGGTCGCGGTAGCGAGACACAACTTCAAGTGGCTGAAACTTTAAATTAGTGCTTTGAATGTTAATATTCGTCGTTTAGTGGGAGATGTGTCTTAAAATATATTAAAAAAAACTGGCCACCATATATAGACGGGATTATGAACTTGAATGATTCGAATGACGTAATGGAAGCGATGATTCGAACGACGTAATGGATGCGGCTGGGAGAAGCTATACGGATATAGACAGGGAATTCAATATTTGAAGTTGGACAGTACTATCTTCTTTGTGAACCATGAACTCCAAAGGATTTTCCAATACCTCTAAAGATGTAGCGAGAGACATATTTGAGCAACAGCGTTCTTGTGCATTTGAACTCTACTCTACGCAGGAGGACATTAACTTTTTCACGGGGATCGACTTTAGACGTGACGTCTGTAGATGTCAGATTCTGACGTCTAAAGTCGATCCCCGCACTAAAAGAAGCGAGATATTTTATATGGTCGTAGAGTCTACGACGTAGACCCATACCATATTCAAATGTCAAGGTATTCAAATGAAGCAGAAAGAGCTAACTACGACATTTATGATGAATTCAAATTAAAAACACCTTGGTGTCCATGGTTTATATACAAATATTTCAGCGCTTTAAGGGTTTGAACTCTTCAACTCTCCACATACGCTGTTATCATGTTTCACAATTATAATATAAAACGCACTTTTTTACTTTTCTTATTCTATTCATTGCTTCTGCAGTAATGCATTTATTCTGTTCGTTATGTCACGTGATGTTCAAATGTGACCTTCACTTATAACCTCCACTCATGACCTTCAACAGGGTGGATGTAGGATTTTGTAAAAGGGGGTGGGGTTGTGTTGACAAATTTAAAGGTATCAAAATCCCACTTATTTGTGAAAAAATAGCATATAGGGCTAGCTAGTGGGGATCACAGCCTAAGGCTCTAATTCTGATGCTGATCATCTAAATTTGGTAAACATAGCTCAATAAAATAGCGATTATATTCTGCACTACCAAATCCTTAGACCGTTTCCATTATATAAAAATGGCTGTTTAAGTGTTGCTCCACCCCTTTTTATAAAGTTGGCATTGATTACGCTATTTTCAGCTTTAGATGAATGGAATTTAAATAAATAGGTTAAAAAAACGATGCAAATCGTTTTATGCACCGAGCAAGTTAAAGGTGATATATCACCCCTTATATAGTATGAATAAATTTGTGACAAATAAATCAAAGTTGCCACAAGATGGGGCACAATGGGGCTATCATGTGACGCTCTGAGAGGGCCACATGATAGCCAATCACCCCATATAATTATTCATACCATATAAGAGGTGATAGATCACCTTTAAAATACTGCATTAATTAGAAAGAGTGTAAAACAATGTTAATAATGCGATGTTTGTTTGCAAAAACGCCATTATAAATAAACAAAATAGTTACAAAAAACAGGAGTCTTTTCACGATAATCACATGTGTCAGCATCTTGTGCACAAATGCGGGTGCCTGGAGCGGTGGTAACCTTCTCAAGCCTGAATTTACCATTGTACTCTTCATCCCTACAAGTCGTGAATTGCTTTCGCCATTCTCGACTCGTAGCGGAAAAGAAGACTAGAAGTGGGTGGAAAATTAAAGAAATGTGTTATATATTGTTAAAATGTTTCATGGAAGTTGTTATTCTGAAACTCAGTTGTAGCAAATTCAGTCATTTTTCAGGATGTAAAATGCTGTTCGAGGCATTAACCTCTTAACCGCCATATTATTTAATTGGAATTCACACCCACTTAAAGTTGTGTCTCGCTGACGCGATTCACAACTTCAAGTGAGTGAAAATTATTAAGATTCGACAAAATAGAGTTCAACGATTTTTAAATCTTGCTGATTGATGTCAAGTATTAATCTTTAACGTGGTAAAAAGCTTGTATTTAATTTGCTTATAAAAATAAAAGACTATTCGGGACCGGCGGTGAAATTGTTAACCCCTTCAGTGCGGGAACCGTCTTTATACGTCAGAATCTGACGTCTGTAGACGTCGGATTCTGACGTATAAAGTACATCACTGAAATAATTAAAATATTTATAATGGTCGTAGACCCATAACATAGGTAGGCCATTCAAATGAACCGGAAAGAGCTGACTAAGACATTTATGATGATTTCAAATTGAAAAAACCCTTTGGTCGCTAGGTTTTTAAAAAAATATCTTAGCGCTTTTAAGAGTTAAAGGGTTAAAATACCAGAGGTGACGACAACTGACTAATGTGATTAACTTTCTCTGACGACAACTCACTAATGTGATTAACTTCTTGCGGCGACATTCTGCCAGGGTTTCTACCCCAGCTAATAACGGGAAAACACCCTGTAAGGAGATCAAAGAATGCGATCTAAACACCGCCTCGGGCTGGAAGATGCACAGTGAAGCAAAACCGGCACAGCGTTGGTCCAACGTCGTAAACGCTGGACCAGCGCTGTGCCGGCATTGGGCCAATGTTCTATGTGAACTGTAAGCTTTTACATAGATGAAAGATGGCGCTGAAAATATCATAATGTGAGAGAGCGGGAAATGTCACGTGATGTAATCTGTTTACTTTACGTCATTCTTTGTCACGTGACCACTCGTAATTTCAAATGATCCATAGCGTAACACAATGTTGCGTAACGTAACGTAACGTAACGTAACGTAACGTAACGTAACGTAACGTAACGTAACATAGCGTAACGTAACGTAACGTAACGTAACGTAACGTGACGTAACGTAACGTAACGTAACGTAACGTAGCTAACGTAACGTAACGTAACGTAACGTAACGTAAACTGACGTCGTGTGATGTATTGTAGCGTAGTGTCACGTAATATAACGTAACCAAACACGGTGTAATGTTACGTATAATGACGTAATGTGGCGTAATGTAATGTAACATGGTGTAATGTGACGTAACATGGCGTAAAGTAACGTAAGGTAAAGTAAAATGCTATGATGTAGCGTAACATGGCGTAATGTAACGTAACATAATGCAACGTAGCTAAAGTAACAAGTCATAATGTAGGGTGACATGACGTAGCATGGCGTCATGCAATGTAACGTAACGTAACGTAGCGTTCACGCTCTGTTACATAGGTAACGTTACATCATGCCACGTCACTTTATAACGTATCATATAATCACGTGGCATGTTAGATGTACGGTCACGGATACGTCAACTTGTGATTCACTTAACCCTTTAACCGCCGGTATCGTAAATATTCGAGTTTTAATTTTTTATTAGCACATGAAGTACCACCTTTTAAACATGTTAAAGATAAAATATGACATCAATAAGCAATATTTGAAATTAGATGACCTCCATTTTGTGAAATCTGAATAATTTTCACTCACTTGAAGTTGTGGATCGCGTCAGCGAGACACAATTTCAAGTGGGTGAAAATTCAGATTGAATAATTTGGCGGTTAAAGAGTTAAGGAAACCCATTTTAACTTTATAGTTCTATCTTTGATATGACTCAACAGTCACACATATTGTAAACAACGAATGTTTATAATGTTGAATTTCACTTGGAATAAAATGAGCAAGGAGTCAACTATTAATGTGTTGGTTATTACTGTACTGAGGGGAATACCCACAGTCCATGTCACACCCAGTTAGAATTGAGGGGAATCCCCACAGTACATGTCACACCCCCTGTTCAACATCACATAGGGCCGATATTTGATGCCCAAAAGTATCGAAACGCGATAATTTTTGGTGATGTTGAACAGGGGTGTTTTTAGTTTACAAACGACACACACCACTTCCCACTTTTTTTATTTTATTCGAATAACTAGTATGAACCCACTCACCGGCATTCGCTGATTTGTATCTCATTTTTGGAACATATTTTTTATGTATCACCCCTAAAGGCTAAACTAGGCCAGGAGAACCTTCTGAGATAAATCACGTGATAATCAGATCAAGACCCCCCTCTGACCCCCCTTTTCAAAATACGTTGCCTCAACATCTCTAAAATACGCCAAAATATCAGTATTTGCCACTCTAAATTTACTAGGGAGTGCCTCAAGTTGAGGCACTACCCTAGTAATTGGAGTGGCAAATAACCATAATTTGTTTTACTATATTAGTTGTGATGATCTAGTTCTATGTTTACTAGGGTACTTCCCTAGAAATATAGAGTGGCAAGTACTCACAACCCTCAAACCGCCGGTACCGATTATATTCGTTTTTTTACATTTTTTATTAGCACATTGCATATCCGTTTTCAAACATGTTGAAAATAAAACGTGACATCTATCAGCAAGATTTGAAAATAGTTGACCTCCATTTTGTCAAATCTGAATAATTTTCACTCACTTAAAGTTCAAGTGGGTGAAAATTCAAATTAAATAATTTGGCGGTTAAATGGTTACACTGATAAGACACCTACATTTTCATTTTTTGAATCAGACCCCCTTTTTTAAAAATTCTAGATCTGCCCCTGCCATGGAGACACATAATTCGAGATCCGAGCGCTCACGCTCCGTGTCAGAGGACGCTACAATACAAAAAACTATCAGACAATAGATTGTCGGATGAAGCTAATATCCTGTGTGTGTGTGTGTCTCAACAACCTCTACAGGGTCACCTTCAGTAGGTCAAGATGACATTTTCCTTCTCATCTCTACAGTGGATTTTTTTGGTAAAAAATCTTCAGTTGTTGAAAAATAGCACAGATGTGCAGCTAGTGTAAACAAATGAAGGCAATTTTAAACATTTCTCTTTTCATACTCTACAGTAGATTTTTTTGTAAATATAGCTCAGACACACAGTTAGTGAAAACAGATGAAGGAAAAGGTCTTCACAAATAAGAATGTAAACTATGTACAATGAAAATAGAAAAGTAATTTTATTTCAAATAATCGCGAATAGAGTCGTTATTAACACTTAGAACGCCAAATTAAATTATTTAAATTTTCACCCACTTTAAGTTGTGTCTCGCTACCGCGACCCACAACTTCAAGAAAATTACTCATATTTGTTCAATTTGAGAGAAAACATTTACAAATCTTGATGTTTAACCCTTTCGAGCCTGAATTTATCATTGTCATCTTCATCCACTACAAGCCGCGAATTGCTACCGCAATTCTCGACTTGTAGTGTATGAAGATGATTTGATGTGGTTTAAAAATTAAAGAAAAATGCCATGTATTGGTAAACCAGTTTCATGGGAATTTTCGGTCTAAAACCCTTTGTTGTAGGAAAATTTAGTTTGTTTTCAGGGATGTAAAATGATGCTTTAATCATCGTGAGGACTTAAAGGGTTAAACAGACTATTCCTTCTCAATAACTGTGATTTGATCAGTTAGTTAAACGGATTGAAGGGTTAGGGTTAGACGAACCCTAACCCTAACCCTGTAAAACGGATTAAAAACGACAAGGGGCTAAGCTTTTTCACCTTCTGACCTGTTTCTAAGGAGATGAATGTTACTGAATTAACCCTTTAAGCCCTCACGATGCATTGAAGCATCATTTTACATCATTGAAAACATACTTGATTTTTTCACAGCTAATGGTTTTAGAATGCAACTTCCGATGAAATTGTTCTCGAATACATAGTAATTTTCTTCAATTTAGGCCTATCACCCACATCAAATCATCTTCATTCACTACGAGTCGAGAATTGCGGCAGCAATTCGCGGCTTGTAGTGGATGAAGATGACTATGAAAAATTCAGGATTGAAAGGGTTAAACAAAATATTGAGTGGGTGATAGATTCTCTGTTAAGTGAGCAGTATAATCTGAGAGATGCTTATTTTTTATAGATATAAATATTTTTTGAAGCTGGAAACAGCGTCTTAAAATAAATGGAAAATAAAATCAAACTAATCAACAGCACAGGGGTTAATCAAATAACGGCTATATGGGGTCACAATTTGTTTATTCAATCTATATGAGGATTAGTTAATATTTTATCCCAAAATTAACAATATATATTATTTTTATGCACCTGATATCGTGCGCCACGGTATAGATTCAACTTGATTTTTTGGTAAATTTAATTTGATGATTTTAATGGTTATAGTCTACTTTGTTTTGCGGAATATAATATTAATATTGTAATAAAAAATGTTTGTGGACAAACTAGCCGCCGGGAATAAAATAGGCTTGTGTGATAAAAAGTGTCTTAATATATAATTAAAATATGATGTCTTAATATTTAATTACCATAAAATGTCTAAATAAGTAATGAACATAATAATGTAGTATATAATTATTTTTATTATTATTATATGGTACGTACCAGAAGTTACAAGTGACCAGAGCTTTGACAACAACTACCAAATTGCACAAATTTATTTGCGAAATTTTAATGGTTCAGGCTATATCTAACGTTTTTTGTAATTGGTATGTTAAAGCATGTGGGTATATAGGGGTAGTTTTATAGCTATGATGGACTTGATTGACTATAAAAAACAAGCGAGGTATTTGTTTTGAAAACGAGGGCAAGCTGGGACAAATTTATGTTCTTGTTGGACATTTTGTGAGACAGCGGCGGCCATATCTCCCCTAGAAATGACAAGGGCTAAACGGTCTGACGCGGGATGTTGACGATAATGGGTTGATGTTGGTCAGGCGTCGCAGACGGTGGGCCAACATTAAGCCAGCATTGGGACAACGTTTCGTGTTTGCTGCGTGAAGCGATGTCTTTGGAGAGACCACCAACCATAAAACCGGGCTTGCCTGACCTTGATGGCGGTTGAACCGTGACCTTTATGCCACAGAGCCTCGATTTGGATCGTTAAGGAGAGTACGAGAAACTGAAGAGGACGTGCGACGCCTCAATATGCGAGATGTTCAGACTTGACCAGGGTCCAGTCTTAGCATCGCCAAAGCTCGTTTGTTTGTCAAAATCCCCGTGGCCTTTGACTGTCACTTACAAAAATGACAAAATCTCATTGTTTTTCCTCGTATGTCTCTCTTTTTAAAGGTGTAGTCTACCATGCACGAACAGCGGGATACGTCTGTACCCAGAAAGCGCCACGCTGGTTACAGAGACAGAGGCAATTTGGGTACATCTAAAACCAGACACATGCATAGAGTGGTTCATAGCTTTAACATGGAGAGCATACTAAGGAGCATGCAGACTCATTCATACAATCGTTGGCAATTCTGCTAAAGCTAGCGAGCTATTGAGTTTATGAATTTGGATTAATTATCTATACTATTTCTCCTTGATCAACTAGTCCGAGCTTGACGTGAACAGCATGGTTCAACGTCAGAGATGCACAGCATAGCTAAAGCTGTGTTTTTCTATGCAGGTGGTCAGTGTACGCTGAGACCAATAATTTCATAAAAAATCTGAGGGTAGCCCTATTTAAATAAAAAATTCACCTATAAAGACATGAGCCTAAATCCCCACGTTAAGGCATTATTCCAATGAGATGGAAATCTGTCAATATGGAATAATATAAATATAATTGATCAAACAATGACGCAGTAATCCATTGCGCAATCGATCGTCCGCGCGATCGATCGTTATTACGGACTATGATCAACTGAATTTGAATGGTAAAATACAACGTTGACTGATTCAGCTCCTTCCCACTATGCATTCTGTCATGGGGTTTTCGCTGTATATTTATGGTTTCATAAAGTATCAGCCCATAGCGTACCTTGTTTTCGTTTGGATGACGATCAATTTCAGTTCTGTGTGTTGTTTATCATGTCTATTTATATTTTTCTCGCGGTCTGGAGAATATCGCACGTCCTATGAACGCAAGGTGTTCGCATAAAGGCCCGTTCATATTAAAGCTATATTGATTGGGGAAAGTTGTTCGCTATGTTTACTAAGAATGACGGAGGTTTTCAAATTTGTCGATACTCATGTGTTGGCAGTCGAGGAGCCACCAGTCCATCTAATATTATTATTTTCTTATATGATAGTTTAATTTGCTATTTTCGGACAGCTATTCCCAGTAGGCTCGAGGATAATACCCGGTGTTGGGTGGGTGCCGGACTTGGCCAGCATTTGGCCGGCACTGAGTTGATTTCTCGTTTCAGCTGGAGACAGATGTTTTTATATTTTTTTATTACATACTTCAGCAACCTTGCATGTTTTTACAAGTATTCCACTTGTATTTATTATGAAGGTTTCTACACTTTCCAGGTGTCTTTTTGGCTACTTTTTATAATAACATGTTTCTATTTTATCACTGGTTTGTGCGTGGGAAACATATATTTTATATAATATGTATATACAAATTTGACATCCAAATGTACACAATTTTACTTACAATTGCACATTTGTACTATATTACTGTATATATTTGTGTATATAAAGCCTGATAAATAAATAAAAAAAGCGCGAGAATCGTTCTCTCTGTTGAGAGATTACCTTAAAAGCTCACATACACCTTTATTAGTCGAGTGTAGTGTTTTTTGTATATACAGCACTCGTTCAATGAATAAGGTGTCCGCCTAAAGGCTCACATCTTATTCATTAAACGGGTGTTGTATTTTCCATTACCGCACTTAAATGTACACCGCTTGCATGTGTTATTGTCCGTTATTCTACTCTTGGGATCAACATTTTTATTGGCATTTCCAGGTAGCACATGTTCTAATACAAAGGATCACCGGAATAATTATGATGTGAAGCGTAAGCTAGGCGTCACCTGCTCACGTTACTTTATAAGTGGTATATATTGATTCCGGATTAGGTGAATACCACATAAATTGGGAGTCGGACACTCTATATAAGCTGTCCCGTAATCCTGATAACAATTATTGTACAATTAGCCACACTGTGTTGTGTTGGGTAATTCCTTAAGAGGCAGCATTCTCACCTGCGCTCTGTTTGATATGACCATCTGGCCGCGGATCGCTACCGCGATGCTCGCGCTAATATTTCCTTTTCATCTACGATACGACCATTTGCCTTACTTGACCCGCTTTATGTACAGTATGGGTACAATGAACGTAAGGGGATATACCACATATTTTCGTGTATATCGGGAAAGGGTAAAAATTAACATTTGTTAAAATTTTTTCTAAAATTAAGCAAAAAATTATGAGTATTTTTCACCTACTTGAAGTTGTGTGACACACAACTTCAAGTGGGTGAAAAATTTAATAAGATATTACAGACGTCAGATTCTGACGTCAAAAGTCGATCCCCGCACTTAAAGAGTAAAATATTATAATGGCCGTAGACCCCTAACATAGGTATGAAGCGGAGAGAGCTAACTAAGACATTTATGACAATTTCAAATTGAAAAAAAACACTTCGGTCTCCATGGTTTAAACGAAGGTATTTCAGCATTTTAACCCTTTAAGCCCTCACGACGCTTTAAAGCATCATTTTACATCCCTGAAAACAAACCTAATTTTCATAAAACTAAGTGTTTTAGAACGGATATTTCCATGAAACTGGTTTACCAATACATAGCATTTTTCTTTAATTTTTCAACCACATCAAGTCATCTTCTTCCACTACAAGTCGAGAATTGCGACAGCAATTCGCGGCTTGTAGTGGATGAAGATTACAATGATAAATTCAGGCCTGCAAGGGTTAAAGGTTAAAATACCTATACTAGAGGCGAATTATCAATAATAATAAAACATATTGCTAAACTCCACATGTAGTTTGCCAGCAGCAATATAAAGCAACTCAGCAGAATTTGCAGGAGTCTTCTACACAAACAATAATTCACTCTTGCAAAATACTTTTATTCATTTCTGAACAAATCAAATATATCGTTATGATGATACATAATTTAACACATTACAGCTATAGACCACTCTATGTATGTTACTGGTTTTAGTTGTACCCCAGTTGCCTCTGTGATCAGCGTGGTGCTTTCTGGGTACAGATTTGTCCTGCTGTTCGCACCCAGTGGATTACTCCTTTAAATGGTTATGTCTGGGTAATTGGAGAAATCCCTTGCTGCGCTGCTGACTTTGGGCCAACATTAGTACAACATTGGAGAATGACCGGTGTTTACTGGGTGGGCGGCATACACAATTGATCATACATACCATCACTGGACACCTGCGCCTGTTACTTCATAAGTGGTGTTTATTGATTTCGAATTCGGTTAATACAGGATAAATTGGCACGCATCCACTGGGACACCCTCTGGATGGCAGAGACGTCTATAATGCATCCCCTTTGATATGAAAGGGTGTATCTGCCACTTCACAAAGTGGCAGATACACCCTTTCATATCCAGGAGACTAATACAGCTATGGTGACCCTTTGTGTCAATATGCTTTAAAAAGGTAAAATTGCGTTTAAGATTTGATTATTTTTTATATTTGTTAGAAATATTATCAAAGTTTCTTCTTTGCGTCCGACACATAGACCTTATCAAGGGGATATGGCTATTGACGTTATTGGGACTCGAAGGGTTAACACTTTAACGACTAGAGACGCATATATGAGCAAACAATATTGTCTATTAACCCTTAGAGCGCTAACTTCTTCAATTTATATTTTCCCCAACTTGAACTTGTGTCTCGCGGTAGCGATGTACAAGTTCAAGTGGGTGAAAATTATTCATATTTGTAGCAGCCACAGACATTATAATGTTCACGAAATATCAAGGACAATAAAATTGAATACCTATGTTATGGTTCTACGGCCATTATAGTAATTTTCACTCTTACAGCGTGGGGATCGACTTTAGACGTCAGAATCTGACGTTTACAGACGTCAGAATCTGACGTCTACAGACAGATACTATCCCTCATTATGGGCATCTCTAAGATGGAGATCCTTCATATTATATGAATATTAAGAATATTCACAATTAGCTATGAATTGTTGGTTAATTCCATAAGAGGCGTCATTCTCACCTGCTCTCTGCTATGACCACCTGGCCACGGATCGCTTCCGCGAAGCTCACGCTAATATCGCCTTCTCATATACGCGGTACGTGAGGCGGTTCATTGCGGGGCCAGCGTGTACAACGTTAGCCCGGCATTGAGCCGTCACACACAGACTCGCCAGTAAGGGGGTATACCCCAGCCATAGTCTGTCCGGCGGTGGTGGCTGGTCCAAAATGAAAGTAACCTTTTTATTTCGGGTATTTCTCAGTCAATTCTCAAGCGATTGATACGAAAACTATTCGTATCTAGTAATTTGGCAGCATCCCTGATTTTCTGGGAAATTCCAGTGAGTATTCAAAAGTTAGAACATGTGACATGTAACACAATTCTAAGAATAAACCGGAATGAATTAATGGGTTTTCTAGATGAGCGTCATAATTCTAAATTTACTATATAATATATGTCAAATGTTCTAACTCAGATGATAACACGATACGTTGGCACAGCATCGGTGCAATGTCTCGTG